>JACATO010001876.1:0-600000 GCA_018389105.1 Nautilus pompilius | reverse complement strand
CAATATTTGTTGCCAAAATGCTGCTTTTACTGTGGTATCAAGCGATCAAGAGCACCTGCATTGGACTTCTTACTTTATTAATGCATATTAAGATGAGAAAAACACCAATTTAGAAATTAAAATTACTACAGATGTATGATGATATTAATAAAAATCTTCCATAAAAAAAAGAAATTGTGTGTGTGAGAGATACAAGGGGAGATCAAATGAAAACCAGAAAATGGTTACAACATTAAAACAAAGTAAAGAATGTTGATATGATTATTTATTTTTCCATATTCTATGCACTTTTTCCAATAAGAAACTAATGCACAAATTTCTTTTGCATAGATCTTTGGCTGTTCAGTGAGCCATCTTTGCACTGATACCTTAGTGTCATTATTGCTGTGAAAATGTTCACCATGTAATGCTTTATTTAGTCGTCCAAACAAATAAAAATAAACTCTGTTGGATGCCGAAGAACCTCAAACCCAAAATTCTAATATGGCTGGAATCAGACAATAACGCAGTTTATCACTATAAATAACTAATAGCAATATGGCCGTTAAAGACAAAACCCTTCAAAATAACACTGAAGATCTCTCAGAATACTTAGCATGACTTCTCTTAAACATTTTTGTTTGGTGGAAAATTTGAGAGACACTATTTGATACTAATAAGTTTGCTCTCAGGTTCAAAAATGATACTCAAGCTTCATCACCAGTCACAATTTGATTCAGGAGTCTTCACCATCCTCTTTGAAATATTACAAGATTTTGCATGCACACAATTTACTTTCATTTTTGATATTAGGTTTGGAAACTATGTTGCATAGTTTATGAAAATCTGGTTCTTTATGAATGATACTGAAAACAACCAAAATTTATAGAGGTAATTTTTCAGTTAATTTTAACTCACTGGTTGGTCTTAAGTCATTATTCGCTTATATTACAAGAGGAGCTTGGCTGGACTTGGTGTCACTGACTCCATTCCCAAGCAAAGTTTTAAACCAATTCATAAACACTAGTTTCCAACAAACATTTGCTTCCATAAACTAGTTTCTCTCCTGTAGTCTTTTGAACCATTATTTTCTGTAGTGAGAAATCTGTTACAGTTTGGCATCCCTTCCCTTGTGCATATCTGAATGAGCACAGATATTTTGAATGGCTTAATCATAAATTCCCTAAATGATAGGGAATAACTTAGCCAATATACTAAGACAAGTGATGAACATGTACAGCTCAGATTTCATTTAGATTACATTATTAAAACAAAAGCAGTAACAATTTTCTTGTTTTAATTTGACACCTTTCTTGTGAATGTTCAGGTGTGAAAAACACACTGAATTATAAGAATGGATTCTGCATATATTCTCCAAAATGTTTGCAGGTTACAAGCATTTTGAGTATGCAGTGTGTTTAGAATTTTTGCATGAATAAATACATTTTAGTATTTTAGGTACAAAAAGTTTTTTGTCACTGCAGACATTTCTAGCATTGATAACATGAAATGTTTTTCATACATCATCATGCTGTAAATGAAACATAAGCCAGTGGATGCCATAAGGGTTAAAAATTCTCAACTGATCTCTCCTAAATTTTATCTGAACTGGAACATGCATACAACCTTGAAAAAAACCAGTGACTACCTACTGCATTATCTGGTTGTTAAAACTCATTAAGTAAAGCCCCTTTTTGTGTAACTTGTTTTTTACTGCTTTTTTTTCTTCTGCTTTCAATGGCAAGACCTGGTAAACAGCTATCATGTTGCTGTTTTGCAGCATCTTTTCACACTGTCCAAGCAGAAATGCTTCATAAGGATTTGCCTGGAAAACAGAAAATAAAGTAAACATCAAATGTGGCCATTTTCTTTTTTAATTTTATTTTTCTAGTAAGATGGAGTGAATATCAATATGTAAAAATCATTTAAGTTAGAAACTTTTAAATAAAAGCAAATTATGAATGGCGGTTCAATGATATGAAAAGATATTTTTAAAATATTTTAGATTTAAACAATACAAAGTTAATTACAAATATTGCACTTAATCTCCCCTTTCCTTGTGATAATGAAAAAAGTTAGAATTTGTTGTTTTCTTATCTATAAACATTTTCTTATGTATTTAAATTTGTGAGAGAGAGAGAGAGAGAAACCCTAAATTGTTAGCATAGAAATTTAATGCTTTACTTCTAATTTCCTTTTCTGGAAGGAGGAACTGTGATGTGCAAATGAATTAATGAGAAATACTAACATGATAAACTAGTTATCATTTGATACATGTTGAGAGACACAAGCTGCTTTATTACAGTACTATTAGTATGAAAATGGCATCATACCTTAAAATACCATATTGCATTTTTGTAGTGACTTTATGGTAAAGTAAGAGCCTTCAATTCATTAGTTCTCTACATTAGTTTGAAATTAATTAAAGTTGCATTTTTATTTTGAATTGGCTACCCTTATATTGCATCAGTTTTCTTTTAATTTAAGGATCTGTCAAAACTTATGTGCTATAGAATTCTAATTAATTTTTAATGTTTTTCTTTTTTGTTCTGCTATACTAACATTTTGTGCTCATTCAAAGGAGAAATCAGATGACCCTCTTATCTCTGTTGCTACTCTTTTAATATTACTATATCTTATTTTAGTGTTTTAAGGAGAGGATGCCATAAGATAACATAAAAGTAGCTGCAATGTTTCGGAAACACAAACAATACTGAATTAATACAACTATTATGTTGCAGTCCTGTATGTGCTATACTATTTCTAAATTAATATATTTCTTGTGCAAAGCTATTATTAAAAATAATAAATACAAGGTTAAAAAGTAGCAAATTTCCTAGCTTCATTTTGCTAGCAAAAAATGTTAAAAAAAAAAAAAGTTTTTAATCACATAACATAAAGTAAGCTTTTTCAGTATTCTCATTTTTTGAAAGTATTAAATATTTATTTATAAATTCATTAAAAAGCCAACTATATTATAAAAACAAGTAGTAAAAGTTATTATTATTATTATTATTATTATTATTGATTATTAGTAGTAGCAATCCCATTAAGTAATAAAACTCTTAAAATATTCTAATATGAAGTAGCCTTGATAAATGGCCATTCATCTTTTAATATATATTTTTTTTTACTTCTTCCTTTTCCAAAAAACTTTTTCTGGTGTTTGTGCATTTCAATGCAGGTGGCCTGGTATCAGGAGGCAGAATAGGTTTGGTGATTTCAACCAGCATCCGACGAGCAAAGGAGCCAGGTTTAGGTTTACGAACATCAAAGGTCTTCCTGTGCCTAACCTGCATCCATGCTGTTTCAAATATTCTACCTGGAAGGTTGACAGAATTAGTCATTACTACTAAACAATGCAATCATTTAGTAAAATAATTCAGTAATAAAGAGTGAAATATTTCAATGTCTACTTAAATACACAAATATGAAAGTTTGAAAAAAAATTTTAAAAAATAGAATTGCAACATTTTCCACAGACCTACAATGCACTAATGAACATATTTATTTAACCTGAAACCCCTTAGAATATTTGGTATGCATTTGAGATAGCTATTTCTGACACATGTGTCACTAATGACAGGGCTTTGGAACAAATTATAGCTACCTTAACAAAAATGTGTAAAATAGGACTTCCACATATGGGTAGTCAGTTTGATTCCTTTGCCAGGAATAGTCTCTAGAACTCTTTTGCTTACAAAATAAAATGGTTTTCTATCTCTCTACCTTATATAAAACTACTGAAATTTACTGCTTTATTTTCTTTCTAATAATGTTTTCTTTATAGCTCATATCACAATGAAAATGTAGTAGTGCTTTTGATACTCTGGGACTAACAAATTCAAATGCATTGAGAAAACAAAGGGAAAGTGCTGACTTCATTGAGAATTGTTTACTGAAATAATAAGTGGGTTTGTGTGTTACATTTAGCTACCCATTTGCTCATAGTGTGTAATTTCATTCAAAACTTTATCCTGCTAAAACCTGTTCTGTTCAGGCCTAATATTTCAGGACTGGTTATTTGTTGAGTTTAAGTAACTGTAACAGATTGGGAGAGGATGCTGAAGTAATGGGGGATTGACACTGACAGACGAATGGGTATGAAGTTAGAATGAGATTATTTCCATAGAAATGTTTACGTTTTCAAATGCAGTGAGTTTAGGAAGAATTATTTACGGAAAATATTTAGCAGTCATGGTAGTTACTGTAGTGGTGACCATCAAAACTGCTTTGAACAAATTTATCGAGCAGGCTGAAAATATTTTAAGGAGAACCAGGTGAAAAATCTACTCAATCAGCCGACAAAAAAATTATTATAATAGTATGACTGATTGGAAAAAAAAGTTGAGAGTTTTATATAAGTTCAGTTCCCTATAATGTCCTCGTGTAATGCTCACAGGGAGTTTCTTTATGCTGTATATCCTTTGATCAAATTCGAGTTTGTAGTTCGGTAATACCACTTTTCTACTTCAAGTTTCCTTGTCCATATAATTTTATAAAAATGTTCTGCCTTAATCTTAATAAAAGTTACACTGTTCTTAATATTATTAACACTATTCGAATTTTATTAAAAATGAGAGAAAAAAACAAACTTTAAATTTTTTAAATTTTATGTAACATTGTTTCACTTAATGACAGTTGCATATTTACACGAAGATAAAAAATAATTACGCTAAAACATCTCGAATGACCGAATCAATCACGAATAAAGCATCTTCGATTAAGTATTGTTTTTTTGACGCACCACTCACCTTTTCTGAGCGCGGCCATTTTGAATTAATTTCCCTCTCAGTTGAACGTGATTTCCTAAAGGTGGAATTTTACAGATATTTTGTTAAATGTAGATGTTGCGGTTGCTACTTTAGCACAAACGGTTATTTATCCGATTATTTTAAGCGATTTTATTTTATCACAGACCGCTCATTATTTCGCTCTCCAGTGTTGTAAAATTAAAATAGGCACACTCCCTGAAAAGCAGATGAACTTTGCTTATCACTGAACAGTTTACTTGTTTGGAATTTGCATCAAGGTAGGTTTTCCTAAATAAACATTACATTGTGTTTAGTTATTGTATACTTTTCCTGAAATATTGTTCAACTGTTGAAACACCGTAGAATGTATTCTTTCTCGCTTCCCACCATAATATTATAGAACCATTAAGGCTAGCAGCGGTGAGCGAGGAATAACCCCCCCACCCATCCACCGGCAACGTTCTACCCGAGTATTCAGAAATGATACACACATTATTATTATTATTATTATTAATTTATTGTCTATTTTTACGACAAATAGGAAAAAAATGTAATGAGACTAACCAGTAAAAAAAAACAAACATTTTTATTTGAATTCAGGCAGTATTAAATATAACGACACTAATACGTTTAGTGAGGACTGAAGAAGAATTGATGGCTTAAAATAAGATTAAAATTAAAAGGAAAAAAAAAATCTTGTTAGAAATAGATATTTTACTATTATCCTTCTTTTTTTTCCAATCTGTAAACTTAAATAGTTTAATCTGTATGAAGCATCGCTGGATGCACTTGATCGGAAATGACGTTTAGGTATTTACTCTGCCTCATGAAGTGACCAGGGGGCCCAGGGCTTTGTACGTAACTCGCTCGATCATATAATCAAACTCAAAATAAAAGTACCCACAACAACGACTATATAAAATAAAACTCATGTAATGTTGTCGTTTTTGCATAAAACATTTTTCTCTTGACAGAAAAACAAAGTTTTTGTTTGTATAGTAGCGACCACTTAAGTCTTAGAATATTCTAATATGAAGCAGCTTTGAAAGCACTTCCTTTGGCATTACAGTGGTCTTTAATCATTGAAAGAGGCAACTGTATTACTGATGTATCTGGTTGGTTGGTTTTGGTATGGATACTAACCACTCCAAATATGGCACTTATCTAGCTACTCTCTGTAAGGTTTTCCTGTTAAAAAATAAAAAGATAATTAGAGGAAAGAGTCAGACATTCTTTAGAATTACTTGTCACATGGAAAATAGTAATATATATTTTTCCATTCTTTTTATCAAATGGCAGTCACTTCTCACATTTGCATTACAAATTATTGGTTTACCACTGATTTATGTTTATAGAATAGTAAGATTCGGTTCAGGTTATCCTTTTGGCATGTTTCATTCAATGTGAAGTATTTTATCAGGTCAGTCAGTCATAGACTCAGAAAAGTTGATAAATATTTTGTTTATATAATTTTTGTTTTTGATTTGCATTTTACAATTTATTTGAACATGTCTGTGGTGCTGTAAAACATTTAAATATGCAAGAAAGAAAAAAAGACTGCTATGTCAAATGAAGAAACAAAACATTTTTGGAATATACTGTTGTTTGTCTTTAAATGAAATCAGAACTACTAGTAAAACTAGCAGTAAATCGTGGATAAAATGTACGGTTTAATGAATTTTGTTGGATTATCTCCCTTTAATTTTTCCAGTTAAAAATTCTGTATTTACCTGTACTTTGTTATTAATTCATACAGGAAAAAAAATTTCTTATGAAGTTTTGGATGAAGGTGTAATGAAAACAAAACAAAATTACTGAGAGGGATGTTTAGCATAAATGAATTTTGACATGTCTAAATACACATATGAATATTTAGTTCTCTGGTGGTGGGTAAGGGTAACTAATTTTTGAGGTAATGGTTCATGTTGTACTAGCCTTTCATGTTTGCAGATAATGATGCAGATGACCCAGTTCTGTGTGTACAAATTAATGGTCTGATAGTAGTTTTGTCAGTTAATGACACGATTACACACACAATGCATAACTCCAAGTAAATCAGAGTGTATATATTTTGGTGAAATATAAAATCTGATAAATGTGGTTGAGAAAGCAGTTGCTGTACCATAGCACTTTTAGTGACAACAGCAAATTACATCATTGCCTTGAATTGGGCCTTGTGGATTTTTGTCAAAATCACTTTCCAATCTAAAACTATTGCAGGTAGGAATTAAAGAAAAAAGAAGTTAAATAAAAAATGTAAGTCAAATTCTGTAGCTGTTCGTATTTATGGTAATAAATAAACTTAAATTGTCTAAAACTATATCTCTTACTAATTATTCATTCCTTGCAGAATTTCTCATGCTCAGTTTTTTGTAATAGGATATCTACTAATGTTTGTAAAACCTAACAGATGTAGTCCTATGGGTAAATATAAACGATGGTCAAGTTTTCATTCAGTGTTAGAACATTTGCAATAATTAAATAATGGAATGTTGATGGACAACCTTTTTTTTTTTGTAATGAACAATACTAAATATAGAATTTTAATATTTTCACTTGCGAAATAGTTTCCATAAATAAACGAGAAAAGGAAATTTTATTTTTTTACTGTTTTGAGATGTGATAATAGTGACCATTTTCCATAGCTGGTGTTTTCTCACAGATCTCAAAGGCTCTATTTATGTTAAAGTTGTAAATAGTAGTTTAGGTTTAAGGTAGGAAAATTTGTTTACTGTTTGGATTTTAAAAAATAATTATTCTTTCATCTTATATTGAAGGTCTTCTGAAGAAGCTAGTGCCTTATGAAGTGCCAGGGTTTGTAAAGTAAGAAAATGCCAGTCAAAGCTATAAAGGAATGGCTCTCTGAGTATAAAGTAAGTGGTCAAACTGTATTTATTCTGTTTTCATTCAGCTGTTATTTGTATTTTAGTATAAAAGAAATAACATTGAAATCTGTACTAGATTTTGAGGTTATGTGGCCATTGCCTTTAATAAATATATTTAGTAGACTGCTTGCCCTAATAATGGTACCTATGGATATCTGGTATTATTATGATTATTATGACTAGAATGTTTTGAATACTGACTGTCTTTATGAAAATACTGAAGGTAGGGGTGTGGGTGGGTATGTGTTAGGAGAGAACTCAGGAAGAGACATTTGAGGACCATTCAGTGGTGTGTGTAACCATTATATAGCTACTTCATGGGGTATTCAAATTTGAAACAAATATATTATTTACTTCCTTATTATAGTTGACTACTAATTGTTCTTTCTCTGGTTGGTTTACTTTACCCAGGAAACAGGAGAGAGGTATTTATGGAGGCTTACTTTATAGACTTTTAAAGTGAGTTAGTAAAACATTGTATTTGGTTTGTCACACTGAAAGGAAGGTGGAAGAAACCCCATGTAGCCTTACTGATACTATAGGTTGGCTAGAAACCAATGTTGTCAGAGAGATGCCAAAGCAGGATATTGAAACTAACTGCTCTTATGACTAGCTAGTAAGCTAAACACTAGACTAATCAATTAGCCAGTCTATGCTTTGTTTGTTTGTTTTTTTCCAGCTATTTCTGTAAAATTCACTCTCTGCTATTCTTGTTTTCAACATTTCCAGCTTATTGGTTCAGTGGCTAGACTCCTGAACTGCTGAAGTTGAGGGCCTGAGTTTGATTTCTGGTCAGCTCAATTTAGTGTATCTCATTGGCATGCTTTTTTTCCTTCTTCTTCACCATTATTACTTATGAACAAGACTATTGTTATAATATTGGTAGACAAAGGAAAAGATGATTTAGGATTTATAGTTGATAACATCTTAGAGAGTAAAAAAATTAATGTGAAAAGTTCACAAAAACCAAAAGGATGTTAGGCATGCTGAATTATACTATAAATAGTAGACCATATATCACTGGATATTGTATGTAAAAGATAAATTTAAAAATGTTTTAAATTATAAGTTATTTTTATAATCATGTATTATTTGCCTGGAATTGCCAAAGCACACAGTAGAGGCAAAAAGGATAATTATCTTTACAAATAGAATAGTTGTGCACATTTTTGGTGAAAGAGGTTTAATATAAATTTTAAAAAGTTTCTGCCACCCGTACATCTGTTTATACTTTGAAAATAAGAAATAATGTTTTTTTTTTAAATATTTTACTTAGAAGTCTATATCTTAAGACATCTGCAGAGAAAATGTAACATCACAGAGGTTACTGAGCATGTATGTAAAATTAGAAGTTGTAGTTTCCAAGAGTAGAACCTCAAAAATAAAAAAAAAGGTTGGAAGGCAAGGAAACAGATTTTTTTAAATTACGAAAATGTCAATAAAATTTCAGATAATATATGAATGAATTAAAAAAAAAAACACAACAGAAAAAGATTAGCAGAATTTTATGAAATGAGTGTTGTTAATTGAATAGTAGCATCTTTTTTAGCAGCATGGTAATTTTTTCTTTAACATTTAACTAATTAAGAGTACTTTAGTTTGAGAAATCTTTAGAAAAATAAATAAACAATATATTCCCTTAAATCATACTTCATGCATTCAAAAAAAATAATCCAAACTGAAAGATCTGTATATACTTGCAGTGTTTTAGTAAGTCCAGGTTTTGTCATAAATGTGATTTTTCTTTTCTAAACAATATCATTAATTTAAAAATATTATAGTTTGCATTAACTGATAGCAAAAGTAATTTTTAGGAATTAAGTTTTTTTTATATTTACAGTTTTTTATTGAAAGATTTTTAGAATATTTAAAATATATATGTAGCAAGGTTGATTTATTTTGTATGCTTCTGTCTTTGCAGAATATTTATTTAATTGGTGAGTGTTTTCTTTAAGTTGCAGTTGATCAAGCATGCATTGATTGAATCCCTTTAAAGTTGCAAATAACAGCATGTTAACTTAAGTGTGTGCCCATCTGATATGGACATTAGATATATTATGGAACAGTCTTAGAGTAGTAATTTTTTTTTTTAAGTGGATCAAGGGTTATATGACATTTTGATATAGTTTTGAGATGGTAACTGAACTTTTCCACCAGGATGTTTCTTGGTAATTTTCATCATGCTGAGTTTATGCAAAAAATAATAATGGAAATTGCAAAAATATCAAGAAGTTGATAGGAAGATAATGGTCCAAATGTCATATTTTTTTTTTTGTTTTTTGATTTTTCATAACAGTATGTGCTTTAGATGAGAAAAACTTAAGCAATGAAGGTGACAAAACGGAGAATTGATTAAATTACAAGACAAACTCTTACTGGCCCCACTATGTCTAAAATTTTTGGTAAATGGAAAACTTTGTAGAATTCTGATTTACAGAGAACAACAACTACTGTCCATTCCTAAGCAAGCACCACTATTGATTTAAAAAAAAAAATTACACAAAAGTATGCATTTTTTGTGAAGACCAAGAGACATGCTATTTTGAGAAATATCTGTTCATTCCATCAGTCTCTAATAACAAAGAACCCCCTCCAAAAAAATACAGATCACCATGTGTTAGCTTATCTGTCAAGAGTTGGTCACTTGATGTAATTAAATTGAGTCTCATATTCTGCAAATGGTACCCTTAGAGATTGATAATTTTGTTTTTTTTTTTTTTTTATTTACAAAAATTTTATTTACATAATGAAAAATATACTCCATACAGAAAGTGGACAAAGAGCATTTCCAAGTCTGTAGTGCTTGTATGGCATGTTCATATTCTGGTTGAAGAGGATCTGCATATTGATCTAAACTCTCCATAAAATAAGTTTGATGTTGGTGAAGTCTAATTTAAATTATTGGGTGAAAATAATTGGTTATCTAAAATGAGTGGCATTGTTTATATTTTACATAATCTAAACATGATCCCAGACAAATTGACATTATCAGAAAAAGCTTTAAAAATATGTGCAACCACCATTGACTTCAATACAAGCTTGGTATTGATCAAATCAGATGTATGATCCAGCTACCATTATACAATGTTGTGCCATTTTTCAACCAGGGAAACTTTCAGTTGTCCCAAACATGCTCAATTTGGTTTAAACCTAAAGATCATGCAGGCCACACCATAAGAGTTGTGAACCTAAAGTGCGGCATTGACAACATATGAAACCAGATCAGTTTGTTAGCAACTTTGAATGCCAGACCATACCATCAGGCTGTCCCAACCAAATAAATCATGTTGGGTAATGGCACAGTTAGAAAATCATTCCCCAGCTTGTCTTCAAACTCTAGCCTGTCTGTCTTTGATATCTAGGCAGAATTTAGATTTGTCAATGAAAAGAACACTGTGCCAAATGTTTAACTTCTAGTTGCAATGTTGTGTTAACCATTACATGCATAGCTAGTTAGCTGTTTATGCACTGAATGACCATATACTACTAGCATTAAACCTGTGAATTTCCTTTGTGTAAATCCCATGGTTGGTTGCTCTTTGGAGGTCATTCGAAGAGTCTGTACTTTAAAAAAAAATTTCTTTTGGCAGTGATGATAAGATAATGATTCTCAAGGTAGAATTTTGTAATCCTTCAGCAACCTGGACATGGTTTCTATGTGAGCTGGCCAGTCTGACTGTATCTTGCTAGTGCCCTAAAAATTAAACTATTGAACACTGAATTGAGAAGCAATAGCAGACTGTCATTTTTTCTTAAGTCACCTTATTTTGTGTTAAATGATTCATAGGCATTCCTAAACTGACTTACACTGTGTGTGGCAGTTTATAAAGGAAATTATAATGGATCATGTGCATTAGAAGTACACAGATTAAGTGGAAGAATTGATCTGCATATGAGTTTCCAAGGTTGCTCCATTCTGGAGAAGATGACTGTAACATTGCATGTTGTGCATGCAATGTCATGTTTCGGTGTATTTCCTCAATATTAGGTCCTCTCTAACCAGAATATGAACATGGATTGACATACCATTCATAGCACTGCAGACTTGCAAATTTGTGTTGCTTTTTTTTTTTTTTTTGTGAGGATTATAGTTTTTACTTTATATTAACCTCTGTTGCATAAGTTACATCCAGTAAAAAAAATAAATTTACCTTTCTCTAATTTTTTTTTTTTTTTACATTAGGCCCTATTTATCAGAAATATTTTTTCCATGAAAAGGTTAATGTAATTTCACGACTTGTCCCAGGACTGGTAAAGCCAACAAAATGATAAGAGCACAAGTTTGAATTTTGATATGTTTAGATTTTTTTTCCCCTCATGAGTTTTTTTTTGCATGCTGACATTTTAATTGAAAGATTTTTTGTAATATTTTTGTAACATATACAGAAGTATTGCTCATCCAATATTCTGAATAATTTTTACATTGCTGTGCACTTTATTTATAGTTTTTCTAAACAAAATTTCTTTTTATGAGGAGGTAATGGGCTCAACTCAGCTTTATAGAAAGGGCAACAGACACAACAAAATAATATACTTTTTATTTTAACTTTTGTATTAGTTTCTCTGAAAACTGTTATAGGGGAAACTATTTAAAGACTTTCTCTTATAGCAAGGAAAGTATACATTTAATCAGGTGATTATTCAAAATTTGGTTAATAACAAACTCCATCATTGCATGTGCTTATTATGAATCAAAACAGAATTTTATTGATATTTATTTTTTTTTTTTTCTTTTTAAAGGAAGCTACATAATGTCACAGACTAATCGTTCTTTGGGTGATTTTTTTCTTCCTCTTTCATCACCTGTCATGTTGTAGAAGTTTAATTGAAGAAAGAAATGATGCATCAAATGCTAATGAATGAATGAATGATAGCTTATATATGTAGCTGGTTTTGTAGTCTAGGATAATGAAAATTTTATTTTTTAAAATCTTTCTTGATGTATCTTGTTTTTTTTACTATTTTTTCTTGAAAACTTTTTTTCATAATCTAAATTTTTGGCATTTGCTTCTTCTTAGAATTTGTCTTCAAAACGAAAAAAAAAAGAGAGATTTTTGCTTTAGCTGATCCATCAACTAGCAAACTAGCAGCTTATAATCGACTCAGTGAGTTTCTTATTTCCAGTAAGCTGTTCATTTGGCGAGTATGCTATTTAGGAACAAACTGGTATTGATTGCATTATAATTATTTTTCTGATTTCAAAAGTAGCTCTGAAATTTTGTGTTTGTCTGTTGTAGGAAGAAATATATAATGAATCAAATTATTTTTTGTATATTAATTTAACAGATTATTTTAATGTGCTATATTTTTAAGTTGGTTATTTTTGGTTTGTACAACAATATAAAAGGATGGTAAAAGTGGCTTCCACTATAAATGCATATAAATCCTGCTCACTTTTAAAATATTTGCTGCAGCTTACAGACATCATAGGCTGTGAAACAAATAATTTATGCCTAATACTATTTTTGTGTATTTTATTAAACATTAATAAATTTTGAATGATGGAGAAAGAGCAAGCTGGTGCTTCAGGAAATAGAGGCATTGTTTACATTAGTGCTTTCTGTATGACAAAGTGATAAATGTCATACTGCCTAGAAACATTGATGTATGAGTACTTGAATACATCATTGCATTAATGCACTGTGCACACATGGCACTAGTGAGCATGTGAACTACGTGGCCACACAATTGTCAGTGTGCACTAGAGAAGAGCTGTAATGTAAGTCATAGGTGTTCTGCAGACTAAAATCTGCAGGAGAATGTTGGTGCAATGTGGGAACAACTGTATGGTGCAAAGTAAAGTTTACAAGTGGATCAACAAGTTTTAAAATGGCCAACTATCTATAATAGATGATCAATCAGGATACGCCAGCAGTGCCACCACTGATGAAAACATCGGAAAGGTAGGCATAGCTGTGTGAAAATCATTGGCACTGAACTGATTGCTTTGAACCTCTGAAAGAGGTTTTCCAAGGTTGAAGATTTGCTAATGATCAATTGGTCTAACAGGCATTTGTGGTTTACATAACAATTAAAAGCTTCTGCTTAGGTGGTATCAAGAACTTGCTTGCCATTGGACTACGTTTGTTGCAAAACGGAACTACTTAGAGAAATGATGCAGTCGAATAATTGATACTGGGTTACTCGTTTTATTTATGAATTGCCTTTACTTTCTGAAACATGAAATAGTAGCCATCTATTATGTATTTCTGTTGACTGTAATGTTTGACTTTGTACTAAAATTTTCAACATTGGAAATACATGTATTCTAAATAATGGATGCATCTAATACATATTTTTGAGTGTTTGTGCATTTGTTTGTTACTCTTTCATGGCTGAACCATAGCATCTAGAGGCCCCAGATTTTGGGTGTATGAACTTCAGAATCAGGGCAAGGTTTTAAGTTACCACACAACCTTTAAGGTCATTTTTAGGTCACCAAAAGCTGCTTTTCAAAAGCCTTATGGAATACACTTAGTTCAGTGCACTCATTCAGAAAAGGGCAATCTTACAGTCTTAAATTATAATGAAGGTGCCTCAGGATCAAGGGTACCAGAGCCTGGTCTGAAAGGCCAACAAATGCACCACCTTTCAGAGTTCAGAGTTACTACAGCTTCACAGTACTCATTGAACTCAGAATTGGCCATAGATTTGAATTTTTCATCATTTAGCCTTGAAGGCCATTTGAAAGCCATCAACGTTAGGCTTAAATATCATACAAGGTATGACTTTGAAACTAAGAATAAAAACTCATTTAGTAGTTTGCTACAGGTTTGTCATCATCTTATAAGCTAGCCCAATATTGGTCAGGTACTTTTTCCGATTCCTTAATAAGTCAGTTGAAATATAACCATTAAATTTTAAAAAGCTCCTTTGAATTCAAGAGAATCCAATTTCCTATGAAACTCACTTTGCTATGACCATCAATAAAGCACACGGCAAATCACTGAAAGTTGTTGGCCTCAATTTGGGTAGTCCCTGCTCTACCCGTGGTCAAATGTATGTTGGATGCTCAAGAGTTCAAAACTGTTAAGCTCTTCACCCCCCAAAAAACTAAAAACATTGTCTATAAAGAGGCTCTTATGGAACAAAGTTAAATTTAAGTGTACAGCTTATAGAATGTTAAGAAACATATCATTAGCATCATTCTAGTGTTCATTCAATGATTGTGTGTTTAAACAAAAAAATTTCTGATTTTTTTTCAATTGATATAAAATCTTTTTTATAAAAGCTATTTTTTTTCCCCCATGCAGTGTCAGGTATGCCAGCTAGTCCTAAATATTTTATACTTGTAGTCCCATGATTAATTTTCATACCTACCTTCTAGTTTTTATGTACCCTGCTTTTTGATCTTATTGTATTGTGCATTTAAGAAACAAAAAGAAAATTTGGGTAACAAAATAAATTGCTTATTAGAAATAAGAAAATTAATGATTTTAATGTATTAATATAATAAATGTAATTTGTGTAATAAGTTTACTTTTCCCAATTCTCATGGCCTTGGTTTGTCTGTCCTTTCAAATGTCAAATTGAAGAGAATATTGAGGAACAATTAAATATCCAAATTATAAATGTTGCAGTGTGTTTAGTAATTGGAAGAAGTTCTATTTGTTAATGTTAATATGCATTTCAAAACAGTGGTGACTTTTAACTGTTTTTCTATTTTTTCTTGTGACCATGTACACACTAGGAAACCCTCTGCAAGACAAATATTGAGCATGTATACATTACTATATACATTTTTACTGGCTAAAATGGACTTTTCTCTTGTTACACACTAGGCATTAAATAGTAATGTAGAATTAATTCCCTTGAAACATTTTTAATTAAGCCTGCTACTCATCTGTATCAAATGATATGATATAAAGAAAGCTATGTTTAATAATAGGTGTATTTGATTTTTTAAAAGTGCATTAAAAAAGACATTTATTAAAACAATTTTTTTAAATTAGACTAAAAGAAATGTTTTTAGCTTCTTTATTGTTAAATTAAAAATTTGAATTTGTAAATGTTAGTTTTAGAAAGAAGCATTTTTTAATTTGCTTACTCACTATACTCTATCATCTTTAGGCAGATTAATTCATTTTAGTTTGACAGTACATAACTGTTGGTCAAATGAAACTGCTAATGCTAATTTCTAGAAGTATGTTGGCATTTTTCATCTACTAGTTTTAATATTTAATAAGTTTTTGATAATGAACATGAGCTTCCTTAATTCAGTGGTAGAATTTAGTTATGTAAATAAATAAGTAAAAAAAATAACGTTGTAAACTAATAACATACTACTCAGAATTTGCTAAGGATCAAATGATTCAACAAACTATGAATATTACATTTAGTACAAGTACAATTTACTTTCCGTCACTAACCCTAACCCTCTCTTAAGACTCTCACCCACAGTGTGATTGAATTTCTCTCAGTGCTTCAAGGTTTGAGATGCATGTGAATATGTCCTGATTTTTATTTGAATGTCAGTTATGGCATATAAGAAGTGCTTATTGCCAAATTGTCATTTTTTAAAAAAAAATCTGGTTGATACAAAATAGTAAGACAGCAACAAAGATAACATGACATTTAACAGCCACAGAATTCGCCAGATGGATAGGTATGCTGAAGACACTAGCATTTCAACATTGTGTGGCAAATGCCCAAAGAAGCATTTTTCTGGGATCTAATACAAGCCATCCAGAATAATTGTTTGGTCTTGCAAGTGAGCAAAAACAATTTCTGGACAGAAACTCAGTTGAAATCTGACCTGCAAAATGGAACAGGTGTCAGTCAATGTCTTTTAGTGAGAAGTAAAGTTGCTCACAAATACTTATTGCTAGTGAAGGCTGTAGAATGAGAACAAAGGTGTAGCATGCATGAGATGATGGATGATGTTAGTGGAATTTCTGTCAAACCTCCATCTTATCTGGTCTAGCAGTATTCACAGTGAATTGTCCTGGGAAGAAGAAAACGTTGACAGACATTCTAATTTTCTCTCTATTGTCTTGCTTGGCTGGTGTCCAAGCATAGTTTCAGGAGCTGTTGACAGGAAGTCAACCAGTCACCTCATTGTGGTGATACCCATTACAGTACATTACTATTACATAATACCAGATATTGTGGCATGAAAGGAAAATGAATTTGTAGGCAGTGCAGTCATTTGAAAAATTAACTTTATATTCTGTTACATTCTCAACACAAACCATTAGTAATCAGCTTGAGGCTAATGGTTTATAATTTTAAAAAATCCTGTATCTGCATACCACTAACCATTGGGAAATCATAGGTCACAGTAAAACTGGACTGTCACCATGTGGGTGAATCTTGAGAGACTAAACTTTTGTACTTTTCATGGATGACTCCAAATTTTGTTGGGACTTTACAGATTGATATGCCAGCTCAAGGTGAGAGGTTTCAACATGTCATTATTGCTAAGTGTGACTACTCCGTAAGATTTCTCTCCATGTTTTCCAGAATGGTACAGTAATGAGTTCCTTGATGTATACATGAGGCCGTATGCTTGTGGTATTGTGGATGACTTCATTGTTATGGATTATAATGCTAGCAACATCAAACTTGGTTGGTCATCTGATAACTGGAGCAGAAGACAGTCATCTGCATTGGGTGGCCAGCTCATTTGCCAAACCTTAATTGAAAATCAAACAAATTTAGAACATGCTTCAAGCTATCATTAAATGATATCTTGTACTGCCACAAATCTTGAGAGAATTTGGTAATTCCCTCATGAAAAAAATAATAATAGAGAAGTAGGATGATCTGGCCAAAGTTACCATTCAAAGACTCATCAGAAGTATTAGATGCTAGTGTGAAGTTGTCATTCATGCTAGAGACTCTCTCCCAAGATTCTGAATAGGATGTCATTCTGGCACAAAACGTTAGATTTTTCATATGCTGTCTCGATAACTAAAAATCTTTGTTTTTTTGAGGGGTGTTTCTATCGACTCTTCATTATTTAATAATATCTTTGATTTTTGCCAACATTAATGTCTCCTTAAATTATAGTTTATGCACATTCCAACTTTGCTTTTCTTTTTTGTATGTAATAACATTATGACAATAACATTGTAGCCCTTGATTCTTAGCAATTTTTTATTAGTATATGAACAAATGCTTTGGTTGAAGATGTTACTATTTATGCCACGTTTATGCTAGGTAGTTTTTCCCAGAATGCTGTGCATGCTAGGTTTAATCACCTTTGTAAGTGGCTGATAAAAAGATGTCTCAGAATTATTGAAAAATGCTTAGTTTTGGAATATCTGCAGGAGACTTTCTGGAATTGAGTTTGTATTATAGTTAATAAACTAGATATTTTTATAATTTCATGTTGCTAGATTTATATTAAACTTATTTAGTATGTTTACTAACAAAAATAAATCATATATAATTCATTTTTTCTGTATATATTAAAAAATGTTTTTGAGAGGAATGGTATTCATGACAGTTTTGTATGAGCTATACACAAAATTCATTGATGCTGTTGCACTCTCGGCTTCAACTAAATTTCTGTTGGTATCCTCATTGTATGCCTTATAAATTAAAGATCAACATAACTACCTACTATTGAAGAAAGTTTAAAAAAATTTTTTTAAACAGATTTAGTGAAGCAAAAGATGAACTGGTAAACTTACATTTATTTTTGTGTTTACTTTTATTGAGTGTTGTATTTATTTTGTTTAGTATAATAGTGTAATTGGAATTATTTCTTATCTCAACTGATTGAGTTGTAATCTAAAATAATTATGCAACATGTTAAGCCTATGTAATAGCATATGGAAAAGATTGTTGGAAATTACAACTTAGGAACACCAAAGATATTCTGTCTTTTATTGTTATTAAATTACCAGATGATCTGTTAGTGACTAAATTAAATGTCTAGTTTCCTATGGATCTTATCTTTCAGAAAAACGAAGCATCTTTCATACATACAGAGTAAAATGGAGATGCTATAAAGTGGCAATTAAATATATATTGCTTGGCTATCAGACTTTGCATGGATAGATTTAAAAGCTACTATTATGAAAATTTAGATACATATAGGTTCCATTTTCTAGAAATTAAACAATTCAAAATGTTCTGATGTTTATTCTTTATCAATATAACTCCATATTTTTTGCTGCATATATTCAGCAGGATTTTTATGTTAAGTTGGTGATAAAATGGCAAGATCAAAATTCTGGCAAGATCAATGAAGTCAAAATAAATTTTTTTATTGGGGGGATTAGCAAAGTAGAGCGATGTAAACTTATTTTCAAAGAAGTGTCACATATGAGTGGTTTTATATTCAGTTCTTGCTTGCATATTAGGCTGTGTTAAAATTAGGATAAAGTTAGGAGATAACCTTACAACTGATCACTTTCTGAAAATAACAAGTCATTTTTTTCCATTACCTTATCTTTTTAATGTGTATAACATTACTGAATTATTTGTAATAAAAGGATGGTAGGTCTAGTAAATTTTTAGTAAATCTTTGGTGATTATCAAAGTTTTACCATGTGCAGAAGGAAGAAATTCAACAGGTGTAGGTGTAAAACAAGTCATCTTTTAGTGAAGTATTTGTTTTTTTTTTTTACTATCACCTTGACTAAATGGTTACTAGCAGTTTTATGAGGCCATTGAAGCAATTGGTAAAATTCTAGTTAATGTTTAGTGCCTTTACCAAAAAGTTACTAATTGCATTAAAGTAATTTTTGTTAATTTCTTAGTAATTATCATTGCCAATGGTAAATGCTTAAAGAATACGAGGTCTGTCGAAAAAGTATCTGACCTTAGGCTGGGGAAAAAAAATTACGTACTTGGTGGGGTTCAATTGCTAATCCCCTTTGAAGTAGGCCCCTTGTGCCTCCACACACAGCCCAGCAATCCTTCCACTGTTTGAAGCATGTCTGGAATGCTTCCGGAATGGCTCTCAGCTCTGCCGTCACATTCCGCATGATGTCCTCTCGGCTCTCAAAGCGAGAGCCTTTCAGTGGCATCTTCATTTTTGGGAACAACCAGAAGTCAGAAGAAGCCATGTCTGGAGAGTAGGGAGCCTGGCGAATGAGCGAAATGCCTTTCTTTGCCAAGAAACCTTGGATCAGCTATGACAAATGAGCTGGGGCGTTGACATGATGCAGCTGCCAGTTTTGCAAGGCCCACAGATCCAGTCTCTTGTGCCGAACTGCATCACGAAGATGTCGGAGAACTTCCTGATAGTACTCCTTTGTAACAGTTTGTTCTTCTGGTGTGTATTCATGATGCACAATGCCTCGGTAGTCGAAGAAAACAGTCAGCATCACCTTGGTTTTGCTCCAGATCTGATGTGCTTTTTTGGACCTTGGTGACGTTGGGTGCTTCCACTGTGATGACTGAGCTTTGGTTTCTGGGTCATACCCGTACACCCCCATCTCATGTCCAGTTAACACGATATTATGGAACTCAGGATCCCTGTTGGCAGTATCCAGCAGGTCTTGCGCAACCTCAAGACGAACTTGTTGTTCATGAGAAAGCAGCTTGGGCACAAATTTCGCTGCCACTTGCGCAAGCCCAAATCCTCCTTTAAAATTGCATGTCCAGAATCTTTACTGATCCCAACCTCGTCACCAATTTCCTGCACTGTCAAACGACGATCCTCCATTATCAAAGTCCACACTTTCTTGATAACAACTGCATTGTGGCTTGTTGACAGCCTCCCGGAACGCTGGTCACTCTCCACCGATGTGCGGCCATCTTCGAACCTGTCGTACCATTCTTTTATTTGGATAACACCCATGGCATTGTCACCAAAAGCCTGTTGAATTTTGCGTTGGCAAAACTTGATGCAAGATCGTTGCTCCATACGTTCCGTCATCACGGGCAAAATGAAAATGCGACGAGTAAGTAGTACAGCACCTCACACGCTGGCTGCCTGACAGTGACTTACACATCCAGCAAGCCCGCCAAAAATCACGTATGCGCATGAATGCATGCAGCTCCACTATGCACACTTTTGCCTCCCTAACGTCATTACTTCCCACGGGAAAAAATTAAGTCAGATACTTTTTCAACAGACCTCGTATATTAACAGTCTTTTTGATAAAGCTCTCAATGATTTTGTAATTGATAGAAGCATTGATAATTATCAGTATAGGATAACTATTCTCTACCATTGAATAGTTCTACAGTGAAATCGAAAGAAAATTATAAACACCATCACTATCTGGTCTTTTGAATGCATTTGAATTTCATGTATTATTAAGTGATATTATAAAACAATTAAAAAAAAACAAAAACTACAAAATGCATGTAAAATTTTTAAAAAATACATACTATTTTATACTAAAGTCAACAGCTGAACATTTAAAACAAGAATTAGTGTTCATTTATTTATGCTCCTATGAAAGATCCTTTTCATCAAATCAAAAATTGATTCTCAGTTGTTTTTTAAAATGTTATTAATAATGTCTGAAAATGTTACAAGAAAGCTAGTGCCTAAAGCTATTACATTTCTCACTGAAATTGTTTAAATGAAAGAACATGAATTCATTTTTTAATTTAATTTTGAATACTAAATTTGTTCATGTTTGCTTGTTCTCTACATACAGGAGAACAAAATATGGGAAAAAATGTTGCTCACATGTTTATAATGCAGATTGTTGTAAGGACTTGTTTTAAAAGCATTTAACCAGAAAGGGAGAACTTTATTAAAGATTATCCAGTCTGAAACATTGGTTTTCTGTGTGAAAGGTTTTGAAGGTTTGCCAAAGGATAATTTGTAGAATTTGAACCTGAAATAAGTTTCCTAGCCCAATGGTCTGATATTTGGAATGAACTACCAATTAAAAAGTCTGAGGATTTTTTTTTAATATGGATGTTAAATATTTTGTATCATCAAACTAAATTTAATATGGTATTGTTACAATTTTTTTTTTTTTTGAATTTATGTGTATATTCATTTGAGTGTCCTCTTTGATTTTTGTATTGCTAATGATGTAATAGCTCTCTGATAACTATTTTAAAGTGAATCATAGGTTAGTATTTTCTCTTTTTTGGGACTTTCCAAGTTCTGTAGTATTTAGCTTGAGTTTGTATCTGTTGTACATTGATTTTGCTCTTCACAATTAATATGTAAACTACCTTAAAGCAGATATTAGGGAAACTTGGGAATAGGATTATTTATTGCTTTGTGTAAAAGTTGGGTGAGTATACAGCTTAGTTATCCATCTGTATCATAAAAACACCATTCATTTGATAACCAGATAAATTTATCTTTATTGGAAGTGAACAAAAGATTTCTCATCTTTACATTTTTAATTTCCATATTAACATTGAACAGTATCATATTAAAATAGGTCTCTTAACTGAAGATATGTTTTTATTGATCACCACATAACCTGGTCAGAACATGGAAATTTTTTTTTTTCTGGTTTCTTTGACATTTACAATTTTTGTGGAACAAAAAATTGTATATAGAATATAATTGCTGACAATCTTTTTCTAATTTAGAAATTTTACCAGCTCACAGATTGGTTGCAGAGATATTTTCACATTTAATTATAATCAGAGAATATGAGTAACTGAAATTTTTTTCACTGATGAGCTGTAATAAAAAATCCAAATGTTATGGTTCTGTATGGGGATTGTCAAAGAGTTTCTAAAAGTAAGAAATTGTGAATTTAGAGAGCTTTGTTGTATTTTAAGAGAATATGAGATTTTTTTTTGATGGAGAAGAAATCTTTATGAAAAAAAACTTTTCTCTAATAAACAACATATTTGAGTAATTTAATACCTTGGATAATCCATGCCTGATAATTTTCTGAGTTCTCTATTTTGAATTTTTTAAAAATATTATCAAAATTTAACTTGGAATAAAGGTTCTCTATTCTTATAGTGCATTTGTAAAAAAAAGAAAATTCAAAGGTTAGGACATTCATTGTTTTTAGAGATCTAAAATACTTTTTTTTTGCTATAATTGCTAGATTGATGGAAAGGATTAAATGGGTGGTTGTAAGGAATCTTGGCTGGCAGCAGCAATAGTTTTACTATTTTGTATAAATTTTTTTCAGTAAATTACTAAAAAAATACTTCACCAAAATTAAAATAGTAATTAGCAGAAATGCATATAGACATGCTAGTCTTAAGACTTTAAATTGACTTCAGCAAAAATCTTTATAGAGATTATCTGTTTACCACTGTCTGTTTGTCTCTGTCTCTCACTTCTCTGGTTATAGCAGTTGCAGATCCCTGTGGAAGTTTCTGTTGTGTTCTTCTCTGCCATTGTTTGGTTGGTGGCCAATGATTTGCGAGGTGTAGTCAAAAAGTATCCACCCTTTCGCCAAAAAACAAGTAATATTAAAAGACTCACCATTTTGATTTAGTCTCCTTCAAAGTATTTGCCTTGGGAGTCTACACACTTCTGCCAGCGTTCCTGCCACTGCTGGAAACATTTCTGGAAATCCCTTTTTGGGATGCTGTAGAGCTGTGCTGTTGAATTTTGCTTAATGTCCTCTGTTGACTCAAATCTTCTCCCTTTGAGTGTTATTTTGAGCTTTGGGAATAGCCAAAAGTCACACGGAGCCAAGTCTGGGGAGTAGGAAGCCTGACGAACAAGTGGTGTGTTATGCTTGGTGAGGAATGCTTGGACGACGTGGACAGAATAAGCGGGTGCGTTGTCTTGGTGGAGTTGCCAGTTCTTTGCTACCCACAGGTCGGGTCGTTTTTGCCGCACAGCTTCACGAAGGTGATGAAGAACACCCAGGTAGTATTTTTTGTTAATTGTCTGACCTTGTGGTGCATATTCATGGTGCACAATACCTCTGTAGTAAAAAAAAACAGGTCATCATCAGGTTAACATTGCTGCACACCTGTCTTGCTTTCTTTGGTCTTGGTGAGGATGGATGCTTCCATTGGGATGATTGCAATTTTGTTTCAGGGTCATAGCCGTACTCGTACACCCATGTCGCATCGCCATTGATGATAGTGTTCATGAAGTTTTGATCTTGGCTAGCACACTTCAGCATCTCCTGGGAGATTTCCTTTCTGTTTTCTTTCTGCTGGTCAGACAGCATCTTTGGTATGAATTTGGCCAACACCCTCCTCATGCACAAATCTTCTGTTATAATTGACTGAACTGACCCATGGCTGATTCCAACTTCGGCAACAATCTCCTCAATAGTCACACAACGGTCTTCATACACTATTCCTCGAACCTTTGCAATCATTTCGTTGTTTCTGCTAGTCGATGGTCTGCCACAACATGGCTCACTGCCCACTGAAGTGCAGCCATCTTTGAACCGGTTGTACCACTCCTTTATTTGTGTTTTTCCCATAGCATCATCTCCAAAGGCCTTCTGAATCTTCTCGATAGTCTGGGCTTGCGTATCACCAAGGTTTTGGCAGAATTTGATACAGTATCTTTGCTCAATGTGCTCAGTCATCTTGACTCAAAAAGAAAAATAGCACAGCACACTCTTCACATCTGTACTCAACGCATCGCTGCGGGCGACTGGCGCAACCTACAGACACGAACATTTTTGCGCATGCTCAGGAAGGACGTGGCCACCTAATACCCATGCGGAATTTGCCCACGTATTATTATTATGTTCAAACAAATTCAAGGTCGGATACTTTTTGACTACATCTCGTATATCTTGTAAAATGAGACACTACTGAAATAAAACGGTATCTCATTGAAACAGTTAGTCAAATTATCTTTGAGGTTTAATCACATATGATTTTAAAAGGCCAGTTTTTTTTTTTACCTTCTATGTATGTCACATGATCAAGTGCAGTCAGGTTTGTGATCATCAACCAAAGTTTGCCTGAAAATATTATTACATACAAAAAAAAATAATTACACAGACTATTAAGCCTACAGATTATTTTTCACATTTTTATTTATACACAGTTACATAATGGCTCACAGAATAAAAAGTTTGCCCACTGCTGATTTAAGACTGTGCCATGCAGGTAAATCAACAAAAAATAGATAAAAAATGTTTTGCTGAGCAATGTAATCCTGCAGTTAAGGTATCAATTGAAAATTATAGACATGCTCATGAGGTCATCCTGTAAACTACTATGTGATGTGCACGAACATGTCATATTTTAGGCCACCACCATTATGTCAAAATAATCTTTAAGGCTTTGTTTAAAATGTCCTATTTTATTAACAATATTGCGGATGAAAGAACTGCCAGTTAAGAGTTTTTCAGCTATCATGGTTCTATCACCAAACTAAAAAAAAACTCCTGTTACAAAAGGACCTAGCTTTTTAGTAGCTGTATACTACTATGACAGTCAATCTTCAGTGTTTCAAAGAAATAATTGTTTATTTGGGTTATCAGTAGAACAAAGGTCTGTAATGTTGGTAATCTTATGGTTGACTGTTTGAATCCAACTTGTATGTGGTGACTTTCATGTAGTAAACATTTCTTTATAGATGAGCAGAACTCATTAAAAATTATATATACAGTCTATCCCCGTGTAATCGCGGTTCGGCATTCGCGGCCCTGGTTATTTGCTGAATTTTCCTTAGAACCTAACTAATAATTGTTCATGGAAACCATGGCATATTCGCGGAATCGCAAATATCTTCTGCGATTTTTTAATGGGTTTTTCGTGGCAATATATATTTTTTCACGCTTTTTAATGCTAAATTATTAATAACAATATAATTAACTAATTTTGTAATATAAATACTAACGTAAATTCAGCAAAATATCAATATAAAATAAATGCTATTGGCAGGAGGTTTGAAAGTAGCCAATCCGAGAGCGTTATTCATTTCTCCTTGCTGCTGATTGGCTGCTGCCCATGAGGTGCTGTCTCAGGCAGATGCAGCCCAGCAGCCCCGCATCATCCCAGTTTACCGCGTGTAGCTATCTCGAGTGTTTCTCTGAGTGTTGTGTTTTTTTATTAAATTATTATTATATATTTACTTATATTTTACATTATATTTTGACGTTTATAGGTATTTATAGGCATTCTTATGGACCACGTCAAATATTCGCGGTTTTTCACTCTTCGCGGGTGCTCTATGAATGTAATCCCCGCGAACACCGGGGGACAGCTATATATGGAACTTCCACAGAGGTAAATTAAAGCTAACAATGATGTCAAGAAAGATTGAAAAGCCTTTCATGCTATTTTTATAAGTGTTGTGAAAGTAATTAAAAATGCAACTGTAAAAAAAAAACTGTTCAGTATTGGTTGTTTTATTTCTTATACATTTGACATCTGAGAACAACTGACAATCTGTTGACACTGACAAAGCTGAACAGTGTCTATTACAAGTGATGATATCAGTTTTTATAATATGAGCATAAGGTGTATTTTGTTCTCAATTGTCCACCATTGGCAGCAAAGCATTTTTGTAATCGTCAAGACATGTTAGTCCATGTGTAATTTAAACTATTAGTATTGCTGTCCATTGTTATTGCAAAGTTGGCTTCAGCTTTGAAACATTTTGTGGTCTGTGGTGGGTGTAGGTTGTTTTGCACATTGCACCTCAAGTCATCTCACAGATGCTTGATGAGATTCAAATTGGGAACTGGATGGCCAAAAAGGTTTGTGCCACTCTAGTTGTATGGAAGTACACACTCTTGCTAGAAGATAAGCCTTCATAGTATTTTACCAAGGGCTGAGTGTTTATGTTACCATTTATAAACATAAGTTAAGATTGGAATCTGGAATACATGGTAGTCCACAAAATTATGCATGGCTATTGAATCAAGCTTTTTAAAGAATGCATTTATAATCAAATCTGTTCTGTTTTTGCTGATAAACACTTGTGCATCCATCTATATAAAGCATATTAAACTTGGATTCATCAGAAAATTTGATTCAGATTTTCTCATTTAAAAGCATGTTTTGCTAAGTAATGTTGATGGAACAAGATCTGCCTGTAGTAAGAACTTTGGCAACAAATTCCTCCTCTCTGCAAAACTTCAATGGATAGTTCTGTCATTTATTCTTCTAACTGGCACCAATACAAGTAGTGTTTTTTGCAGCCTGCTATTATTCAACATGTTGCAGATAGATGTTGTAATCTTGCACTTTAGGGGGCATCATGATTCAGTTGGCGCACCAGTGGATCCAGCCATCCAAGCTAACATTTTTCTAAATTGAAATGAATAAATGAAGGAATGTACAGTGAATGAAAATTTTAATTAAATAAACAACATAAATACATGTAAAATACATATCACTAAATGTATACTGTCATACAGTGGAACCTTTCTTATACAGAAATAAAAATAACAGAAAGACCTATTATGGAAAATATTGTGGCCTTTCCTTCATGATCGATTATCCAGAAAATCATCCATCATTCAAAATTGCTACCATATTTCTAGTGTCAGAATAAAAACTGTATCGATCAATGGAATGTCACCAATACATGCTCGTCTGTTTTTAGTTTTTCATGCCAAGTTCCTTTAGTCATTTGCCAACTTTGTTCACTTTCAACTGTCTCATTTGCATGGTGAATTTCAGAAAAGGCACAGCATGGGAAGTTGAAGCAGAATGAGCATGTGTTGGTGATGTTTTATTGATTGGTGCAGTTTTTATTCTGACACTGGTGGTTGTTCTTCACCATGCATACAGTGCTCCTGTTGGTAGTAGACACACCCTGTTTGTTTACAAGCACACATGAGACAAGTGGCTCAGTGGCTCCATTTTTCTTGATTATTTCGCATAATGGCCAATCTAAAGTGTTCTACCCTTATTACTGATGCTAGTGATTGTGGCTTTGATAGATGCAGCAATACGAAGGCTAAAAGACCGTTATCTGCTGAGAGTAGTGAAAGAGTTAGGCCAAGAATACGTGGTAGAAAATGAAATGGTGGCACAAAATGGCAGTGTAATGTTTCAAGCATCCAGAAAAAAAGTTGTTATTGAACATATTTTAACAATTACATGCTTATAAAATATACAATATAATGCATTATTATACAATACAGTAAATTTATTTTATTTGTTTGGTTTTCTAGACAGTAGATGTGTATAATATCTGTGTTTATTAATCATTATTTTGGGGAACAAATTATGCTTCATAACACAATCTGTGTGATATCCATTAACTTGTTTTTTTCCAAACTGTAGGGTGCATGACTTTCTGATGGAAGAATTTCAAAATAACAATGGAAGAAGCAGTACAGTTGGAGACAATGATAGACTAACTGTCCCAGTGAATATATAACTTTCTTTCTCATTTTCTTTTGTTTGTTTTTACTTTTGTATTTATGCACTCCTAAGGTGCCTCTTATGGCATGGGTGTTCAATATGGAGGCTTAAGTCAGTGCCAAAGAACAATGTTGGAATGTTGTCAATGGTGTTGCTAGGTAGTGCCTTGTTGCTAGGGTATTTTGTTGTCACAAATTGTTCCTTTAGTCCTTCAGTTATTGTTCTTATTACCGAGTACCCTTGAAAAAATGGAGAAATTTTAAACTGGTTACAAGAGGAGAGAGTGGAACAAGTTCAAGTAAAGATAGTGAGGCTAGTTTTAATTAATAGAATGGAATGTAGAAAAGAAAAAAAAACAAAATTCAGAAAATATGATTAGAAATACCTGTCGCTTAGATTCTCAAGTATTACTGTTAATGGAGCAGAGAGACCTTAATGTTTATTATGTATCACTGTTTTGGCTGCAGATATCATGAAGCCTAAATTAAAGCAACTTTAAACTGCATCCTGAATATGTTGGTAAATCAGTAGATGACTTCGGAGAAAACTAGAATGATTTAATACACAAATGCAAACCTTTGTAAAAATAACTGCTGTGCCAAAAGCTTTGCTTGTATCATACAAAGTTGCATATAGAATTGCAAGATGTAAGAAGACTCATTTGATAGGAGAAAGTTTTGTGTTACCCACTGCTATTGATAAGGTTGAAATAATGCTCAGAGAATAATGTACAAAACAGTTGTGCAGTATTCCACTTGCAGATAGCATGGTTGGAAGAAGAATTTCATTTAACATTGAAGTCCTGTGTGATCAATTGATTAAAAAACTTAAAACCTCACGTTTTGGGTTGCAAGTAGATGAGAACTGATTTAGTTAAAGATGCTCATTTGATTACTTATATTTGGTATGTTGCAGAAAATGAAATTAAAGAGGATATGTTTTTCAAACCCATTGATGGAAGAGCTACATCAGTTGAAATGTTTCATATTATTGTCAAATTTATATATGAAAATGACAAAAAAATGGGATATTGGGCTGTGCACAGATAGAGCTTGGTTAATTTCTGGATGACATGCAGGACTTCAGGTACTGGTGAGAAAGGCAGCCTCACATGCTGTCTGGTCATACTACATGCTTCTTAGGCAGGTACTTGCAGCTATTAATATGAGTGAGGAGCTAAAGACTGTTCTTCAAGATGATGTCAGAATTGTCAATTACAAAAGAAGTCCATTGAATGGAAGGCTCTTTGCAAAGTTGTGCTATGGGGCAGAACACTGCTGTTTTATTGTAAATCAAGCTGGCTCTCCCGTACAAGAGTGTTTGAACTAAGAAATGAGGTAGGCATCTTCCTGAATGACAATAACAGTAATGTTAATTTGTTTTATGATGAATATTTTAATCAGAAGTTTGCATATTTGTTAGATATTTTTGAAAAACTGAACCATTTACTTAGGCCAATTTAGGATCTTCAAATAAATATTTTGACCGAGAATGACAAGAGAAATGCATTGATGACAAAACTATAATTATGGATAAGAAATTTAGAAAATGAAGTTTTTGGCATGCTCCTACATTTAAAAAATTCCTTCACAGCAGTGAAATGAAAGCTAACACTGAACTATTTATTAAACATTTGAACACTTTACAGGAGCAGTTTTTATTTAAGGATGTAGATGTCTCAAAACATGAATGGATAAGAAATCCATTTGCTGCTGACACTGGATTGACAACTTCTGAAAAAGAACAACTCAGACCTATCAAGTGATGGTTCGATACAACAGTCACTTGATCCAGAAAATTTTTCTGAGTTTTGGATGCATGTGAAAAAGAAGTATCCCATCTTGTGAAACAAAACTATGAAAATTCTTCTACCTTTTGTGACATCATATTTATGTGAAATGGGATTTTCTGCTGTAGCTGTCATGCATGAAGACAAAGTACTGCTCTTGATTAATTATAGAAAAAGAACTGAGAGTTGCTATTTCATCAATGACTCCATGATTTGAGGAACTTTAAAGCCAGCCCACACACCACATCAATAAAAGTAAGTTATTGGTTTCATGATTTAGAAATCTTTTCATTTATTTAGAAAATTTTACAATTTAAAATTTCCCATTAATAACTTAAAAAAATTATTAAAGATGGGGGAAAAAAATAGTGATTGGGTCATTATCACTTGCAAAAAAATATTCAGTGTGAAGGAGAGGGGGGCTGACAAAAATTTAGCTAGGCCAGAGGTGGGTGCCACTGTGTAAAGTTTGACTACTGCATTAACTAGAAATACCATTTATCAGGAATACTCTTGGATCTGAACATTTTGGATAAGAGGCTCTTTTGTACTTTGTAATAGAAATGTTCAGCATATTTAGTCAGCATTTAACACTTCTATAAGAGTTAAACATTGTGACTGTTTACGTCCAAATAAATCAATCACTTGCTGCGCATCTGTAGTTATTCTGTAATGCATGTGAAGTAGCACATGTCCATTTAACCTCGTGTCTCATTGATGATTATGTCAGAGATGACTGCATTTCTCATGGCTACAATGTACTGTTGTCCATTTGTACATTGACTGGATAACTGGATTATATGATTTAGAATGGGATAGACAATCATCTGAAGCCTAATTGTCAACTGACATATTATCACATTTTTTTTTTGATGACCACATGATGTTATTTTCTTAATTTTTGCAACAAGGTTTTCTGCCATTTCTTTTGCTGTTTGGAACCATTTATTCTGATGCCCTTCAATTTCAGAATGGATCTTAATGGTTTTCTTGGCAATTTTCATATCTGTATATCTTTCAGACAGTTGCACAGATTTCCTCTGTAGTCTGGCAGTGAGACCTCTAGTATTTGTGAGTACAGTGATCCCTCGATTATCGCGGTAGTTACGTTCCAGAACCACCACCCCCGCAATAAGTGAAATCCGCGAAGTAGAAACTATTTATTTATTTTATTGTTTTTATATATTTTAAACCTTTATAAACTCTCCCCATTTGTAACTTCAACTTCCGCTGAAGGCATAGGCATGTCTTCTTTCTTTTTGCAGGTGAGGAAAATAGTGATGGGCAGTTGCTTGTGCTGCCTTTTCTTCTGGGCGAGGAGGTTTTTATAAACTTCAATGGCTCCGTCATTTGCATTTCTGAGCTGCAACGTACGAATCATCTGGGAGTCCCATTCTTCAGCCACTCCCTGAAGTTCTTTTGCCATCCTCACCATAGTTGCGAGGCATTCCAATGATAGGCCAACTTCTTCATCCCCTGGACCCTCTTGTTCCTCCTCTTCTTCCTTGCTTGCTGACTTCATCTCCGTCAAGTCTTCGTCTTTTAATGGATCTGAATGGGCATCGATCAGGTCGTTAACATCATCTTGAGTCATATCGTTGAAGCCATCTCCTCCTAATAATCTAGCCAGCTTCACTGCCTTGTTTATTGCAGAGTGGTGGATATTGTCAGGAGAGAATCCTTTATAATCGTGGACCATTTCTGGCCACAATTTTTTCCAGCAGGCATTCAACGTTTCTGTCTTCATTTCCTTTATGGCCTTCTGGATATTTTGCAAACACGATGCAATGGTGTACTCACGCCAGTATGCCTTCAGCGAGAACTTGTCATCCAAGTTCATAGCCTCGACCAGGTGATGCAGGGCGTTTTGCGTATACAGTGCCTTAAATGTGCAAATAATGCCTTGATTCATGGGCTGGATCAGCGATGTGGTATTCGGCAGTAGAAACATCACTTGTACGCCCTCATATGACAAATCGAGCGCGTGACCACCTGCATTGTCCATCAGCAGAAGCACTTTGAAATTCATTCTTTTTTCTGCCAGATAAAGCTTGACCTCCAGAATGAAGCACTGGTGGAACCAATCCATTGTGAGGATTTTCGTGATCCAAGAGTTGGGGTTGTGCATCCAATACACTGGCAGCAGGTTCTTATTTTTGTTTTTGAGGGCTCTTGGGTTTTTGGACTTATAAATAAGACCTGGCTTTATCATAAAGCCCGCAACATTGCCACACATGATCAAGGTGACTCGATCCTTGTGCGCCTTAAAACCAGAGGCTCTGGCTTCCTCCTTCATGATAAAAGTGCGAGACGGCATCCGTTTCCAAAATAGACCCGTCTCATCCATATTGAACACCTGTTCAGGCTTTAACCCCCTTCCTCGATGATTTTCTTGAACGTCTCATTCACGTACTCCTTGGCAGCAGTGTTATCAGCAAAGGCAGCTTCTCCATGCAGGGACACGCTCTTCAGGTTGAAGCGCTTCTGAAATTTATCAAACCAACCATTGCTGGCCGTGAATTCAGTTGGTCTGGTGGGGGATTTGGTTGATGGTCCAGCTTCAGGTTCACTTTCATCACTGCCTTCAGTAACCTTGGCATGAAGCTTTCTGGCTTTCTCATGAATAACATTGGTATCCAGTGGGGCATTTTTCTTCCTGCAGTCACTGATCCAAAGGGCCAATGCAGCCTCCATTTTCACAATGGCCTTATTGCGGGAAGTTACCACCCTTTTCGCTCTCTGGTTAAAGGACACTTCTGCCCTCGCCCTTATATTCTTCTCATCCTTCTTAATATAACGGACCATAGATTCATTGATGCCGTGATGGCAGCCTACATTCGCGTAACTTCTCCCGTTCTTTATCATGTCGAGGAGTTTCACTTTCTCGGCGATAGTAAGCATCTTCCTCTGGAGCTTGGATTCAGTGCCAGCAGCCTTAGAAGGAGCAGAATGTTTGAGCAGCATTGTAGGGCTTGAGACTATGTGCTGCGATACCCGGCAGACCGATGCTGCACTCACTGAGCCAATTAGCGCCCAGGATACTGAACAACATGCTCTGATTGGTTGCGTCTCATCCATCATAGAAAATCCGTAATGTATCGAGACCGCAATAAGTGAACCGCGACGTGGCGAGGGAAAACTGTACTTGCTTACACACAATGAGGGACATGATGAACTCACTATGTATGACGCCATGGAATAAGCCACTAGCCTTGGTAATGCTGTCTGTGCTAAAGGTACTATTATTTTTGATGTCTAAACTTCCAGCTAAACAAAGGAATCAAGTCTTTCAGCCCACCTGGAATGAAATATAAATAAAAAAATTGTTTGAAGTGCTCTTTAGTTCTGTACAACTCTTTCAGCTTGATAATCTTTGCACCACCTACTATTTTCAGATCTAACACAGCTTGACATTTCAGAAATTTGTCAGTCAGTCACTGTGCCAGTTATGTTAATCAACATTTAAAAGGTCAGAAAATTCTAAATGCACTATAAACTTTAAAAAAATTTACTATTACTACGATGATAAATAAGTTATTTTAAAGGGTAAAAGCCATGATTAAATGTTACATTTTAAAATAAGAACAAAATATATGCAAAATTCATGACACCATAAAGAACTTGAATAAAACAAAATATTTACTTAATTATGGTTATATACAGCTTTGAATTGGTTTTATCTGTATTGAGCAGGCTTTCATTACATACAGATTCAGCTGATGTCTTGAGCAGTTGATGTACATTGCAAAGGATAGGATTTCTTGTTTCTGGCTGCACCATCTATAACTTGACCAACCATATTACTTGCATTATTCTAACTTTTATCTCTTTGAGAATAAAAATGACAAAAATTTACTTTTACGTCATTTAAAATATGGTTTACTGTATAAATACCATTTCTAGGTCTTGATCAATATATGATAGATACTGGCACTAAAACAAGTAGTTTTTAGTAGCAATTTGCTTACTGGATACACCTGTGCATGCTAGAAATCCTAGAGAATCCGATCTTCAGGAACTCTTCATTGAAGTATCTAAGTAATGGAAATAGTTCTACATTGCTGTTTTGTTGTTTGTTACTTTATTTGCCATAATTAATGTGATCACAAATAAGGTCTGCACAACAAAATATTAATTCATTTTGAATATTTTTTATCACTATATCACATTCCTTAGTGTGTTGTTTATTTGCTCTTTTAAAATCTTATCACTTTCATCAATTATAAATTTGGAGTTTACGAAAATTCTCATTACTGTCTTGAAGATGATGTTACATCTCTGGCAACTGTGCTAAATTTTTCTTCCCATCCAATACAATGGTTATCAAAATTGATATTATTTTGGCCCTGTTTTTTTTTTTTTTTTTTTAAATTCCCTTTGCTGCTGCTTGATTTAGTTGGTGCTGCACTGGGATAGCCTTGTTTTCCATATTCTAAATTCACTTGCCTTAAGTGTAGCTGTTTTGTGGATGTCAGAGTTAGATTTATGTTTATTGAATTTCTGTGATGCAGAGTTTCAAGTATCTATAAGTTTGTGTAGGAGTTGATCCAATTTCTTTCCATTTTTTTCCTATTTCACAGTCAAACACAACACATGATAAACAAGATGCACCATCTAATTAATGTAAAAGAGTAAGCCAACCACAGAAATTGCTGAAGCCACTCATAGTTTTTCCAATACTACTACTACTACTGGAAACTTAAATCGTTTATCTGCTTTCCAAACATCTGTTAAGAACTTGTATGTCTGGATTTTGATTGTGAATTGGGGTTTCTTCTTGGTAGACTTGTATTTTAATGTACCTTGGTCTCATAATAAATAGGTACTGTCTTTTTACTTCATAAAATTGAAAAATAATAAGCAAACTATTTAATTCATTAGCATTTTGATTTATTGTAAACAAATAATTTTGTTTTACTTATTTGCAATTTTTGGTTGCTTGGCAACACTATCTCATGTTAACCAATTGATCTCTCAGGCCTTAGCAACTGTTGCTAGGCAAGACAACATGACACTGCTGTCTTGTGGAGCACGTGCTGTCTTCCTGCTACACACGAAGATACTCTACAATGCTGCTTACCTGTTTGGTATATAACAACCACAGGATGTTTTGGTGCCACCCAGTTCCACTATTCCTGGATATGCAACTATATAATGTGTACTGCTAGAAATAATATCAAATTTATTTTTTTTTTAACTTTTATTAAAAATGGAGCATACTGTCTGTTGTACCAAAATCAAATCTTTACAATGACTGAAGTCATTCATTGGAATGGTTGGACCGTTGAGCTGCACAATACACTTAAGTATTTTGTTTATAGATAATATTATTAAAATTAAATCTATGTATCTTAATCTATTTTTTGCTGCTTTTGATGTTTAAAATCAAACAAATTTCATATTTGCTTCAAATCACCTACTTCCTCCTTTGCTATTTTTAGTTTTGTGGCAGGACTTTTGGTGACATTATTTTTGGTATGTCAGCCAATCAAACTGGATTTTGAAATTTCACACTTTGGTGCACACACGTGCTAAAATGACAAGGTGTGAACTTTGTTCTATTTGAATGGAGTGAAACTAATTAGATGCAAGATAACTAAATTTTTTTTTTTGCTTTCTAGAATAGGATGGAAAACATTTTGTTTTTGCCTTTTGGCATTTTTTAGGGCCCCATTTTATGCAAAGTATATGCATCAGGAATTTTACCAGGGTTATATGGATACATATAAATCCATAGAGTTTAATAACTGTTGAATTAATCATCATAGTAAGCATATTTGCTAAAATTATTTGTTTTTGATAAGTTTTTATTTAACAATATTTTAAAAAATTAAGAAAATTAATTACAATTTTAATGACTTCATTTTTTAGAAATATATATACTATGTAAAATGTAGTAAAACATTGTAGAATTTGTATATAATGCATAGAAAAAGAAAATTTTTATAAATGGTAAAAAAAACATTGTATGATATGTCTAGACAATTATACTACCTTAAAAGAGAACATATCAGTAAAATTGGTTTAGCCTAGAAAAAGTAAAGATTATATGGAGCAAACAGTTAAGATGCCTAGTTATTATTAATTTTTGCTAACGTGTTTATTTAACAAGCAACTAACCTACCTATTATCAAGTTAGATTGACAACTGAAAAATGTGAATAAAGAACCTAATAACTAACTTGATTTAAGTTTTTTCAATTATAGTTTATATCCTATCTAAAGAAGTGTTATATATATATATGTGTGTGTGCTAAAATTAGTCTAAATAAATGTTATATCATTAGCAGGTCACTCATTATAAGGAAAGTGGAAAAGATAGAAATGTATTCCTAATTTTAAAGACAAAAAAAAATCTGAGGGTGGTCCCAGTAATTATTGGCAAGTTGGTATAACATCTGTAGCAGGCAGCATACTTGAGGCTATAGTCAAAGAACATCTTGTTGCTCATTTAACTGCAGACAGACAGTATGGATTTTGTTCAGATAACAGAGTCCCTTTAGGATATCACATTTATCTTGGATAAGGTGATGTAAATGTTTTCTTGATTTTAGTAAAGCCTCACTTATATATTTCATCAAATGTTTATGGAATTATTGGAAATCTTTTGTGGATTACTGATTATTTACTTAGTGGTTAGTATTGTCCAGATCACACTCTGCTGTCTGAAGATAAAATATCATAATCTGTTTTGTTTTTGTTTTTTTCAAATCTATCTAAATGGCATGGATTTTGGGTAATACAAAACTGCATGGTAAAGGAAATTACTAGGATTATGTGAACTGTTTGCAGTCAATTTATATTGGCTTGCAAATTGATAATTTAAATAAAAAATGTATTTAATGCTAGTAAGTATGATAGCGATAACATTGGGCAGGCTTTGTTTTTATGAACAGGGCTTCATTTTAAATGTTAAAATTTGAATGATTTAAACAATATTGTTGCCAGAGTCAAAAACATTGTGAAAATGTGTCAAAAAAGGGGTGATTGGTATGTCCATACCCTTCTTTGTATGTGTACTTGGCATGGATTTCTCATTATGAAAAGGATTTTTATATCACATTTATCAAAGGTTCAAGGGGAAATTCACTAGAATCAGTAGAGGCATGAGTAATTGCATATACAGTATTGTGCAAATTAATGCAAACATGAAACAGAAATATGATTTTTCATTGTTTTTAATGAAAAATATAAAGCTTCTTAAATATTGTTTTTTTATCAATTAACAATTATTTATGGTAAACAATGTGTTAATGCATTATATTTTCATATTGGTGTTGTCATTCAGTTTCTGCCTAAGTTATTCTTGTCAGTCATCAGAGTAAGAGTGTGATATCTGTTCTTTTTGTGTTTAAAAGTTGATTATGGACATTAAACCATGGAAAAGAACTAAAATGATCACCTTGAATGAACACTCATTTCTGACACAAAGAGAAATTGTCAGCAAAGTCAAAGTTAGTGTGGGAATGGTCAATAAGATTATTAAAAAGAAACAAATCACAGCTTAATACCCCCCCCAATCAAGGAAAGGCAAATGTGAAAATAAGAAGTAAAACATCACTCAGAGATGATGCAAAATTGATACAAATGAGTAGGCAGGATCTCAGAAAAAATAGTGAAATGCACATCCTGGAATTAGCAGCAGCAGGTGTCAAGGTATCATCATAAATTGTAAGATGTTGATTACTGGAGAAAGAGCACTAAGCCAGGAAAAATATGAAAATCAATTGCTAACAAAAATAATTAAGAAAAATCTTTATACATGTGTCCAGGGTGCAATGTGTTATTTTCAGGCAAGACTAATTTTCTTGTTCAAGGTCAACAATGTTGATTTGTATGCTATTCACCTGGTGAACCCATAACCAGTTTTCACTATACTGAAAGAGTGAGGTATCCAGAAAATAAGATGTTCTGGGGTTGCTTTTCTGCACAAAAACTGGTTCAGTAGTGACTATGCAAGCCATAATGAATAGTAAAAAATGTGTTGAGGTTCTAGAATGCCATGCCACACTAGAGCTGATGAATATATCTCCATATGTGATTTTCTAACAGGATCTGCTCCATGATATACATCAAAACGTGTTAAGGAGTACTTCAGGATGAACAATAAGAAACTGTTTGGATTTGCTAGATCTAAACTAAATAGAAAAATCTATGGGTTCTGTATATAACTCTATTTCACTAACTGGATTGTACAGTTGAAGAAAGCATGATCAGGTCTGTCATCCAAGTCTGGTTTCATTACGAAGAAATGAATAAAGTCTGAGAAAAGCTGGTGCATTCCATGCCCAAGTGTTTTTGAAGGCAATATTAAAGTTTAAGGTGATCATATCAGATATTATGGTTTGTTCCAGTCTTCAAAATATATACTATACACACACAAACACACACACACTTTTTTTTTTTTTTTCATCTTGTTCACATTAATTTGGACAATGCTGTGGCAGATACAGTATGCAGGGAAAACTGATGGAAGGCCTTCAGTGGAGTCTTTGGTAAGGGTTAGAGGGAAATTTGCTTGCAAAATCATTCAAATAATTTAAATAATCAATTAAAATGCTATTCATATATTGTTTTTTTTTTTTTTCACCATAAAACAAAGTACCAAATAACAAAAACATTAGATTGTACTGATGGAATTAGCAAGTGAAACCCTTAAAAACTTCTATAATTTGTTTAACTTTTTTTTTTCTTTTTCAAATTTGTAGTCAAAAATATAATAAAATATTAGTAACATAAATGCTTGAAATTGTACAAATACATTTGTGAAAAGTAATTGAGTGTCAGGTAACACTGTAAAAGCAAAAGGATTCATCAAATGAGTCAAGTCTTGCTTCCAAAAAAAAATATGCCAGAATAAATTGAATAGTTAAGCAGATTTTGTTAGAACTTTGTTTACTTGAATCATGTATAATAACAGTATTGATTTTAATTTAGTTTGAAAAAGTGAAAAGTGGTAGATATAAAACAAAATTAGTAGAGTACTAGCTGAGATTTAAAAAAAAGATAGAAACAGTAGTCCACTGCTAAAGCAGTATTGTTATTAAGCAGAGTGGAATAAATTGAAGGACTTGGAATATTTTCAGGTAAGGGAAAAGTAGCTATAGATATTCTTTGACATGAACAGTTCACCCTATCTATGCATCACACTGTCTTCCAAAGCATATCAAGGCATGAAGCATAAATACTCGTGTATTGAATTCCCAAAACTCTGAAACTCTCAAAACCTAACATTTTTAAAAATACTTAATATAAAATTCAAAATATTTATTCCAAAATACTTCCCATAAACCAACACATGTTGGTGATTTTCAGCCCTGCTGCTTTGTTTTGGTGGCATTATGGGTCCCAGCTGTGTTTAAATCTGAACTCATGATCCAACCCTTTTGGAAGCTGCCATTCCATTGTATTTTATTCTAATATTTTGATCCCCCTCACCTTAATCATGTTCAAATAAAAGGAGACTTGGATAAGGGAATAGTATTGCTAAGAAGGTCAAGTTATTTAAGAACTAGATTTGGGCAATGCATCAGTGAGGTGGCTATGTGAGTGATGTTGATACTACAACAATTAATGATCTGAAAAACAATCATTTCATGCTGTGAGTGATACCAAGGAAGACATGGACAGCTGCAAAACTTTCTACCAGCCAAAAATAGTGATTTAGATAAAGTGCTAATGCAATAGATCAGGCAGCAGCAAAGTGAGAGGGTTCCATTATCTGGGTCTATTGTGATGGCACAAACCAAGCTTTTCCATAAAGAGTTAGAACTTACAACATATTGTAATTACAGTATTGGGTGATGGGGAAAATTTAAGAAATGCCATGGCAATCACATTCTCAAAGTTTCAGATGAGAAAGGCTCTGCTAATCATGAGGCAGCCAAGTTGTACATAAATGGGTTTGCAAAATTAATTAGCCATGAAAATCTTACCACAGAGCAAGTATATAATGCTGACAAAATCTTTTTTGGTATCATTTACCATGTAAAACTATAGTTACACTTGATGAGGAGGCCCCCTCAGGAGTAACGGATTCCAAGGAAAGACTCACTGTACTTATGGTGGAAAATGCTGCAGGTTTGCATAAATACTTGTTGCTGATAATAGGGAAAAGTCAGAATTCTAGGACCTTCAAAGGAATTAAGATATTTCTTGTGCACTATCAAGCAAATAAGAGAGCTTGGATTATCTGTCAAATCACTTTTTGTACCTGAGGCTCAGGCACACTGTACATTGATGCCAACCTATCGATAAATGGTAGTGTTTGTCATTTATTTACTACTGAATTGCATGTCACTAATCAAGGGATTTTATGTTCCACAAAATGCAAGTACAAGGATCAATTTTTTGAGGCATCTTCTAAATGCTTTCTACAATGACATGAGATTATCAGCTGTCATGAAGGCTTTCAATGTGAAAGATACACTTGGGGCTGTAGCAAAAGCTTGAGATTACATCAGCAGTGATGCATTAAAAAATGGTTGGCACAACTGTGGCCAAAAACTTTATTTTATGCTGATGGAGACCCTAGAGCTGACTTTGATGGTTTCAGTATATCTGAAGAAAAGAAAATGTCTGAATTATTGACACATGTGAAAAGAGTTAATTCTGCTAAATTGTTGGATGAGAGTAACATTGAAAAAAATCATGAATGTAGACAGTAATGCACCTGCTGTTCGCACACTTACTGACAGTGAAATTATGGAAAGTGTGCTACATCTTGAGGAGTAACAGTGATGATTGAAAGAATCTCAACAGACAAATGCATATCACGTGGCTATAATTTATTAAGAGGTTAAGGCAAAGAAATTTTATACCAGAGACAGAGATAATGTTATCAAGTATGTTCAAGACAAGTGCTAGGCCTACTGGCTACCAAATGTCAACCCCAGAAGATATTTTACCTGGAACTTTGTCAATGCCTTACATTCCAGCAGAGATCAGTCTCTCTTCACCTGATTCTCCCCAATCATCACCTGCACATCACATGCAATTATTCCTGTATTCTTCTCAAAGTTCTTTCTTTAGAAGTAAAAATAAATTTAATTTGGTGAGTACAGTATAAAAATATATTACAGTGTGGTATAGGCATTATAAGAGAAGTAGTGTTTGTAAAATGTGGTAGAGATCAGTCCTGTGCCTGAACCATACTTCAGTACTTATGTTACTGTATAATTTAGAGTACTCAAGAACATAATAAGGTAATTAAAACATTTGTACTTTGCAATTTAATGCTTTTATGATGGAGAAATGGAACTAGGTCTATGATAGGTTACCCAATTATATGTACAGCTGTGTGCAAAAGTCTTGCATGAAAATGACTAGACTTAGAAAATGGGTTCTTATTTTGTAGAAATTAGTAACTATTGTATGTTTTCTGTTTTAATTGAAAGGTATCGGTGTCTTTAAATGATTTATAACACTAAGATCCACATTGTAATTGCACAGTCAAAATTTAAATATTAATAAAATAATTTGCATGAAATTGGCGTGTGCAAAAGTGTTGCATAAACTACAAAATATTAGAATATATATTTTGTGCTATAATAGTTTAGGATAGTAGAATATAAATATGAGAAAACTGTCATTTTCCACTATTCTGAGTAATTTTTGTTCAATATAGTGATGCCGAGAGCCAGATATTTGCCCCCTGAATAGTGGGCCACAATCGTTCGCATGAAACAAGATAGTGAAACTGAGTGGATCATTGCGGACATATCAGTTGCAATCAGTCGACAATATCTCGCACCCTGAAACGTTGGAAAGCCGATGGGAGCCTAATTTCGAAACGCAGAGTCGGCAAGATCATCTGATCGCCCGCATGTTGAACTCGGACTGATTCTGCACTTCCACTGATATCCAGACCACCTTGTCCAGGTACCATTGGATCCAGTTGGCCTCGTGCACCATCAGACAGCGTTTGATCCACATGGGATTGTTTGGGCAATCGGCACAGAAGAAGCCGTTCATCAGTCTGGACAATCGTCGAAAGTGACTGCAGTGGTCTTGCGACCATCTCCGCTGGACCACAGTGGTCCTGAGTGTTGTTTTCTGACAAAAGCAAATTCGTGAGGCTCCACTCGGCGGGTTGGGTGTACGTTCGGTGATCGGTGTCCAAGAAATACCATCCTAGTTGCACTCCACCGACTCTGTAAGCAGGGGGAGATTTGGCCATAGTTTGGTTTGTTTTCAATCGTCTGGTGTCAGTCCGTTGCATCATGTGGAGGGTCGAATGAATGCTCATGACTATGCTAAGATCATCTCAGACATTGTCGAACTGTATGTGTGTGACCACATGCCCCTGACAGCCATCTATCAGCAGGACAATGCCCCCATCCACACAGCTAGGAGTGTCAAGGCCTTGATGGCAGAGTTGCGAATCCCCCTCTTCGATAGGCCAGCTCAAAGCCCGGATCTCAATCTCATCTAAAACATTTGGCACTTGATTAAACTCAGCGTTAGTGCCAAAAAACTGATTTGAAACGGAAAATCGAGGTAGCCTGGTCAGAGTTCAGTAGTGATAATTGTCAGCGTTTGGTAGCCAGTATGCCTCTTCGTTGTGAACAAGTTATCAAGAATTTCGGATATTCTACTCATTATTGATAGATCTAACCACTTTCTGCATAATTGGAATTGAATCTAAATTGATTAGGTAGCTGTCTAGATTTTATGCAACACTTGCACACGTTGATTTGATGCAAATGATTTTCTTAAAATTATAACTTTTCTTACAGTGAAACAATATGCTTGATATTATTGGAATATATGCACAACAGTAATATAGAAACACTTTAACGAACAAGATTTGATAACAACTGCTTTCAACAAAATGCGAGCTGATTTACAGGAAAAATTATTTTATGCAAGACTTTTGCACACACACACATATATATGAGGTCTGTCAAAAAAAAACCAAACTTTTAAAACAGCATGCCAACCAGCTGGGACACTGTACTCATGCCTGCAGTTCTGTGTATTGGTGACCTTGACCTTCAGTCCAATAATAGCCACATCATGCCACGTCAATTAGTCATCGATTTACACACGCTAGAGTGAACGTATGTTTAGTGCACTTGGCGATTTGTCGCAAGTTGAACATTGAAGGATCTTGAAGTGCAATGTGTTTGTGTGAAATTCTTTTTCAAATTGGGAAAAACTTTTATGAAGACTTTTCTAATGTTGCAACAGGCCTATGGGAAGGATTGTTTGAACCGTACCCAATCTCGCGTGTGGTACCAGAGTTTCAAATTGGGAAGAACATCCACCAAAGACAATCCCAAATCTGGATGACCTTCCATGACAACAGATGACGATCATATTGAGCAAGTAAGTGCTGTGATCCGTGGAAATTGTCATCTGACTGTCCATGAAGTTTCTGAAGAAGTAGGCATCTGTAAAAGTTCGTGCCACATGATCTTAAAAGAAAAATTGAACATGCATCGTGTAGCCACAAAATTTGTACCGTGTCTGCTGCCAGATGAATAAAAAGAGAACAGAGTCACACTCAGTCAGGAGCTCTTTGATCGTTTGAATGCTGATGAAAGCTTTCTGAAAAGTGCCATAACAGGTGACGAAACGTGGGTGTATGGCTACGATGTCAAAACAAAAAGGTAGTTGTTGCATTGGGTTGGATCATTGTCGCTGCAACCAAAAAAAGTACGTCAAGGTCACTCAAATGTGAAGGTGATGTTGATCGTCTTTTTGATTGGAAGGGCGTCGTTCATCATGAGTTTGTTCCATGTGGTCAGACGATCAATAAAGAGTTTTACTTGGATATCCTGAGGCGGTTGAGAGGCAGTGCGAAGGAGGAGGCCTGAGGCATGGAAAAACAAAACCTGGATGCTGCACCACGACAACACAACTGCTCATTTGTCACTCCTCATCCATAACTTTTTGGCAAAACACAAGATGACTCTCATCCCTCAGCTGCTCTACTCTCCGGATTTGGCCCCTGCAAACTTTTTTTTGTTCCCGAAGTTGAAATACACCCTGAAAGGTCACAGATTTCAGACGATAAAAGACATCGAGGAAAGTGCGTAGTTCTTGTAGCGAATTATCTCTGAAAATGTGTTTCAGGGCGCGTTCCATAACTGGAGAAAATGTTGGGAGCGGTATATGAACATGGAGGGAATTATTTTGAAGGAGACGAGTCTGATTAAATTGTAAGTAAAGTAAAAAAGTTTGATTTATTTTTGGACAGACCTTGTATATCCTGAAATCCAAAGTGGCCTATGTCCTGAGCATTTCATATTTGAGAATTTATAAGTTTTAAAACTTCCTGTTTGATTATGTCTTTATTTATTTCTTTAAATTGAAAGCTGAAAAAAAATGCAAGTAGTATGACTAAAGTTTTTTAAACCTCCCCCACAAAAAAACTTGTGAATACAGGAGATAGAGACAGCAAAGAAAGCATGCAAAGATTACTTAATGGCTCTTTGTGTAACTGGTCTCTCTGAGATGTATTGTATTACTACATTTTTATGTTGAATCAACATGTGTTCATTGCACACTGGCTTTTGTATTTTATATCTGTCCATTTTTTTTTCCTTTTACTCAGAGTTTTTTAAAACCACAGGAAAAAAAAACACACCCCTATATTCAGTGTGTCCTTTCTCAAACAAATATAATATCTTACCCCTTTGTTAGAATTTTTCCAGAAGGCAGCATTTTCATTATACATATTTCATTTCCTTAGTATTTTATATATAATCATGTATTATTTACTTTTTAAATTTTTTTTTTTCAAATTTCCATTTGAATTATTCCTTTTATACTACTACTGCAAATAAATAAATAAAATATTTTGTACAAAGGAAATGAAATATTATGCACGGCAAGTTGTGGAAAGAAAAGGACTACATTTCGGTATGACAGTCTTAGAAATAAAATTTCCATTTGCACAAAATAAATTAGGAGTTTGCATAGTTTATTTTGCATGTACAATTATTTCTGAATTTTATTTAAACAAATTTTATTTGCATTTGAAGCATCTAAAACAGATACACATCTTGTGGGCTGCATGTAGCCTGTGGATATGTGAAGTGCAGCCCGGAGTGCTTTGCTTAAAATTGAGCAGAATTTTGACATACAACTTGATTTTTTAACCATACATCATGATTTAAGTTCAAAATTTTATCAAATTATTCCACATGATTAGGGACCAACTTTTGTGCACTAGATTTGTAATAGTTGCTTGTGGAATTTTCAGATTTTTATTTACAAAGACACTATACTACAAATACACATTTTTTGAGTTGAAAGGTGAACTAAGAGTACAAAAAATCAAATTTTTTATGATTGACCTCACTATGTGGTGAACTATGTTCACTAAAGATTATCATGAAATTGAAATTGTCTCCCAGGTGAGCTATGCAATTGCACATTTGATGATAAAATCTTTGTGACTATTTACTGAGGGTAACCCTAAATCGCATGACAGTATAACACCAAGTTATCAGTTTGTCAAGTGATATATTAGGTCATTACAAAAGTTTTTTTCGGTTTTTATATTATATTAATTTGGGGTTCATTTTTTGCATGCTTGTGAAAGTATATGTAGATAAGTTATATATCATTTTGTAGTGCGTGTTTTGGCATACATTATGCAAAACCTACTATGAAGTGTGGATAGAAAAGTTTTTCGTGCCATTTTGCTTCATGAGTTCAAACTAAGCCACAAAGCAAGCGAGGCAACTGGTAACATTAAGCAAGCATGGGGTGAGGACATAGCAAATGAGCACATAGTACAACAATGGTTTGCAAAGTTTTGATCAGGAGATGTGAGCCTCAAAGATAAGTAATGTAGCGGACGTCCTTCGAGCTGTGATGACAACCATCTGAAAGCCTCAGTTAAAGCAGATCCAAGAAAAACAATGCAAGAAATTGCTGGAAAGCTTCATGTAAGCATTGCAATTGTTTCCTGGTATCTTGACACAATTGGCAAGATGAAAAAGCTTGACAAGTGGGTGCCTCATGAGTTGAATGAACAACAATTTCACAGATGAAAGGTACTGTCGTGAATTAAATGTTGTTCGTCAGAAACTCACTCAACAACAGCCGGCATTGGTGAATCGAAGAAGCCCACTCCTGCTCCACAACAATGCTTGTCGTCATATTGAAAAACTGACTCTTCAGAAACTGAACATGTTGGGGTACAAAGTTTGCCCTCACCCAGCCTATTCACCAGACCTTTCTCTCACACTACCACCTTTACAAATGCCTCAACAACTTTCTCTGCGTGAAATCCTCCTCCAACCAAGCAGCAATTGAATCTGCTTTCCAACAGTTTATTGACTCCAGAAATCCAGATTTTCTTTTTTAAAATGGTATAAATGCACTTTTAACTTGTTGGCAGAAGTGTATTGATTGTGGTGGAACTTACTCTGATTAATAAACTACATATTCAGCATTGATATGAAGTCTCACTGTTGCGGTAAAAAAAAAACTGACAAAACTTTTGTAACAACCTAATATTTGTATTAAGTCAGTTGAAAAAAAAGGGAAGGGATTTGTAATTTTCCTCTCTTGTAGCAGATGAATTAACTGATTCCTTATTGACACTAGTCATTAGTAATTGTGCATGGTGTAATGCAAGTTTTTACTATTCACAAAGAATTTGTTGACATGAGTTCAATTAATGGCCAAACTAAAGTGACTGACTGACTTAGTGGATTCTTACAACATTGCAGTACCATTGATCATGACCTGACAAAATTAGCAGACATAACAAATGATGCCAGTCCTGAAATGATTGGTGCACACAATGGAATGGTTTTGTTATTGATCAAACATTTGGGTAAAAGTCAAAATGAACATGCTCATTTTCATTGCATTATTCATCACAGAATTTGTGGCAAAGAGTTGGACTTTGAAAATGTTATGAAAGTTGCTGCTTCAATTGTAAACTTTATAAAATCACAATACTTAAACTGCCATCAATTCAAGTTTTTTCTCAAGGAGATCGAAACAGAATATGGAGATTTTATTTTTTCTCAATGATGTCAGTTGACTGAGTTGGGAAAATGTGAAGCAGCAATTTATTGAAAAATAATTATATTCCTAAATGAAAAAGGGAGAGAGCAGTTTAAGAATTTGAAGATGTGCAATGGTTCTACAACTTATCATTTCTCATGAACATTACCAGAAATTTAAATACATTGAATACTAGACTTCAAGGCAAAGACCAGCTTGTTTCACAACTTGCAAATCATGTCTCAGCATTTCAATGAAAACTGGAACTGTTTCATTCACAGTTCCTTCAGGGACAATTAAATAATTTCCCAACATATCAAAAATTGCTTGAGAGGCTTAGTGAGAGTTATAAAGGTGAAAAATACATAGGAAGGACCAACACTCTGAAACAAATATGTAAGAAAATGTGTTCAAAGACTTTCAGAAAGAAATAAAAAATCTGAAATTTTTTAGTAACTCTTTGCTGCTAATGAGGTTGGGTCAGAAGCAGTGGTGGACTGGCCCACTGGGAAATTTCTCAGTGGGTCCCAAAGTGATGGACCATCACTTTGGAAATAACGGAAAAGGGGGAGAAAGAAAAATATTGCGTTGATTCTGAGAAGATTTAAATAAGGCTTCTTTTATGGTATAATTTCTTTCGGTAGATAATCCTCAATTCCTTGTTTGATGAAGCGCGTTTTTTTTTTTTTTTTCATTTTTAAAGATTTTTTAAAATTTCCTTTTGATTTATGAGATATTAAGCATTATAAGAAATGTTCCTTTGGTAATTCAGACATTAATTCAGTTAGTGTAATTTCAAATTTCCTGGGTCACTGCCCCAATCTGTTGCTACTGTATTGGTGGCACTGGTTGCAACATAAACTGTTGCCTGGTCCATGAACTTGTAAACACAGGCAAGCCATTCCTATTCGTTTTTTCTGCTTTTTTTAGCCCCGGCCATGTGTCGTGACCTTTTGAGTGGGCCCTTTTACAAGTTTTCCCAGTAGAAATTTTAGACCCAGTCCGCCACTGGTCAGAAGCACAATTTGGACTGTTCATTTTGCAAAAGTATGACTGACTTTGCTCCAAGTTTATAGTACGGGTTAATTTCTACAAGTGTCTACCTCAAGATCAGTATCTTTACGTAAAGGGAAAGATTTCTATTTTTGCATGCTTATTTGGCTCAACTTACAATTCCAAATAAATATTTACTCTCATGAACCTCACAAAACAAAATGCTTTGAAACTGATTGAATGATGATAGTCTACATGTCATTTTGCAAATGTCTACTTCAAATGAGGATTCCAATATCTTGAAACTTGTTTCAGAAATGCAGTGTCAGAAGTCACATTAAAAAACTTTTATCACTATCAACAAATATGTCTAATCATTTAATTGAGTTTGGAACTTATAAGCAACAAATGTTTTCACTGGTCTCATTTTAGTCTTAATTTTGATATAATTATTTAATATTCATTGCTTTAAACCATAGGGGTATGGGAAATCGTATGCAAGATGAGCATAAGTTCACACTTCTTTATTGATATCTAAAATCCTAATATTTTGGGCTGAATCCTTGTTCACATGATTATATTTGAAAAGTTTTGAGAGATTGCAACAGAAGAGTCTCAGCCCAAAATATTAGGATTTTAGATATCAATAAAGAAGTGTGAACTTACATTTATTTTGTTAATATTATGATTTGGTTGACCAATATTAGTTTTGATTTTTTTTCTTCTCATCTTTATTCTTTCTTAACTTCTCTCTTTCTATATTAGATAGCTATTATGTGCCAAATGTAATTTGGTTGGGGGGGGGTAATCTTGGTAAGATTTTCTTTGTTTTTCCCTGACCACTAAATTGAGATCATAACTTATCTTGTTTATTTCATTATGTTATCTTGCAGTATCTTGTTTTCTACATTCATGTGTATAATCTTATTTTAATAATATTTGTTTTTTATGTAGGTATCATACTAGGCTATTTAAATATCTATCTACCTATCCATCTGTCATTGCTGGGTTATTTTTTTTCTTATTTACTGTATAAGTTTATATGCCTAATGATGAATTTATAATAAAAACTATTAGTTTTATTAATTTTTTATGACTGAAAGGATATTATAGAGTAGCTGAGCACATTAAAAAATTACAACAATAAAAAAAAAAAAGGAATTTAAAAAAAATACTGTATGCCGAATTTTCATGGCTCACTTATTTTCTGTTTTCTACACTGATATTAATAATGCCTTATTCTTATTAAATTATTTAATTTGTATTTTTGCAATTATTATTATTTAGAAGAATGAATTTACACTATTTTCATGCTTTAACCTGCATGTACACCAATTTGACATCCCCCTTCCTGCTGTCAATGTTGCTCTCACTTAGTATAGTTCTGATACCTGTTTGAACCTTATGTAATAAATCATTAGTTATACAGCTCACTATTGGTCTGAATATTATGTAAATTTGTTACTTTGTTAATGTTAATGAAAGAAAGCTTGTTTGAATTCTAACTGGGAAACCATGTCTGCTTTCTTTTCAGGCATTATCAGATTCCGAGCTTCATACCTATGCAAATACCATCCGTAACCATGATGAACTCTCCAGTAGCCTGTATGACCTGCTGGAACAAAGATCAAATGTCGAAGTAAGAACCTTAGAGTTATCTCCCATTAATAACTATTTTGAAAATATGCAGGATTGATAAGAATTTTAAGACAGATTCATTTAGAAAAATTCTAACTATAAAAAAGTAGTGCATTGCTTTATTTAATATTATTAACATATCAAACAAGCACTTTTTATGTTAAAATGCTATTCCATAACTTATGAAAACTATTTTTTCATTGGTTATTGAGTAAATGTCTTTTGAAACAAACTATAACTTTTCTAAACACTTAACATGAAAGAAAAGAAAACAGAAGAAAGTAAAAAGCTTAGATGGCTTACTAAAATGACTAATTTGTAAGCATTACTTATGATTATTGATTGATATAGTAACAACTACAGAGCTATAATATGCCTTTAGAAATGAAATTTTCTTCTAATTATTATTTCAAGTTTATTACACTAATCATTTCAGACTCAAAGAATTATTATGTTGTTCTTTTACCTAAGGAAAAAAATCTTTTTTTTTTCTTTATTCTGTTGATACCATTTTTAAAATTAGTTGCCAAACATTTCTATCCATTTTATATAAAGCAATAATTCTTGATTTTTTTATTTTCTTAAAACTGCCAATTAGTACTTCCTTCTTAAATTATCAAACATTTATTTGGAAAAGAAAACAAACAGCAATTTATTTAAATGAAAATATATTATCTTCAAATAAAATTTTTTCATCTTCCATTGGATTATTATTGCTTTTAAATATGCACTGCTGTTTTTCAATCTTACCAGCTACCTCTTAACACTATCAGGTAGATATTTTCTGACTGATTATTATTACAGCAGGTTTAGGATTGAATAATTTTTCAGCTGTTAGTGCTTGTAATTGGTTATTTAAAGAAACATGTCACTCAAAAACTTTTAATTATTAAATGGAAAGAAAAACAACATTCTATAGCATTTTATTAAATATGAAGACATTTAATTATGAGAAATGAAGAAATATTTTTGATTTTGGAAAATTGGGTTGGATAGTGGTTTATAAAAAAATTAGATAACAATATTTATAGTATATTTTCAGATTTAACCAGCTAGTTTAATTTTCTTATTTATGGGAACTGATAAAACAGCGCTATATTTCTCTAATAAACTTTGTGAATTCAAATCAAAAAAAAAATGTACACCACCATATAAAAAAAATAAATAGTACATAGCATTTATTTGAGCATACACATTACTTTTATAGTTTTGTCAAATTATTTAAAAGAGCTTAGATGTACAATGAAATAAGTAACAAACTATTTCATTTTCAGCTAATAAATAGCACATTGCATTAAATATTTTTTTTAAGAATTCCAAATGAAATAGCAGATAACAAGTATAATGGTTTTGCTCTGTTGGGAATTTAAAACAATATTTATAAAATCCAAGATATAAGCAAGTCCATAATTCTGTTCTTGAATTGAATAAAAATAATTTTTGTGATGAATTTTTAATCTGATGTGATGTAGTTTTTCTTCATGACAACAAGCAAAATAAATGAAATGATTGCTGGCTTTCAAATTTTCATAAAATATTCTTAATGATTGAACTATTTTTGTTTTAGATGACTGGAAAAGAAATGAAAGTTATAGTTTTTTGTTGTTTTTTAATGCATAAAATTTCAGCAGCAGCATTCATATGATCAAATTAAAAGAACAACAAAACTACTGCTTAGTTCTCACTGTCAAGTTTAATAGTTATTTGTTGACAAATATTTAAAAAATATAAAGCATACATTATTATTATCATCATCATCTTTTGGTAAGTTCAATAGATTGGTATATTACTATTGCAGAAGGTAAAATGTATTGATGTCTGGCTATCTTCTTTTGGATCAGGTTCTCAAATTATGAATTCTTATGGCATTAACGATTCATAGTATGCCTGCACAACTTCTGTACATACACTGGTAACTTATTGAGAAAACTAAAAGATGACAGCCTTTAATTTATTCATTTTATTACTATTTTTTACAAGATTTTTTAAAAAAAATAAGGATATTAGATATAGATGGTTTTTAATATAAACTGTATATATTTCAATTATGGTTGTGAAATTTGAGGACTTTCTATCTAATTTTAAATTTTCATTTCATCCTTAAGGGAACACCTTTATTGTAGAATAAATTACTCTTAAGGTTTATTTTCAACACTAAGTAAACCATTTATTGTGACTGACTAACTAATAATAGAAATAGTAAATTACATTTTTTAATGTTTAGTTTTTATATATACCATAAATTGTGTAAATAATATTATCCCATATAAATACTTTGGAAACTAAGTTTATTTTTCTTTTTTATGATGCTACTGAATTAGCAAGATGCTGAATTTCTAACTCATAAAAAGTAAATGTCAAATCAGTAATTCACATGATTTTAATGTAAATTGAGTAGGAAAACAACTATCTAGATGTAATGACGATATTCAATATATATATATATATATTGTAGAAATTTATGCAATTACCATAAAAATCATGTAATTATTATTGGGATTTATTTTAAAAAATTAAAGAAAACTAAACAACAATAAAAAAATTGGGATATTATGTGAGAATAACAGATCTCTGTAAATTTTAAAGATTCAGCTGGTGCTAATAAGAATATTGACATTAAGTGAAAACTGATACAACTAAAACAAGAAAATAGAAGCTTTGCCTGCCAGACATGTACAATATCTCATGAAGCACTGTATAATGTAGTTACAGTTTGATCAGACCAAGCAGAAAGTCATTACAACTTATTTATAGCTTACTGGTTTTTCAGAAAAAATCATTAACCTTTTCAAAAATGGTAACCAGACCAGCTTCACAGTTTCTTTTATCTGTACATCCATTCCATATATCAATCACTTGTTTTCTTGAAGAAATACCTTTTTTTTTATGTCTGGTGTTGTTTGGCATTTTTAGTTTAGATTTGCACTCTAATATAATCTCACTTGCTTAATGAAAAGATTACTACTACTAGTTTTGTCTGAGTCATTTTATATCTTGTATATTTTAGTAGAATTTGCTAATTTTTTATTGGGTAATTCTTTAGTTTTGGTTTGGTGTAATGTTAATTGGTATTATTATATCAGATTTTCTTTATTTCTAAATGTGTTTTTTGTTTATTATAAATATACAATAGTTAATTTGATTTGACATTTCTTGTTCAACTGGCCATTACTCTTCTCTCACTTACTCAATCACTCACAAATAATTTAATGCAGATACAATTGGAGTTTTCTTTGGCTTTTTCATTTTAAATAATATGGGTGATAGTTGCCTGAAATTTAGTTAATTCTTAGAACTCATTCTTGATATTAGAATATGCCTGAGACTAAACATTTATCTTGATGTTATCTGTATCTTTTAGCAAATTCAGCCTTCAACACTATAATAGTGCTGAATATTACTGGTCATCTGCTATCTAGGATTTTTCTTTCACTTTTTATGATATATTTATCAATTAATAATAATTTCTGTTTAAATGGAAAAATCTAATTTTTGTTGAAATATTTAAAAACTATATATCTTAGTGATTGGCCATTATTAAAAGAACTTAGTGTATACAGTATGTCCTAACTAGTTACTGTTTTTAAATATTATTCTACACCAGTAAAGTTTTCAAATGCATCTAATGTTCCTTCTCAAAAAAAGAAACAAACAGAATAAAATGTTTGTGTTGGCTGATGGAATTACAGTGATGTTAAAAACAATTGCTTAAAATGGTATTTATATTGCTTGATTACTGACAAATGAAATAATTAGGTTCAACCGTAAAACTTAGTATTCAGAATAGACAGCAAAAGGATAGAGCAATATATTTATGTATAGTATTTGATAGCTACTGAACTTAACTATAATTATACTAAAATTAAATTATTTTATTCATGTAAATATGTTAGTATGCACTATAAATTACTTGTTAACGATATCTAAAGAAAAGAAAACAACTTAATTGACTTTATTGAATTTCATTAAAGTTAAACAATAATCTTAAACAAATCTTATTTGAGAATTGAAAAACTGAATAATGTTAATCCTAGATAAAATGTTTTAGTAAGATGTCATCTTAAAATTTTAGTTTGAAAATCTGTACAAATTTTTGTTTGGTATAGTTAATTAAGTACTGTTAAGAAATACAAAAATAAATCTGGTTAAGAATTTAATTTTTGCTTTTTATGGATAAGAAACAAATTCTAGCCAGTAACTAAAAGAAATTTGGTTAAGACAATAAAGAAAATCTGCCTAAAAACCAGGAAAACTTTACTTGATTCTCATGTCTGCTTAGGAACTGGACATATCCATTTTTCATCAATACAAATGAATGATACATTTGGTGAATTGAAACTAAAATCTTAGTTTTGAGTAAAGCTACACCAACAGTAGATTAGTAAATTAAAAAGTTTTTTTTTTTTTATTTAAAAAAAAACACTAGAGGGTTGTTTTTGTTGCTTTTTTAAAAACTTTGTTGCCTTTTTAAATTGAGGTGAAAATGAAATCCATTTTGACATAGCAATAACTGTCAAGCTTATCTAAATAAACTAGATTTTATGAGCAATACCAAAATTGTATCTATAATGCCAGTGAAGTGCTAACCTTAAAAAGGATGATGATTCTCAAAAGGTACAATAAGAGAAAAACAACCAAATGGCCATGTTAAAAAAAAATTACATCTCTTAGTATAAATAAAATAGTTCAAAATCTGCTACACTGCTTAAGATTAAGGTGAAGAAATTTTATCACAGTGTGTGTATCCTAAATGTATCAAACATTCTACAAAAAACTTCCTATTTATACAACAAAGATAGGATTAAACTGTGATCATATTTGTCTGTCATGAAGTTCTCTCTTCACCTAGTTTTCCAATACTTGTTAATTTTCTTTATTATTTTAATGATTTAATTTTGAAAATTTTTTCTCTAAAATCTCTTTGTATATTTATTAATGGTGGAGAATTTTCACTTTACTTAGCTCTTACTGCAGTGTAGAAAAGAAAAACTTGCTTGAAGTTTTATAATTGTCTATGAATTCTTCTGACTAGTTAAAAGATAAGCTTAGAGGAACACACAAGTCCACACAGTCACATAGATTACTACAAGATGTAATTATGATTTTTGTTTCAAATTACTACTAAAAATTATCTAATGCATGCAATAAATAATTTAAATATTTTTATGTCATTGCTTTAAAAAGCAGTGTCAAAATCCTTGAAAATGACATACAGCACATTATGCTGTGCAGCATGATGCACAACTATGACATACACAATTGCTTGTGGTCTCCTTGATAAGAGAGTTATGGTGTTGCCTATACATTTAAAAAGAATCAAACATTTAAATTTATTGTAATCTCTTTGAAATTAAAAATATAGATATTACAAAATATGTTTTGTGATGAAATAAATAAAATCTTTATTAAGAGATTTCTGTGTATCTTTTAACGATAAACAATAAATAAAGATGTTTTATTTCTAATAATGACTATTTTTGTTTGTATATTTGAGTTAATTTTTGACAGATTTGCAGCTGTAATTCATTATGTAAAATAATATATAAATTATAATGTCATTTCATTTCAAAACAAAAAAAAATCTATTTACGAACTGAAATTTGGTCAGCATATCAATCACTGGTTAATACTTTTGTTTCATTCATGTAATTTTTTATTATAAAAGTGACATTTTGTGTATGAATCTTGTTTAATTCTGTCTCTGCGTGTTTGTGTACATAAGAGAAATAAGTTGAGGTCAATTTTTGCAGCAGTAGAACAATAAATATCATTGATAACAAATGATAATTCAGTGTGTTTAAAATTTTTTAAAATGTACTATATTTCTGGAATGGGCAATATAAGAAAATATGGTGAGTGAAAGAAAATATAACTGTAGAGTTAATTGTCCAGCATTAAATCTCTCAGGTAGAAAGATATTTTCAAAACAACTTAGAAATTAGTCGTGGACAATCATTCTTAATTTACAATTCCTTTTTTTTTTATTTATTTATTTATAAGCTGTGGCATTTTGGAAATTATTATTCCAGAAAACTTCTTTTCTTGTGCAGATTTATACGATCAGACTGTTAGGTTAGGTTAGTTTTCTATTCTAAACTATAATATCAGTATACTGAATGTACCATGAGTTTAGGGAATCTGTTTTTATTAAGTGCTCTTGTTGTCTCGCTAATGGAGCTACATCTAAATGTATTTTCAGTCTTCATATATGCACTTAATATATTCATCATTCATTGTTTTCATTTTTTTTTTCCTTCAAAATCCATTCTCATTACTCTGCTAGTATTCCATCCATCGATTGTAAATCACGGCATCTGATGATTTCCATGTCCTTTGAAAATTACCTGCAATTATTTTGATGAGGTAGCTGATGCATCTAAACCATTGTTTGATGTCTGCTGACAAAGAGGATCAATAATTCCTCAGGTGAAAAGAAAACTCTGAATAATCTACATGGCTGCTAAAGAAAATCACTTTTTCTGTATTCATTAATTTTTAGATTCTCCCTAAGTACAGGTGTTGATAAATCTTCCTGATGGTGGTTTGCATAGTTTATTTCATAACTTTAAAATCAATTTTCTTTATCATATCAGTGGTATTAATATCCAGGCTCTGTTTTGTAAAGCCATTTCTCCCTAATCTCCTTGCACTCAGTTACATCTTTTTTAAGTGAAAACCTGAAGCTCAGACCTTAATACTATTCTAATTAGTTACCTTTAGCATTGTTCCATAAACTGCAATGTATTAGCATTACCTTTGAAAAATTTTAATTTCCCAGAGGGAGAAAAGGGAAGAAAGAAAAAGAAAGCTAAAGGGGAAAGAAGGAATAACTTGAAAGTATATAAAAAGAAAATGACTATCATATCATATAGATACCTCTGGTCTTTGATCATAGCTACTACCTGAGTTGTTAGTAAGAGAACATCAAAGAGTTATAGCAAAATACTGGCATTATTTTGACCTTGGCTGCATTAAGCCTAATTGATTGCACCTGAATTGCTTATGCAGCTACCCAGGCGACAGGTAGATGAGTTTGATTCTATGGACAATGTGAATGTGATAATAACATTGTTTATTAGTGACATGAAAATTTGTAAACCAGAACCACAGCAAGCAGCAGGAGGAAAAACTATAGTATAACATTTTTAAGGTCTTTGCAAGAAAGTGATATCTTTTTGTTCTCTGGAAAGTTTTCAAAACTGATGATATTTAAATTAAAATTCAGTAAAACAATGTTTATTGAGTTTATACAATCTTTTTCCATTGAATTGTGAAGAGGACACAATCTCATATTCAGTGCTGTTGTACTACCTGAACAACCTGCATTTTGGAACAGTGATCAATAATGAGCAGAGAATAATTATCGGTTTACACCAGTTTTTTTGTTTTAAATTTTGGATATATTTGGAAAAACTAATCAAATTTTAAAAAAAAAGAAAATTATGGTTTTTATTGCCCAGGTTTTTTTTTTTTTGTAAAACTTCAGATATATATATATACCATGTATGAAAAACATTCTGTTCTTATGTTTGACTACAATATATTTATATTGCAAATGTTTTTTTAAAGATAAATTTTATCAAAGAAATACAATTATAATTGTCAAGTTAATTAGTTTTGTTCACTTGTGCACGTATATACAAATTCTTTTAAAGATCTCTCACATTTCAACTCTTATCACTGAACCACAGCTTGATTAAAATTTTAAAAATTTGAATCAATTAAAATAAATATCTTTTAGTTAGTTATTTATGTATGTATTTTTTTTTTTACTTTCTACATATTTTCTCTCCAATTTCATTTTTTTAAAAATGATTTAAAGAAACATTGGTTAAATAAGTATTCAAAAAAATGGATGGGAATTAATGTTTTCATATGTACACTATGTTTGAGTTTGTGGTTTATTCTATGTTAAATCAATCACCATCTAGAAATTTTACTACCATATGCCACATAACTGACTCATTTTATATGTAGTTGGTATGTGTTTCAAATAAAATATTTTTCATCTACTTATTAATGTGGAAATTAGTTATAGCTCATTTTGTATGAAGAGTTTTGACCATGAAAAATGTGATATGCCCACTTTTAAAAAAAGTTTATGAATTTAAAAAAAACTAATTAAGATAAGTTTTAATTATAAATCTTGAATCTAAATATGGCAAAAACATGAATCTATGATAATTCAGAAATTACTACAGGTAAAAGAATAATATTTAAAAATCTAACTTTGGTCTCTTGAAATTCCATTAGATCTGATGTTACAGAACTAAAACTCTTGTACTATGTTCAACAATACCAATACCACAAGTAACCATGGAACAAAAATAGTGAAGGTGTTTAGCCTAATAAGAGAGAAATGAATTTCTAGATGAAAGTTAATGTATATTACTGGTCACATGACTAAAAAAGGTAAATTATTTTGACATTTTTTGTGAATCTGGTATGCTCACCATATCTAACTCCAGATTGAAAACTAGAAACATGCATTACTTTTGGGAATTATCCTAGTTAGTAAAACTGAAAATACTAACAATAAAAAGCCACCAAGTTTTTTTTAAGATTTTTTTTTTTTTTTTTTTGTTTTTGTTTAGAATTTCAGGTTTTGGATTCTTTAGAAAAAGCTACTTAAGTTTTCAGTGAGATATTTAATTTTAAAGAGCACTTGCATCCCTTAAATTAAGACTTTATTTATTCCAAAATGCTTTTCTTTTTTTTCCTAAGTTTTAACCTTTCGAACTCATCTGACTAATATTTCGGTCTGCTGCAAATTTGTCTATATCCTGCATCACTAATATTTTGGTCGCTGAGCACATGATTTGTGTAAACATAATTTTCTTGGATTTCCTGGAAATCTATTGGCTAATCAATGCTCACATTGCTAAAGCACTTTTTGTGATTTTCATTTGAAAATGGTGGCTGCCACTAATTGACCAGTTGTTTGGTCAAAATTTATTAAAATATCACAGATTTTTGGGGGCTAAAACATGAATGGACAAGGCAATAATATTGTGTCCATTGCAGATATGACCTGAAGGTATGCACATACAGCATCTCAGGTACTCTGAAAATGATGAAATGGAAGAAAATTTCAATGATGATTAGCCATCTGATGAAATCTTCTGAAGAAGAAAGCGATGTTAATAGGTTTAGTATTCAAAAAGGTGGAGCTGGAGGTGATGCATCACTGCCTTTAGTGCAGTGTCAGCAGAGATAAAATGATATTCATGAACTTGATACAGAATGGTCAAAAACACTTACCTCTGTTAGATTGATGTAGATATTATCTATTTTACATTTTTTCACTTTCAGTGTATAAATGTATGCATTACAACATTTTTTCAGCTGAATATATATTAATTTTTAAATTATTGGTGATTTTTGCCTCAGAGCCTATGGACAGGGTCTATTTCAGCTCAGTGGCTTGAAGTTCAATGCATTAAGAGAATCTCAGTAAATATTAACTTTAAATAAATTTCAAACATGTATAGATCATACCATAGCTCTCCTATTAAGAGGATTATAACTTTTCGTAATGGTTGTACATTTCTGTATGACATTTGGTTGTCTTCACTGTGCTAGGTATTGTGATGTACTGTATGGGTTCTGATATCTATTTTTCTACTCTCATTTCAAAAGAACTCTTAACTCATTAGGACCTAAATTAGATCAGTCAGCTGGTAAGGTCATTGAAATGAACATTATGAAGCTGCATATTGTCTAATTTTCATCAAATAAAACATTATATACATCACATTTAACTAAATGATCTTTGTGAAAGTGTTTTTACAAAAATCCATGAAAAATGTAAAATTATTAACATATTTGCATACTTAACACACTGGTTAATCCACAGCACTCAAAGCACTGATTAATAATTAAGTCACGCAGTCCTACACACATTTGGGGCAGAAGTAGAAACTTCTAGTCTGGCACTGCACACACAAGCATTCCTTAGTCTTACCACTGTCATTCACAGCAGGACACTCTAAATAGTGGCACTTATGATGTGTTTCCTGCAGCTTCTGTCTTGCAGAACGCTACCCTTTTTTCTGTAGGTTCTTTCCTCAACATGTCCTCAATCATTGCTAGTCTGAGGTCGTCCTGCGGCCTCTGGTTGTAATTTGAGGACTCAAACTGCAGAATTTTTTGTAGAAAATACAGCTTCAAACTATTTAGTCAGCACTTTAACAAACATGGTGGTTGTTTACATCGGTATGACTGCGATTTCTTATCAGAGGTATCACAATTTCACTTTCACCTTATGGTTGAAGATCATTGGTATTGTCATCTTCATGTAATAATTATATTCCATTATTCGTTTCATCATCTGGAATATTGTCAAGAATGAGCTGTATTGCTTTGTCAGCTGCTAGGTATTCTCTCTTTGGCAGCATCCCTTCAAATTTATAAAAAAAATTTGCAGAACAACATACACAATAGCCAGCCATGAGGAATCCAGCAGAAATGGGCTCAGATCACAAGAGAAGCAACTTTTGTCAACAGTTATTGAGTATGGAAACCTGGAATGGGTACAACTCTGTGTACAATATATTTGGTGGGCCCTAGTGGAAAATTGCTACATATGATATATCATACACTGAGTTTTAAAGGGTTGAAGATGCTGCTTTCTAAAGTATTAGTATAAAACTAATTAATCTCTTCTATTCATTTGATAATTTGTGATTTTAGCAATTAAATGGAGTTTGTTAAAACTGGAGATTGGCTTTTTAAAAATTAATTTCTGATTTATGATGAACTCACTACAAATGGAAGGTCTAAATCTCTGATTATAGTTCTGAGAGTTTGCACATTAATCATTAATAGTAACTTTTTTAAGACGGTTGAACAAAGACTTGCAAACCTAAATAAACAAACAAATTTGTTTTTATGAAATATAGATCTTTATTTCAGCCGACCTTTCTTTCTCATTTTTTTTTTTTTGTGTGTGTGTGCATGTTTCCAAATAAGCATTCAGTTAGCGTTATACCAGTTTTTTTTGTTTTTAAAAATTTTTTTACATTATAGAAACATTTTGTGTTATACATTATTTCGAAAGTTGTCTGGGAGATCATTTGCAATTTTTTCATGATGCTACCAATAAACTATAGATTACATTTACCAAAAATTCATAATTGTTTCATTACAGAAAAAACCCACCCTTTCTTAATTTTCTTTTTGAGAGTTATCTTTAAAATGAAAGTAGTATCTGAATTTTATTACTTTTTTAAAAAAATGTTTGCAAAGCTTAATTTAGAAATTGTTCTGATACATAAAACATCACTTGCATGCATTTTTCTAGCCGGATGATCTTTATGAAAGAGTACATAACCTCTAGATATATGGATTGTATTGATTATTATTTTATGTTGCTAGGTAACCATAGATGCTTAATCTTCTACTGTACCCTCAGTAATGTATTGCCTATGCATGATATTTTGAGAAATAATTATTTTTACATAAAGTAAATCATATGTGAAAATTGCATTTCCTATTTCTTATTTTGATAATTTTTCATAATTATAATTATCTTTTAGTTATTTGTAAAAAAAATAGGTAAGGAATTTTGAAAATGAAAAGTGATTAAAACAACAACAAAACCTGATACTTTTGTATTTACACTGGTATACAGTATTATACCAGGAATTTCTGAAATAAATCAGATAATGGTTTGTTTAGCAATTTTGTACTTTCTTGACCTCACCTGAGCACTTGATATTTCCAATAATGACATCCTAGTAAATAGGAAAAGTATGATGAGTTAGCATAACCATGCATATTTCACTATATTGGTTGGTGTTTGGAAGCAAAAACTGATTGATGGTGCAGACAGACAAACAAAAACATGCATGCACATGCGCGCGCACGCACCAATGTTCAAAATTATGAACAAACCATACAAAAACTATTAAATTTTATCAAAATAAACACCTTTTGTGTGAATAACTGATGTGTATATTTAGTATATCTTGTTCAGTAACTTCACAAAATATTGCCTTGTAAATAACCCTCAGTTCTCTTGCAACTAGTTCCATAGCTGATTGACATTGGTTGAACTCCTTTCTTTGACCCTTTGCTTTAGTTCATTCTACACAAGTCATTGGGGTTTAGATCTGTAGAATGCTGTGGTAAATTTATGGTTTTAAGAAGTCTTGCTTCTTTTTTAACAAGGTATTCTGTATTGAGCTTTTCAATGTGCTTTGGATCATCACCATCTTGCAGTATAAACTCATCACCTATCTAATTATTACTTATGATTTTGATCTCTTTTGAGAACGTCATTAATTATTTTTTGTCTCCAGTAGAACAACCAGGAAAACAATCCCATACTTTCACATTTCTGCCTTGGCGATTAATTGTAAAAACAAATGCACCTCTCTCTATACTTTTCTCCAGTCATTCTTCTAATGTCATAGAATCAATTATTTCAAACCTGACTGGTATCAGTAAGAACCAGTTATTTAAAATCTACTCTCATTCTACCACAATACATTTCACCATTGCTTCAGGTTTTGTAATGATATTTAGTGTAGTTGTCAATTTTTCTTCCAGCTGCTCTATCAAAAAAAGGGTCTGCTCTAGACTTCTGGACCAGCAAATTTTTACATGACTTCTTTCCTCATCGTTTTAAGGTCATAGGAGCTAACTGACTTTTCTATAAATGTTATTTGCAAAGAACTGCAAGTAAACTCCAACTTCTTTCTTAATTTTCTATTTGGAATAACTAGCTTTATGAGGGCAATAATGAATAGCTTTGTTTTTTATGTGTTTTTAGGTGTCTTTTTCATTTGCTAGACATTTACATTTATACAAAAGCTTTGTATAAACTTACAATTATTCAAATTAGTGATAAGAACTGATATGGGATGAATGTAACAGGCATCTGTTATGAACAAAGTTTAACATTTATAGAAATAAATTAATTGATGTAATTATCACAAAGTATTTTATCTGTATTCATACATGGTTTACCAGATTTTTTAAATGGGAGAATGTATTCTCGTTAATAATAAAGTGTTGAAAAAAAAAGTTGTATTTTGTAAAGTGAGCTCTTAATTTTGATTGCCTGTGTACATGATATGGATATGAGGTATGATCAAAAAGTTCCTAGGCTGAATTTAGTGTGACAACACCAAAAACTGAAATTTGATTTGGTTCCATTGATGCAACACCTGAAGCAAGATTGTACTAGCATTTCCTTCCAATGTTATAGCTAGAGCAGTACAGGCATACTAGCAATTATTTGACACATTTGAAGATGTCATATGTACATGAACAGTAATCATACATAAAATTCTTTTGAAAGTTAGGGAAAACAGTAACTAAAACACATTTAATGTTGAAGGTATGGCACTATCCTATGCTACAACATTCGAATAGTTTTCTCAAATTAAAGATGGTAGAACATACATTGAAGTTGAAGATGATTTAAGCTCTGGATAGCCAGATACTTCATATGGGCATTTCAGTCAATCTTGTTTGTAATTTGATTCATGCAAGCAAGAAAATGGCCATCAGAACTTCCTTTTGAATTTATGTAACTACTCTTCAAAGTCTTCCTACAGTTTCTGTGATATGGTCATGTGCTGCCTGATATAGTATTTTTCTATACATAAAGCAGAAGCACCACAATGGACCAGCCACTAAATTTTCTACTCCAAACTCAGCAGTGATTTGTTTTGCTTTTAATCTCTCTTGAACATTGTTAAATCTAAAATATGCAGCACATTGTGATAATATATATTCTTCTAACCTGTCCTTAATGTTTTTTCCATTGAGGTATACACCCACAATTTTACACCTTAGTTTTCTTTGTTATGCACAAAGCATCCTTTGCCTTGTGCCATTCTCAGAAATATTTTCCACTAAGACTGTACTTACAATGAGCAGTAATATTCTTTCCATTTTTCTCTGCAAATTTTATGACTTCCAGTTTAAAGGCTACTGTGTGGGATTTATGCAATGTAACAGGTGCAATTTTGAAAATGAATAGGAGTTTTTATACTTACATTTAAGATCAAGATGGCAGTGGCTTGTTATTGATTAGATAATTAAGCATACTTTAATGAACAATAAACATTGGTCCAACTGAAAAAAAACTGGTGCTCGCCAAGTAGTGTCATATGGACTTTACTGCCAAGTTTTTTTGGTTTTGACACATGTTTTCTAAAAATTTTGAGAAGTTTAAATTTTATCCACATACAAGTCAATTTGTACTTTAAGACGAGGACCAGATTTCCAGTATAAGAATTTCTCATCTCATAACTAAGAAATTACGGTAATAGGACTTAATTCTTGATTTCTCAGGAAAAGAACTTTGAATGTAAATTTTTTATGTGTTATAATTGAAGACCTTTAATCTGATGTTTTTGAAATTTTTTTAAGAAAGAAAAGAAAATCTTCAAAGTTAAAGAAGAAAAGAACTTGTTGAAAAGTATTAGAAATGGTTATCATTGCATATAGGTATGTGTTGATAATTTGTGTTATAGTGACAATTTTGGATTTTTTCCTTGAGAAATTAAAATAGTATCAGCTTTTAAAAATTTTGGAAACACAATGGTTTTATCATTGAAATGTTTTTAAACATTTTGTCTTATGTTTGTTTTTGTTTTTTCCCTTGATATATAAAAAATTTAGTTTCACCAAATATCAACCATTCAACTAAATTGTGTTATTTGTATAGAGATTTGATATTGAATAATAAATTAAGATTAACTTTAATACTAAGACTGTATAGTGGCAGTATTAACTTTTGGTCTGAGCTAACTGCTACTTGGAAACATACTTTTCAGGAACCACTAACCCAGGATTTTTGTAGTCACAAATGAATAAATATACTTTAGTATTTTTCCTTTTTTGAACTTTTACTCTTCTGTTAAATTTTAACACATTTACTAGGAAAACCTAAAGCATATAGGCAAGTCTAAATGGTTTGACTGACTTAATGTGAAAATGTATTTGGCCCCTAGGTAAATATTAAATTTTCTTAATCCCAATCAGAAATTGTGGATGGATTAGCATGCAGCAACATAGAAGAATTAAAAAAAAAAAATATATGTGAATATATATCAGCTACGATAATTGCACAGACATGAAGAAGCTAAAGAAAAATAACTAAAGAGTCCATTATCTTCTGTCTTATTGTGTTTCCCTAGGTTTGTACTGTAGCTTTAGATGACGTGCTTGCAGGAAGTAAAGGAAAGATGATCATAGATTGATTAAGTGTACATTTGTCTTTTAGAATTTGTTTTTAATTAATCACCATGGGAAATATTGTCCATAATGTTGTGGTACTTAGGTTAAATAATGATTAGCTAGGTCAATCAGTGGAGTTTATTGTTCTCATAGTAATGTATACTTGTAGACAGTGCAGCAGACATAAAAGCCTATTTTGGAATTTCCATGGATATTGATGTTATCTATATTATTTTACTTTGTAACTATACATGTAAATTTTGTATTTTAATCTGAAAATAATTATCTGAAAGCACTTGACTGCCAGATTTTGAGCATTATCATTACTAGTAAGCATCAAGTTTTATTTTAAATATTCATGATGTGAAGTATAATTAGAAGTGTTTATGACTTCCAAGGTAATCATAGATTCCTCCTCTTCCTTGATGAGTGGCTAAAATGATAATTAAACTTAATTTGGTGATGTATTTAACAAAATCAATCAAACTTTCTCTTTTCACCGATATTTTACAAGTAAAGCTACATAAGGCAAGAAAGAAGTGTTTTTTCTTTTTTTAAGATGACGTTTCTTGAATGTTCTCAACAGTATTTTAAATGACAAAAGAACTTACATTGCAAATAATAAAATTTTGTTTCTTTATGTATTTTTAGGTATCTGTACCTGCTATCCTTTTGAATACATATTTGCATATGTATAACCATAATTTATTGTAGTATGTATGTTTATGCTGGTGGGAGTGGAGTGAGATTTCTGGAGGTAATTTATTAACTCTAATGGCCTGAAATAATCCTAATTCACTTGTTTCGTTTAATGCTTTTGAAAACAATTTTATCCTTCCTTTTTAAACATCCATTTTGTAGTTAAGCAATTCTCATATTAAATTCTGAAATCTACTAATTTTTTTAAAAAAAAAGATCAATCTAATCAAAGTTTACAGCATGTTTTATTTAAATTATATTATTGACCAAAATATAGACGAGCATCAGCTGTCATTGACTTATGAGTCTAAAATCCAATATTAGAAATGCGTTGAAATTCCTGCACTCATACTTGCCAACTTTTAAAAATTCTCATGGGGGAGATTTTGCACGACTCACAGCAAATCAAGCAATTTACAAGCAAAACTGGTTTAAAGCCCATCAATTTGCAAATACCCATGCATTCTTTGATTTCGTCATTTGTTTTCAATTCTGCAGGTCTCAAGATGATATCGTATTTTCATTTTTGTAAATTTCAGACTTAATCATAATGCAATGTTGTTGTTTTTTTACTTCCAGGAAACAGGGTTGAGGCACCAAATGTACATGCTTATATATATTTATAATACCAGTAAGGGAGTAATTTTTTTGGCTATCCTTTTTATGGTTTTACTCATACTTAGTTGATGAATTAGTTCAGATATATATTTGTTTTCAATTGCTCAATAGGTTGTTCAATTTCCTATGTTGATTGGAAATATTAAATGAACAAATACAAACAGTTATATCAAATTTTATTGTATTGATAGACACTAGTTAATAAACTGTATCATTACATTTCAATCTCAAATACAGAATATGTTTGAAAATAATTTACTGTAACAATCACAAATGAATGAAAGAGAAAGATAGCAACTATTGAAAATAGCACACTCATAATTTGAGATAGCACAATAAGAAACACAAGAATTTTAATCTTACTAACCAATGAAGAATTTAAAATTTGGGTAGAAGTTTCCCTAGCTTTGGCCTTTTAAAAATTTTTAGTGTAATTAAAACAATAAACTTAATTATGGATACAGCATAATCAGTCAGAGAATTAAAGCATTTCACAAACGTCAAATGTAAAATAAAATCAGCCTACCTTGCGAAATACATCTTTTTTCAAAGTACATTTGGTCACCTAAGGAAATTCTGTTTCTCAAAACATCTGGAATGTGCACTCATAGCGTTTTCTCTTTACCTTAGTTGCCATAGAAGCCATTTTGAGTAATCACATGAACAATCACGCTTGTGGATGTTCTCTGGTGGATAACTATGTTACTTTGCTTTGTTACCAGGTTAATTTCTCTTGTAAGAGCAAAAAAGTAGTTACAATATGCTAAACAATCAGAAATATGAGATGTACCCAGGTTTGCTATTAGACATTTGTGAGAGATCTCACTGAGGTTAAAAATAAGTAAAATTTTTGAGCTTTAGAGCAATCAAATTCTTTTAGCTATTTGCTGTTTAAATTATTGTCATAATAATCAGTTAAAGTATCCAAACATGGTCTGATAGTAGAAAAAAATGTAGCAGTCAAATTTCAATGAATGGAATAAGATTATTAACAGTAGTTAATGTTAATTAAAACCATTTAAAAATGAAATTGATAGGCATTTTTTTTTATTATTGGTGGGTTCTTATGAGCTATGGCTGGTTTCTTCCTGCCTTGTGGATCTAAATTAAGATAAGCATAAGGGGAACTAGTATATTGTATTTTGACTTGGCAAGTATCTTCGATGTGCCGAAAAATCTGGTCATTTTGCCAAAATGATTAGATAAGAAAATCTTGCAACTTTATCCTTTTTATATAATGTATATTTCTTTTCTTTTTTACTTTTACATTTGTTAGTAATGCTATATTGATTACAGAGTTCCCTTCAGTTGAGAAATTTGCAGTCATTTAGAGAGGATTGTTTTCCATGTTGATTTGTAATACTTGGAATAATGTTTGTTTATCAATAATAAAAAAGACGACAAAAAGAAGAAAAGAAAAATCTTGTGCTTGAGTCCTACCTCCAACAACAAACTGTTATTATAGTCTGTTTCACTAGTTATGTAGCTTGTCAATGTGGAGATTTCTCCATTTACTTTTTACAATTAGCAGTTTTCAATTAATATTAGGAAAAAATCTAAGAATTTTAAATGTTAAATTTTATATATAATATAGCCTTTAGAAGAATGCTGCTTTATCAGAAAATTTAAGGAAGAATGTAAGAATAAACTCTTCTAGCTGCAATAGAACATGGAATTTTTTTAAAAAAGTTATATTGAAGCAAACTGATAAGCATTGGGTGGCTTATGTTTTTTTTTCTTTTATTTGTATGTACTTGATGGTAATGGTAGATACCAGCAGGTAGCTTTCTGACAGCAGACCCTGAAAACCTCAATAAACAAATGAGAGAGAATATTGGCATGAGAGTTCAGGTCTATATCATCTAGTTTTTGCTTTACATTCAGAACGAATCATTTTTGTTTAATGAGAATACTTGTGCAACAGTGTGTTACATTATTTTATATTCTTCAATATGCAAAAGTTTTATACACAACAGCAAAAGGTTATTTGTATAACATCAGTGATAGTGCTGCATCATCATCTTGCCTTTCCTGTGACAATTTATTTTTTTAATAATAATAATAGACTTAGCAGAAATACTCTGTTCTTATTTAAGACACTTTCTATCAGATTAATTATTTAAGTTTCCATGACAGTAATACCATGTTAGCAAGCTGCATAGTAGTGGAAATTGTGCACATATTTTAAAACTTGCTCTTCACCTGAACATTAAAAACTGGTATTCCCCTTGGATTTAACATTTAAAATTTTTCAAAAAGCACATTATTATGAAGCTGGTGATTAGCATTCGATAAATGGGTTTAGGGAGAGAGCTATAAGCAGATCTGATTTACTGCTGTTAATATCGGCTTATGTTTTTATGGTAATGGGCATTTGGTTTCTTAGCAACTGTTTACTATAATGAACTGCTAGCATGATCCTAATAACTGTTCTCAAACAACAGATATTCGGTTCTTCTTCATTTGATGTTTTGAAAGAAATCTTTGCTGCCTCCAATACAGAATACAGTAGTCTCCATCAGCCTAATGAATTCTATTTTTCATGGAGAATATCAAGTTATCTGTGTATTGATTTGACTAATATTTTGCGTTTTTTTTCTTTTGATGCTTGGCTTCATACCAATACACTATGCAGCTGTAATAGGGTTAACGTTTCTAAATTTAAAAAAGCAACAAACTTTCTAAAATAAGTAGGTCATGTTTACATAAGGTTGGATTGGTTGTATCAGCTCAGATGAAAGTTCACTCTCTAGCATTATGTATAAAAGGATAAAGTTGTTTTTTTTTTAAAGCATTTTAATGTAGTTATTTGAATTGTTATATCTGCATATTATATTAAATGTGTTAAAAGCATATTGCTTTCATTTACAGACATTTTTTCTGTTCTCCCCCTTTTTTTGTTTTTTAATAAACAGCAATGAATCTTTATGAAAAATGTATGTGTTGGCAATTTGCCTGATCACAGATCAGAATTCAGTCAGCATTAACTGTAGCAGCGCACACTGCTTAATATTTGCTTATATGGGTCCAGTGTCTGATCGGCTGAGCCATAAAGAACCTTAGGTTGATTATTGCCCCCTGCTTCAACACATTTTTAACTACTTGCCATTTCCCATTAGGAGCTTATCTCTTTTACTTTTCCAAAGAAAGAATTGTTTGTGGAAAAAATGTTTATTAAAATTTTTTGTTGCTTTTTTATTATTCATTCTTTTTAAAATGATGTCTGAATATTATAAGTGTAGTCAACATACATAGTATTAGTAATATTACTTCCAATTTTTAAATGTAATTTTTGAAGAGTTTCTTTTGTTTCGTTAATCTGTTGTTGCACTGATCTTTCGTTAAAAAATTCATAAGTACATGGATATTATAGAAAAAGTGTTTTATGGATTTTAAGACTTTGAGGTTTTTATGGAAAATAATCTCTGGAGACAAAAATGACCAAAGTCATGAACTAGTTAAAAATAATTTGAAATATGTTTGTTTATTATTTGCCTATATATTTTTTTTAAGTTCCACTGTTTTGCAGCCATAAGCAGTGGCCATGGGAATCATCAATAAAATTGTCATTTATTTCCTTTATCTAATAGTATAACCCTGCTACCCACCCAAAAAAAATTGTTCATAAACATGAATAAGTTAATACATTTTCTTAACAGTTTGATAAATTATACAGTTCAGATTTAAAGATGGAAACATATGAAATGTACACATTACAAATTTTATGGACATAAAATATATTTTATCTGCTTAGCTTACTTATTGAGATTTTACAATCGGAAGCAAATTACAAAAAGGACATTCTTATACATTAAAAAATAGTTAAAAATTTTTTAATGTATTTATTTTAACTGCTGTTGTCATTTTGAATTTTTATTATTTTATTATTGAAAAATAGTTCATTGTGGAGATCTGTTTGATATCACTAATATATTTCATGATAAATTACGAAAAAGTTTTTAAAATTGTGAAAAAATGGATATTGAAGGTATCAGCACAATACATCAGTGGCAAATTAGAGACATCGCTAGATTGATTTATGCTTACTGCAATGTGTTCAGGGCGTTGGCTCGCTCACAGGTGCTTCATTGCGGCATGATCTCAACATGTAGAAATATCATTAAATATAGAAATCATTATAGCTTATGATAAAAGGAAATGGGTGGTTCTTCGTTCCTGTTGAACATTTGTGTCATAGGAGGATAAGTAAAAAGAAGAAAAAAAACTATTTTTAATGTTTTTGGAGGATTACTAGCAACAAAATATATCCACAACTACATTATATACTGGAGTTTAATAAAATAATGAATATTTATGATTATATTTAGATTCTTGTAGTTCAGATAAAAAAAAAAGATTCTTAATAAACATTTTCAGCAGTATGGAAAATGGTGAATATTTACAGTCTTTATATAAAATGTTGAGATATAATAAAAAAAAAACACAACTAATTATAAAATCTGCATGGTTTACCATTAATTTGTAATTGCAAGCATGATTTAGAAGGCAAAAGGAAAGTATACCAAGCTTTAATAAAAATGTTATTTTACTGTAAATCTTTACATGTTGAAATAAAAATGATAAATGAGTAAAATTGAGATAGGTGTTATAATCTTTAATAAACTGGTTTCCAAAATAGTTTTATTCACCAAATGCTCAGCAGAAATTCTTTTTCATGTAACAACTTTTATCAGAAATATCTAAATGAGTTATAACAGAAACATAAATTTAGCTTTGGTATAAAGACATGAAGAAAAAACTGCTGTGTGTTCATATCAATTTTTAATTTTTGCTTTTTTAGGAAATTTGTTTTGAAACGCAAAGTTACAAATGGGCAGCCATAGTCCTTTAGAAAATTCTGTAAGGTAGAAAGGTACTGATAGAATAGTGGTTGGATAGTCACAACCCAGTTGGTGGAATGGCTAAATGTGAATAAGAGTTTGTTTTTTTTTTTCACTATGGATAGCAGATGATCGCTTTGTGTAACATGGCTTGGCAAAGCAGAACTTCTACACCAACCCAACTTGCTTCTCTTTGAAGCTTTAGGAAGGTCGTATCAACCTTAACCTTATGCAGGAGGCTGCATGAAAGAAAGCTTTTTTGCCAGATGCCCCATGGTGTCTGCTTCCCTGGTTCAGATTGGATAAACTGTTGTGATACCATATGACTGACTAGAGCCATGTTCTCTTTTCTGATGCATTATAATTTAGGTTTCAATGTGACTAACAGTGCATACTCATCTGGGGGGAACATGGAACACAACTAGCCCACAAAAATCATGGAAAGAGATCACTATAGTGGTATTGTAATGGTCTAGGCAGGAATTTCATTAGGTGGGCTTACAGATCTGCATGTTTTTTAGGAAGGTACTCTGTTATAATGAACTATAAGAAAAAGATTCTGGATCTCTCTATCAGATCATGTACAGGTGTAATTGGAGATAACTTCATTTTAATGGATCATAACACTCATTTACATAGGGCATTTGTAATTGACCAATATTTTTAAGACCAAACAGTTACCCATATGATATCTCCAAGAACTGCAAACCTCTCTAATAAGACACTGGACTTTATTGCCCATTGCTCTCATTGATATTGCTATAAACAGCATGCATGAGGCACATATTGCTCTCAGTGGTGATCATCTCCTATTGAATACCTCCAAATAATTTTTAAAAAAATTTTTTTTTGTAATTTCTTTGTTTGCATTCATACCCTGAAAATTTATTTATACATAATTTACATTTTTCTATTATAAAAGTTGAATTACTTGAAGGAATTTTGTTAGTTGCTTAATTTTTGTAAACCAATATAGATAAAATAAAATAGTTTAAATTTCAGTTTTTTTTTTACCATTATCTTTAGCTATTTATGCAACTTAAACATTTTTGTGAAAAACTCTCATCTGTTTCCTTTTACTGCTAACTACTGATACACATTAAAAGTAAGAATTTTCAAAATTTAAACATATTCCATCAGCATGCATTTGCTTTTTTAAGAACCAGTTTCCATGTCTTGTTACTGTTAGTCATTAATATTTCTAATATGGTTAGTCCCAAACTAAATGGTCTTTGTCAATTAAGTGGTATAGAAACATTGTATAATAGCATAATCAGATTTCAAGAAAAAAATACAATATGTACAAGACATTGTAAACCACCAAGCTAGCTATATAAAAGGAGTATATGATATTTAGAGAAATTTAAAACAAAAGAAAACTGATATGATTAATTTAGTACATAAATTGGCTTGTCCTAACTTTTCATTGTCCTAGAATGCAAAATATTAAAAAAATATATTTTAATACAAAAGTAAAAAAAAGTATGTTGCTCAAAAATAAATTTGAGCTAACAAGCTTTTAAATTTTGCTTTCAAAATGGCTGTTGATTTAGGTAGTATACATTAAAAAAAAACAGTAAACTCTGGTTAAACTTTTTGTTTTCTTTTCATGAATAATAAAATTAAACTATATGCATTACACATTGTTTGAAGTAAAAACATTTTGCTTATATAGTGGTACTAGCATATGTTTATATAATACATGTACATGAATTTTTTTTCCTTTTTTTTTGCATCATTATAAAATAAAATTCAGATAATGATTCATGTATTATTCTCTATTATTAATATAAATACAGCTGTTTACTTTTAATAAAACTTTTTGTAAGGTTCAATTTTGATGTTATGTTTTGTACTGTTTTTTTTTTTTTCATTAAAAGATGTCTTTTTGCTTCAAAATTTTTGTTTTTAAACATATTGAAGGTTTGTTTCTACATTCCCTTTTCTTAAAATGCTTGAAGGAATTACAGTATAGTCTTACTAAAATATTAAGTATAAGCATAAAGGAAAATTTATTTAAGTCCTGCCTTTTCTTTTCTAGAAAGACTGAATTAGTAATTCACATCACTATCACGACCATTTAACTTTGGTTAGTGTTTGATTTTTTTTTCATAATCTGATTAGGATGGAGGTGGGATTCATTCAAAGAAATGTATAAAATAATATAGATATATTTTGTTTTGATTTTAAGTAAATTGTGTAATCGCATTGAGGATGTTCCAGAAAATAAAAGCAATATTTACCTCACTGCTGTCTGTCTACAAGTGATAAAGTTATAAACACCATGCCACCATGCAAAAGATGTCCCAGTACTACAATGCATTCTCTCGTTTATACATTGAGCTATTAAGGTACTAGTGAGCAAATAAAAAACAAGGTCATGCAGTTTTCAATAGGCACCAGAGAAGAGCAGCAATCTGTAATGTGTTCCACCAACTGAAATCTACTGGAGAATGTGGCACAATATGTATAGAACTGTATGCTATAAAGAAAAGTGTACAGGTGGGTGGATGGGTTAAAAGATGACTGAACATCAACAGGGATTGAAGTTAAAACAAGGTGTTTCTGTTGTAGCATAACAATGCAAGACCACAGTGCTTGGCAACCATCTGTACTTTAAAACTCTGTCACATTCTCCCAACACTCCTGACCTTGTTCCATCTGAATTTCCCTGAAAGATGCTTCTCAACACTGAAGATTTCTCAGTGATCACAAGGTCCAGCAGGTGGTGCACTTGTGGCATACACAGCAAACAAACAAAGCTTTAACCAGGAAGGTATCAAGAAACATGAGTAATTTGACTACTTGTTACAAACCAGAGTAACTATGTGGAGAAGTGATATAGTCCAATAAATGATACCTATTCACTTATTTTATTTATGAATCGCCGTTACTTTCTGATATGCTTTTATACATAGTTGCTGAGCAATACAGTAGTTGTAGGAAGTTGTAACCTGAAATGCAAAAGTGAAGATAATTTATTGAAAATGTTAATTAAAAAATGCATTGTTTTTATTTTAGGTAAAGTTGCTAACTTAAAACATTTTCTGTTACCATAATCAAAATTCTCTCTGTTATCAGTTGTTATATAGGAGCCACATTTAGTTTTTTTTATTTTAACTTATGTTGTCAAGCACTGAACAAAAAAGAAGAGATTGAGTTTAATTTGTGGAAATAGTCAGTGCAGATACATGGTTAAATTAAATTAAACTTCAAAATCTATATTTTAAATAGAAGTACCCTGAATGAAAATTTAGCCTAAATTTGGTTTTAACTCTGTCCTTATTTAAATTTTTAAAGTGAAGGAGAGATTAAACTGATGGTCATTGGTTTAAGTAATTTGCAAAGAGGTAGGGCCATCATATATATCAAGATAATAATTTATGAATGACTACTCTCTCATAAAACATAACGGCAGGTTTGGTCTAACTGAAAGATTTGATGTGATCAAGGTGTTAAAAGTGGCATTAATTTGCAGAATGATCAATTTTGGAAATCTACATTTGCTGAAAGTAGAAAAGTGGAGTGATAGATGACTTTCATGATGTTAGGATAGACATCAAAAGTGATATTGAATCCATGGCAGACTGTCTTGCCACTTTATGATATAAATGGCAATGGATAATATATGCTAAAGTCTTTTCCCACTAATCTAACTTAAAAGTTTTTAAAAGAATATAAAACCAGAAGATGAATAGACAAGTCACAGAAAAATGGATATGGCTAGAAAAGAGGGCTAGTCATAATGAGGAACACTCTAGTACTGTTATGAAAACTAGTTTGCCTGAGGTCAGATGAAGGGATGAATAATAGTTTTTTTATGGATCATTGGTAAGAAGAAAAGAAATGTGTATGAGGTGAAAATTCTTTTCCATCAAATGCAGGTACTATTTACTCTGATGGAACTCAGGTATATTGATGGATCTGGACATGTTTTGGCTAAAAGTTTCACATTTGGTCAAGAAAAAAACAGGTAGATGAAGCTCAGTTTCGGTACCATAAATAATGCCATTTCCTTAAAATATTTGCTTCCTGTCTCTGATATGTTCATGATGATGAGTATTCTTGGTGGTGCAGCTTTCTATAATAAAAGTAAAATTTCAAAGTTTCTTTTTATTTCTTTAAGGGCATATCTAAACATAGAATGAACTGAAGTACAAAGTAGTATTCCAAGTTATAAAATTTCACTTATTGATTTAATATACAGTATTGGAAATCATCATGGAAATGCACAGTAAGATGTAACTACTGATTATTTGTGTGTAACTGGAATATAGATAATACATACATACATGTATTATTACAGAAAAAATAAATGTACATTGCATTAGTATTTGGTATGTGAGTTATTTGCTTTATATAGAGCATGACACCTTGTTTTCAGGCTTCCATAGAGGTTATCAATGTATGACTGGAATGTTGTTCCAAATACCCTGTAGTACTTTTCACAATTCATCCAAGATGGATGCTGTTTGACTTTACCGGTAGCTATAAAACTTTATAAAGCCTCAATGATTTTCATATCAGGACATTGTACAGGCCAAGATATGTTTAAGTATTCCATCACCCCCTTTACATTCTAGATAGTTTTTCACTACATTGGTTGTATACTTGGAGTTACTGTCATGTTGGAAGATAAATCTTTGCTAAATAAGATGTCTTGCTGAGGGAATAGCATAACGGATGAGAACCTACCTGTCAGCAGCAGTCAGTATACCTTTTGATTTTATGCATATCCCCTGATACTTTGGCTGATATGCAGTTTCACACTGGTATTGATCCACCCCCATGCTTTGCTGTAGCTGATGTACATTGACTGTAATATCACTCCACTGGCCATCTTCAGCTCCTGTTGATTATTGACAAAATGTTGATTCATCTGTAAAGAACACCTTTTTTCTAGGTTTGATCAGCCCACTGTTTCATTTCTGCTGCCTGCTTTAGCCTTGCTGTTTGGTTATATCTCCTCAGCAAACATTTTTGGGAAGCTACTTATTCACTGAGACCACTTCATACTAATGTAATTCTTACTGTTCTTGATGAAATGTTAACATCCTAGTTGCAGCTAGGTCATTTGCAAAATCTCCACTGGCTTATTGTCCGTCGCATACTAAACATACCCAATGATACCTAACCTAAACTTTCCAAACTGATGTTTTCTTCCTTCACTGTGTCTGTTGTCATCAGTACCAGTTTTTTGTATCCTCCACAGTGTCTTGCATACAGCTCCTGAAACAAAGTTTGGTTGCCATCTGCTACATGGAGTAATTTTACCAGCTGCAACTTTGATTTCTATAATGTTTTTCATGTGATATTTCCTTCCCAGGAGCTATATCATTCACCATTCTACAGTGATACCATTGCCTATACTTTTATAGTTCTGCAGGTGTGGAATTTTCTGATAACTTGCATGACAACCAATCACAGTGTACTATATCAACAAATGATTGTAATATGAAGCATTTTATTTTTACACATGACGTAATTCTATCACATGTTATTTGCATTTTATACCTATGGTTTCCTCTGATTCCTTTATCATTTCTAATACTGTATATATTTTGTAAATAATGTTTCCGTTTTTTTTTTTGTATGCACAGTGATTGTTACTTGAAGTATCATCATGAAATTTATGATTGAACAACTGAACTTTAAGTGGAAATAAAAATAAGGGGTAACAACAACATCTTGCAGAACATTCAAGAATATCAGTTGTCTTTAAACTTCAACCAAGGTTACAAGATATAGTTTGTTAGTAGTAAGTATGCAAAATTATGACGATCATAGTAAGGAAAAAAATGCTATTCTGTTCTTTAGTTATCAAAGACTGGTTATTTAACACAGCTTTAAATGTCTAAGAAAAAAAAAATTTCATAAATTCTAACTTCAAATCTATACAGGATTTGGTCAAAATTCCAATATCATTTAGTTTAAATCTGTCCAGTTACTACCATATAGTAGAGTAGGCAGTGTCCTTGTATCCAGAGAAATGAAAGGTGGATATTCTGTAGATATCTTGTATGGTCTTATGCATGTATTTGCAACTGGAGTCCTGAAGATTAATGCAGTAAACTATAGATCTGTTTGAAAAGGGATTCTGCCCTTAAATGGAAAAAATGTCTTAATTTAACATTATATTTAAAAGAAACTTCAATGATATTTGAGAGGATAACTTGGTAACCTGGATGTTAATATGACAAAATTTTTCTGCAACCGAACAAAAAAGCACAAGATAAATAACTTTTCTGGAAAGTTTGTTTGACTGAACTGAAACAAATGTTGTTCCGAAAAGTATGCATCACTTTCTCAATGAACTTTAAAAGATAACCATTTGATATTAATAATTCTCTAATAAAAGTATTTTTTGTCACAGATACGTAAAATATCCAAAAATGACAAAGGACTGTCTACCTAAGTTTCCATACTAACTTGTAAATGTCGATGCTGTTGGTTCAACCAGTAAAAAAATCTGGAAGCTTCAATGTCATAAGAAAAAACGGAAAATGTATTATCTGCATTACAAGCAAATTAAAGATAAGTTATTTTTGTAACATGAAAATCTATCTTTGCATTAAGAAAAATGCTTGCTAAGATTGGTCCAACAGGAGATACCATTTAGACATCATTTTCTTGTACGTGCAGTTAATTTTGGAATGTGAAACAGAAACAAGTAGTATTATAGTACAACTGCTTTAACACATTTTTAGGTAAAGCAAGAGGGATACAAATTTATATTTTTCATTCTTTTCAATCAGTTAAATCAATCTTTTTCCAAAACAGTATGTCTAACTTGTGCTGTTACCTTTTGTTAGGTATTGAGAATGTTTGCTTGTAGAAACTTGGTAAATTAACATCCAAGTTATTTCCTTAAATATTAAAGTTAAAATTATTAATTTTTTTTTAAAACATTTAAATCTGTTGAATCACAAGTCTTTTTTCTTTTCCTTTGCTTATCAAATAGTTAGCTTTTTTTCTTTACTGTGATTGCCATTAATTTGCATACTTGCCATTCATACACTATATATATTTTGTATCCTGTCAGCCTAATTGCAGTTTGTTTTTTTGTTGTTTTTTTTAAAATCAGTTTTGCTTTACTGTTCATAATGGATGATATGTCCAAAAATTCCAGTTATCTTTGTGTAGTTTGTTTTTGTTGCCACTCTTTTATTTTTATTTTTACATTACTTATTTTGTCAGTTGATTATTAATTACAGTTGATTCCTTTCATTAAAGACTAAGGAAAACCACACAATTTATTTTCTTTTTAATTTGGTGTCTGTGTTTCTTACATATAGTTTTCTTTATCCTTGACAGAAATTTATTGGGCCTGCAAAAGAAAGGAAAACAGTTTGTATTTGATTTACTGTATCTGCTAACTATTTGACAACTTTAACAGCTAATCGATATCTGTGCCTAAAAATATTAATATAATGCCAGTTGCTAAAATAGTTTTGTTTCTAGGAGGAAAAAATGCAGTTTTACCTGAAGGGGTTGTCTTTAAACATGTAGTAGTGAGAAGCATTGCAGTTAGGTCATCTTGCTACTATAAGTTAGCAAGTGCAACTATTAATAGGTTTATAGTACCTGGTGCATTGATATATACAACTTTATTTAACTTCTGAAAGGAGTCAGAAGGAATAGCCAGGAATTGGTTAAAACTGTGTAGTAAATATAAAATAATTTTTTACTCACTTGATGCAAATACCAAGGAATCAAATGAGATTAGAGGAAGATATTCATTTGAAGATCATTTGGAACTTTGGAAGTACAGACAGTTTTAATCAAGATTAATAAACAAAAAATCTATGGAAAAAAAACAATTCTAAGCTCTCCATGAAAAATATATTGTATCCTATATTTATGTTTTCAACAACTATTATTTAAAGACAACATTTTATTGCAAAATTTATTTTAAACTTTACTCAAAAAGTGAAATTTACTGAATTACCAGCAACTGAAAATTTACAAAAGTTCTATACATTATTTTGAGATTTGTATGCCATAAATTTTAAGATTTTCAAATGCAGTGATTTGTCATAATAATTTTGAAATTTTTTTTTAATTGCAATATGTTAGTTTTGCAGAAAATCACAAAGGTAGGCAGTGGGGGTGAAATTTTTTAATAGATATTTGAGCCATTTTTTGAAGAACAAAGAACCTCTAACCTATTTCACATTGATCTTACATCAATTTAATTTGAGTTTCCCCGTATCTGTTTGAGAATTTCCTTTATTTCCATACTTTTTCTAGACATATCCTCTAACCAGAGTCCTTTTTTGAAGTATTTTATTCCTACTGGACATAGGAAGGGGTTACTTATGTGCTACACACCCTTTGTAATCCAGTCAGTGATGACATTGGACTGTTCTTTAGCACCTTTCTGTTGCATGAATTATGTCAGCAATAGAAGCTTGATAGTAAGTACAAACATGATAAATAATGACAAGATTTTCTAATGGTGTCACTGTTGAAGACTGTCAAGGTCATTTTGCCACTGTAGTGATATTCATAGTGAGATTCATGGTAAAAATTGGCTGAAGATCCAGATTGGTCAAGATCTTTGGCAGTCTGATAATGCCTGGCCATACTCTAAAGGTTGTATAACATTACCTCAGGTAAATGAAGAAAAATTGTAGAGTCTGCCTGATCATTCTTATGTAGATAATCACACACAAAATATGTAAATTTCAGTCAGATAAACTTTATTTATGTTGGTGGCCAAATTAATATGGCAGGGCATTTTAGCATATTTAATGACCTAAAAAAACAAACAAAAAAATTGTTACTCATTGTCTCTGTTTTTAATTTCTAATATTGGCAATTTAAAACATCTTTTTAGATCATTTCTATTTGCATTACATATGTGATAGTAAAAGCTGATAGAAAAGTATTAATATAAATGTAAGTGCCATTGTGAAAACATGTAGAGTCAGACACAACAATTCATTTATTGAAATGATTTCAGCTGACTGGCCAAAGCTTTTAAAAATTTTTTTAAGCATTCCTTTTGTTAGAATATCAGAGATCTTTAATTTACCCCTTTGCCTCTCACTTATTGTGACAACATGATAGTTCAGTTTGTATTTGTTATTATTGAATTTTCAATGTTTTAATCTTTTGTGAAATATGTGAGAAATAAATGGATATCTCAGTAGGTAAATCAGTCTTTTCCAAACAAGTTTGTTTTGTGACAAATGAAGAGAAGATCCTCTTAGTATTAATCATGGCATTATTTAATTTGTTCTAATAGTATAAGAATGTTTTTCTTTTTATTTGTAATACAATTAGGGTGTTTGTTTATTTCTGACAAGTCTCTGTACTGTATTGATTATGAAGAAAAAAACAATTTCCAGAGTAAAAAAAACTAAAAATAAAGTAAACTAAAGTTAATTTTACCACTTGTTTTTAAAAATCTTTGCATTAGTTTCCTGTAAGGCAATAAATAATAACTTTCAGAAAATGACTTATTATGTACTGAGGAAGAAAAATTAATACTGTTACACTACAAGGATAAAATTTTAAAACATCTAAAGTTAGTATATTTATGCATACTTTGGAAATGCTTGCTTTCTATGTTCTTGGCATCTACCATTAAAAGCACTTCAAAGTTAGATTAAATAATTAATCAAGATTTTACATTATTTTCTCATTTTCTTTTTTTCATTTACTTAAAAAAAAATTTACTAATGTGTAAATTTTGAAAACAACCTTTAGAAACAAGACAAGGTGCAAGCACAGAAGCTTCATAATGTTTGCATACCAGTATGTCATGATTTCAGGGAATTGATTTTTCCATTGCCTGAAAGCAGGTTCTTTATTCTTCTGAAAGTAACCATAAAGTGGTAGATCTTTGATGTCTAATAGATCTAGTGAATAAAATGAAATATGAATATAATAAGTAGTCAATTACTGGCCTGGTGATCATTAAAAAAAATTTTACAAGTAGCACATAGTGATAATAGCATTCATTTAAAAATATTTAATTACTATTTCATTTTTACTGGAATTTTCTTTTTTCAGTTTGTCAGTATGTTTTAACTCATTTACTCTGATTAGAGTATTCATACCATGAAATTTTTTTACATCATGAAAATATTTGAGGTATGTGTGTGTTGTAACATTGATTTTCTAGTATACTAATTAGATTTGACTTCCAGAAACCATGAGAGTTTGCAATCTCTTATATGACAGATAGTTTAATAGGAACTAGGAAAAAATCTAATTTAACCAATGTCTTACTTAAAATGTGCAATATACATACAGAGGTGGTCATAATTGTGGATTCAGCAGTAAAATAATTCATCAGGAATAGGTTATTTTGATGATATGAGTTTAAAAAATAAACTCTTTAATACATGGATTTTCTAAGTTATGCTAGTATAGGATATTTTATTGTTGAGCCCATGATTATGACTATGCGCATGTGTGCTTGTGTGTCCATATGTAACCCAAATATTTTTAATAGTTAGTATTTTTTGTTGTTAATAGATGAGATTGAGAAATGCTGGCTGCAACCATTGCAAAAGAATAAATTTTAACCTGTCAAAATTTACAGACAGATTTCTTTGTTTGTTTGAATGAACTAAATCTGATGTTTGTTTGTTTTACATCTGTTTTCATCTTAATTTATATTTTTGTTTTATTTATGTTCTGTATGTGTATGACTGTCTGATTGGAAAACTAAATCTTCCAGGTAAATGTGTTGCTATTTAAAAAAATTAAAACTGCAATTTTTCTTTGAATTTTTTTTTTTTTTCAAAAAAACTTGGAATTTAAAGATATGATGATTCTAGATAAATTTTCTATCTCTCATTGGTGTCCACTTTGCATTTTTGTTTGTTTGTTTTATTTTTTTTTATAGTTTTATGAAGTACCATTAGAGCTTCTGATTAACATACGTACCAGCAGCAAAAAAAATGTTATTTAATTTTATTAGTTTTTATATAATTAAAATTGTATATATTTTAATATTATTTGATATCAAATAATTTGTTTTGAAAATTAAGAAAATATTTGCTTAAGATATTCATCTTGAAAATATTATTTGCAGTAAAATTTATTTTTATGTAATGAAGGATGGCATGTCTGATGTTTGATACCATAAACTTTGTGTGTCTTAAATTGGTTTCATTTTAAAATATTAACTGAGACTAAGCTTGGTAATGTTTGAATCAAAATGGAATTTAGGATTAAGAAATTGTTATGCCACCTTTCATATGAATTTTTTGTTGACTATGCAGTAATCATTAAATACAAATTGTAGAATGGAAACTTTTTGTATTAAATCAGCAAGATTTCAAAACAGAACCATTGTTTTCTTTTTGTCAAATTTATCTTTTTTTCCAATCTTTTTTTCAATTTTAGTATTCATAAATGCATTTTTTTTTGCTGATGCACTACATAGTTGAACAAAAGTCTAATCTTAGTGTTTTCAAATTTTAAAAAAATTGCATACTTAACAAACAAAAATCTAAAACAAATTTTCCAATTGTTTGTATTTTAAAAAAACAATGCCCATATAAAATTAATATGTAGAACTAACTTTTTCAGTACTGACAGGACATGCATAACAACCTGAAAAATGTCTTGAAAGGGTTAACAGTCATACTAATGTGTACATTTTTGGTCTGCAGTAAGATAGATAATAATGGTAACTTGGCCAAGGGCAACATGGGCACATTTTATTTTAGCCCTACACTGATAGTAATTTTAATTGTAGCCTATGATTGGGACAAATAAAATTCCAATTGGTAGTTTTGCTAACTCAGTTTATGCCCATCTTAAATGCTTTGTACTGTATATCCATGTTTTAATCTCTATTATTAATATTTTATAATATGCAATTAAACATGTCGGCTTTTTTAATGAAATCTTGAAGGAACTGGAGATTTTGAAAATTGACATTTTAGAAACAACATTCTTCGATCAAGTATTATAAAATAAGTATAGGTTACACAAATAAAATTAAGTATCAGCCAAATCATCAAACCTAGTTACATTATTCTATGGACCATTTGTTTATAAAGCAAAAAAAGAAATAAAAGAAAATTTATTTCAAATTTTAAAAAAGTGAAGTTTAGGACTATAATGCTTTCTTCATTTTATATATATTTTAGATCCAATCTCATAAAACACAATAACATAAAATTTTTATTTAAATATGGAGAATAAACTAATACATTTCTTTACTAATGTCATTAGATGTGGTCATTATTATATAATGATGAGTATCTTTTGCATTTCCTAAGAGTTCCATTTCTTTCATAACAACAATGGTTTCATCTTTGCTGATGGTAATGCATAAATGGTTTAATTACCTAAATTAGCATGATATTTAGTATGAATTTTTAAAAATGCAAAGCTGAATATTCATTTACATTATGTATTTCCATAGCATGTTTTAAATGGATTGTAAACTTGGGCTCTCCAGATAGAAGAATAATTTTAGTAATTTTGCTTCTGTATTTGTCTACATCAGGTTAATCTTTTGAAAACTGGCAATTCATATGCTGCTACTTGAAAATAAAGGAAAAAAAATCATATTTACATTTTTCTGGCTCCATTAATATTGAGCAATACCTAGCAACTTTAGGGACTGAAAAGTATATAGGAAAAAATGTTAAACTGAATTGGAGTGAAAAATTCCCTTCAGTTTAAAACTGAAATTACTTTGTGCATGTCCAAATATATATAAATAAAATCACATAACAAAACTTCCTGAGCATACAAGCTGCATTTCAACATCTTGATGTAGAGAGACTGACATGATACAAACCACTTTACACATGCATTCTCTAGCACCAACATTTCAATTTTATAAAAATCTTGACAACCTATAGTAGTAGCTGCTAGATGTCTTTTAGGTTCTCATTCTAGAAATGAGCCTCTTGACATCTGGTTGATGTGTTGTCATGCAGTATGGCGAAGCCCCATGAGATGTTGATCAGTAATGACTGCATGGTGTTTTTCAAAAACTTGGGCATAGAGTGACTTACAGCAGTATGTTATATCAAATATTAATAAGAGTTGCATGCTTGTCTTCTTGAAATGTGGATACTTTGATCTTAGAATTCTTTCTAAAACTTGGTTGTAGACTTTGATTTTTGCACTCTTTAGAACCTTATCCTTTTGAAGTTCCAGGAGTTAAATTTTCACAGCAGATGTATCCACTACCAGGGGTTTGGGGATCAGACATTGATTCTGCTCTTCTACATTTCAAGGAATGTTTTTTCCATATTTTTTAGGTGAGAAAAGTTGTTTAAGTCTCCTGACTTTAGGTCCATCTGCAGAAGCTTCAGCTTGTTCTATAAATCGAATAATGCAAGAAATGAGCTTATCCTGTTCCTGGAGTGCAGATATCACATAATGTCATTGAAATATGTCAAGTCTGCCAACCACTGTGGATTCCATAATTGTAGATAGAACCTTTCCTTTTCATGAAGGAATTCCTCGATTGGTTCCAGTAGTTCCTCAAATGCGGTCAAGACATTGCTGATTGATAGACACTCACGACATAGAAGAAAATGTCATTAGATTTATCTTTGTGAGTCTTCTCATTTGAGTGGATTAAATTGACAATTTGCAGATTCTCTTTATGACATTTTCATACTTGAAATATTTGCCTGTTAGATGCTTTCAATGGATGATGCAATTAACAGTAGAATGCCTGGGAAGTTTGGATCACTTCAGAAGTCTGAAAAGGTTTGCATTCTTTTTTTTTTTTTTACAACTATTGCAAGAACTGCATTTGTTGCAACACTGATAAGTTTGTTTGTCTAGGTGTACATCGTCATTTTCCAATGCGCTTTCCAGTGTGTTTTTAACATCAATATCATGGGTGGCTCTTAATCAAATATTTCTTCTTTTGCATTCATATTGGTTAAAATATAGTAAACAAATATTGATAGTTATGGTTTGCTTTGGATGTCTGGGGACTTTTCAAATGCTAAGCTGAATGCCAGAAAGTTCCTTAACTCATTTTGCATCTTAGTTACAACACCAACACTGATGGTCAAATTTGGTTTACTGGTCACTGATGTTTTTTTTTTTTGATTATCTGGAGCCAAAATTGCCACTACTATTTCTCTTAATAAATTATCCATCTGAATAACAAAATTTTGTTTGCAAAGTATTCCATGCCACAGTTTTTATATCAGATTCTCTGCCAAAAGAAGTGCCTCCAAACTACTAAGGTATGATTTTGTAAAGGCTAGCTTGTTTTTCTTCAACACTGATCCAGGAAGTTATTCCGATGGAAGTTGTTCTGATTACTTTCATAGTGATGTTTCAGGTTGCACATGAGGCACAAAACTTTATCACTTTTCTCATGACAGGAAAACCTTTTCCAAATTCTGGCTTAAAACTGGTTTTCACCATCATACCTTTAATCCTTATTGGTTGAGGAGAATTGGGGCACTTAATTCTAAAATTATTAAATTTTGACTTTAAAACAGTAAACCTTAATAAAAATTGAATCATGACTGCACACATGACTATTGTGAGGTGATCCAGGGCTGTAGAGAGCCAAGTTGAATCTCAGGGCTATGCATATAATTGGAATTCTTTGACCCTAAATGATAGATGGTTAGGTGTTCTACCATGCATTACCAGAAATTATAATCTATGAATGAAATTGTAAAATTAATTTAACTAAATTAATAATATTTCCCAAATGTGATTGATATATATCAGAGAGAGAGAGAGAGCAAGAAATTAAAATTAACATTTTTATTAAACCATAAACCAGTTATATAAGATATAGATACTTCTAGTCCTAAATTAGGAAGAGGAGGAGAATTTGACAAACACACATTTATACCTGGTGCCAGCTAAACATCATGGTAATGATGGTATTAAAAGGTAATGATATGTGAGAGAAGCCTTAGAAATGATTTATTTTCTTATGTAAGCCTACATTTATCAAAGAAAACATCAAGTAAAATACAGTCTAAAACTTTGCTTTTTTAAAAGAAAATTTATTAATTATATCGGTAAAAATTATCTACTTGGTCAGTTCACTTTTAGTGCTCAACACTGCAAGATTGTACAACCTTTCTTGTGTCATCGTGCTTGGCAGAAAGTTCACTATAAGTTTCAACTTACTGATTGAGCACTCAGCTGATTCAGTTGTTAATTGCAAAGTGAAAAATATCCTTGATAATATATACATCTTGAAATATTTCATCCAACTTATATTTGTAGATTTTGTTGAAGAAATATAATAGGCTCAAAGGCTCTTCCCGAAAATTGCTGACATGGATGGACTTCAAATGTAGAAGTTCTTTGAGTTGGCCTCGTGTGACACCATCGGAATATTCTGTCCAAAAATTTCAGAGGCATTAGCAATTCGCTCATCGGGTATATCAAGATAACTCCAGAGAATATTGAAAAGATCATTAATTCTGTGAGCAGCATCATGGCAATTCATCAGACCAGTTATCACCAATTCAGCAGATGACACAAAACAGTGAGCTTGAATATATTTTTACCATGTTTTACCTCAATGTGAACTGATGCCTCATCTAAATATACTCACCTCTTACCCTTTTATTTTGAATGAAACCCTGGTGTAATATGCCTGACAATGGCAACCAATCTTATTTCACCTGAAATTGAGGGTCATTTTTCCTGCAAAATCTTTGAGGTCATTAATAAGAATTCCAAATTTGATACCACTGCATCTGTGGTGTAGCCTTTCTGGCTTGAGTACCTTTGACCATATGGCAGATGTAGTCATACAAATGAATGAAGATGCATACTTAATGCACCTTTTACTTAAATAGTTGTTTTGGTGTTGAAATTGCATGAGAGAAGATGTTATAGTGCAGTTCTTATTCCTGGAAGGTGGGTTACAAATGGTCATACTAGCAACACAATGTGTCCATTGTGTTCCTAACAACCAATGGAGAGAGGAACCAATACTTTCTTTTAATATGCTCCATTGCCTTGGGCTGTGAAAAAGGGGTTGTAAACTATTTGTACCATTCCAAAAAAAATGTTATAGCCACTGTATAGCTCTGCTGAGTATGCTCCACATAAATTCAGTGAATGACAACCACTCAGTGAGAGCAGACATAGTTGGTTTAAAGCTGGGATATGTTTTTTGAGCTCCATTGTACTTGCCAGTAATGTTTTTGTATTATCATACACTTGATCTTGGCAACCAGCAAGTGACATCTTAAACTCTGTTTCTAGAATCAATGTGGTAATTTCAGCATCTTTTTTTCCATAACAATCAACAAATGACATGAACCATTCTTGGACAGTGAAAACATCTGTTTCTAAAGTAAGATATAAAATGAATGTTGTTTATTTAATATGACTTGCATCTGGAGTTGAATCTATCATTATTGAGAAGTACTGCACTTTCTCTATTTCAATCAAAATACAAACATTGATGTATTTGGCGCAAATGTCAATAAATTTATTTCATGACTCTGAAGAGAGATAGCGAACTAGCAAGCATTCATTCTTTTATTAAGACACTTCAACTCTTTTGACATGCTCTCACAAAAATAGATTGTAGTGTGATGAGTTTAAGTAATCCACATATTCCATTGTGAACAATTCTGTGAGAAGATTCACAGAAAGCCAATCCCCTCTCCCAAAGAAAAATTATAACATTCATGAATTTTATTAGAAGATTTTTCCATTTTTAAATTTTGATATAATGCCTCTTTCCTCAAGGTGATGTATTTCTGCATTTTTGTCTATTCATCTCTCATCATGCCAAATAGCACTTAACAAGTACTATACCTTGCTCATATTCAGGGAATCTCAAAAATATTTCCATTTAGTATCCAATCCCCAGGCATTAGATGATGTTAACATTGACTGCTGTTTGGATAGTGGTCAGTGGAATGAGAGAATAGTCTACATGGCAAGCAGTATAATGCATTCTTTGCAGAGCTGATAATAAGCCATATTCTTCTCTAATCCAATTTGCCATTTTGTTTCTTAGAATAAAGAACAAAGATAGGGAAACATTTGCCATCGACATTTGTGAAAACTGCTTTAGATGTTGCATATGCCCATCTGTAGCCAGATCTTTGATCTCCTTTGCTATTTAAAATTCAGTGCACATTCCAATATCAAAACCTGTATGCCAGGTTTGATGTCACACTCGGCATTGCTTTCTTCTTGCATGTATCTATCTCAGTTGTAGACTTGTCTTGTTCTTGTATGTCCTGATCTTTAACAATGCTACTTTGAGAGGATAAATGCTACAGCTTTTCATTTTTATGGTGCCAGTAGACTACCATCTTCAACATTCTAATATATTGTTTAAAAATTTGATTTTGTCAAACCCATATCAAAAAATGTATAACTACCTTTTAGTAACTCTATTTTGCCAATGGACAGGGGACAAATATTTTAAAATGGGTAGGGATGGAATTGATGGTCCATCTGTTTGTTTCGATTTTTTTCTTTAGAATTGATCAAAATTTATAAAAATTTTAATAAATTTTTGCATGAATAAGTTAACATGTTCTTACATTAAATGAAAGTGATTGAGAAAAATTTTGGATAAAAGAAATTTAATAATATGAATGTTAGTTAAACCATCTATTAAAAGGAAATTACATAGCAGAAAAAAAAAAAAAACGTTCTAGAAACTCCTTTCATGGCAGGAGCTATCTTGTTCTTGTAGCTATTCATGAATGAAATGTGGATTTCAACATTTGGTAACATTCACGAGTTCCATAAATACAGTGACTGAATTGGAGCTATAACTTTACAAACATTAACAGGGATGGATCCAGGAATTTCGGAAGGGGGGGACACGGCATAGTCTATACCGAACATCAAATGACTAGACCATAAGTGAGCAAACTATGGCCCACAGCATCATTTGAAAAAAGGACAAAAAATGGAATGTTTACACCTTGTTCATTTACATTGCAAGGCACATGTCAGATTGATGCTGTCTATTCAGAAATTTGTAGGCCTACTTTTGCAGTTTTTCAGTTTCATATAAAATGGGAAATTCTTATGAAGTTGACCAAAATTTTAGAAATACAGGAGTTAAACAAGACTCTGGGTTTCCACAGTTTTATGAGGAATGCAGCTGAGCAGCGATACAACTGGTGCTCATTGCAGCCTTCATAGACAATGTTCTCCCACCACTGGACCACTAAACACAGAACATGCAATTAATTTCAGACAATATCCAGCATCTGTAGTATCAAGTCTTCACAAGAATATTGAACAAACAATAGCATATTTATTTTGTAATAAAATCCATAATATATTTTATTTCAAGAAAATGTAGTACAGTTCAGCAAATTCATCAAAATGAATAGCGTGTTCAGATCCAAGATAAAACCAAAATATATTTGCAAAATGACAATCAAGGAATTGTCACTGTTATTATACACTGTCAAGTTTCATGTATCAACGCACCGATTTTGTAATATTTAATCCGTCAGTGAGTTGTTGAAAAGCATGCACCTTGGGTACCTGCACACATACACGTCTGTGATCCTGTCATAGTCCAGGTGAATGTCGCTGTGGGCAAAAAGTAGAAGCAAGGCATTGAATCATTCCTCTGTCATTGTTGAACGATAGGATGTCTTGATAAACCGCAACACGGAATTGCTGCGTTCAATGCTAGCAGAGGTGGCCAGGTATGTTAAAACGATCCTTAGTATGCTAGTGATGTTGTTATAGAATGTTTCAATACTTTCGTCTGATTTGATTCTGAGGGTATCTGCGAGAGTTGAAGGGACATTTTCTCAAGTTGGCCTGACCAATTGCATCGCCATAAGTGGAGTTCCTGATGCAAATTTCCAGGAGAGGGGAGATCATCTCGATAATAAGACAATACTTTGGTTTCTGTTTCCTTATCAAGTTTTGTTAGATATTTAGGGACAAGATACAGTGCTTGGATGGCATTGTGAGACTTGCCAGTGAATCGATCCTCCAGTTGAGAAGTCAGGTGGTCAACAAAAGGAATATATACAGATCTGCAAAAATATTCTTCCAGATTCTCAGCTGGGACATTATTTCTTGAAATTTGGCATCCAGTGACATGAGGTTTTGCTAGAGGTGTGTCAGCAAGTTCTGCTATTTTTGTGCATTCCGAAAATAGCTTTGAAAATACGTGGACATCCTCATGGCGAATGTTTCTCAATTCTTCGATTATAAGATCAACTTAATCAAATGCTGTTATTATGTCTATTGCTGTGCCCTGTAACTGACGTGCCAAACCTTTTGAAAAGCCAAATATGTAGTGGCAAACAACGAATGGAACTATGAATTTGGAACTCCGAATTTGGATATTAATGCCTGTTGCTTCATTAATGTTTTTTGGATCCCATCTGTTTTTCTCGTTCCATTCGATGAAATCGAGGCAATCTAATAAAGGCATATATAGCTGTCCCAGGTCATCGAATGCAGCGTGCCGCTCCAACCACCTTGCCTTGCACAACGGTTTTACCTTTGTTTTTGCCTCATTTGGATTCTTCCCTGTTCTCTTGCAAACATCTTCAATTGATCTTTCAAGAGTGTGCTGACAATTTTGTGAATACTTGAAAAACAGCCCAAGTGTTTCCATGTGGCATATCATATGGTAAACCTCTGGCACCTTTGAAGCTTTTGAGAGGGCGAGATTCAGCTGGTGTGATGCACAGTGGAAATAGGTGGTCCTTTCATTCCCAGTTTTTTGTGGGCGACACATCAACGGTAGAAGAACTATTATTCTCTTCTTCATTTTGCTTAACTGAAATTGAAGGGAATGCCTGAGAATATATTTACACACAACTGGTGAAGCCAAATCACAAAATAATAAATATGATATATCTATAACCTAGTTATGTACCTGTATATGCTGCCCTTTCAAAAATTAGCCAACCCAACTTCATGCCCTGTCCTTCACTTGACATCCCCCCATGCCCCAACATCATTAGTGCATCATCCAGTGGCAAAAGGATAAGGGATGGAAGAAGGGGGGGTGAATCTCGTGCGAATGTCAGTCTGACACAGTGTCCATCTCCGGTTGGATGTGATTGGCAATCTTCATCTTGAATCACTCTGATCACTCAGACTGGGTGCCGCATAGCGGATTTGCTGTCTACAGTTTATATGAAGTACCAAACATCATCACTTTTATTGAATGATAGAGGATCAAAACCAGGAAGAAACCAGTTCTCAAGACAGATTAGTAAAACGATGCTTTCAGAGGAGAGCACAGCGATGTGAATGGCCGAGCTGGTCCCAGGAGGTTAAGCAGAGATTCGAAATGCCAGGAATTCTCTTTCAGGCCCAGGCACAGATCCAGAGGTGGGGTCGTGATTCGCCCCTGCTCGACCCACCAAAAAAATGTTTGTGAAGAATTTTGTGAACAACTGAAAAAAGTCCACACAGAAGAGATTACAGACGCACTGACAGATACATGTAAACAGCTGAAAAACAACAGCAAATGCTGTTTGTCAGCTTGTTTTTGCTCATCATTTGTCTTGTACATTGATATTTAGTGGATCTGAGGATGCTGGAGATCGTGACCAATCCCTACAAAAATTTCTGGATCCGTGCCTGAGGTCACAATTCCACCCGAAATTATGATCCTCTAAGGAAAATGCCATATGTAGAATCCCCAATGTATCCTTGAGCCATGAATGTCCCTCACTTGGTTATGTGAGATAAGATTTTCATTTGAGCACGAGAGACAATCATGTACACTTAATAATAAGTTACCGTTTATGCAAAAAAACAGTATTTTTCAGAAACCAACCTTTCTGTGCAAAAAGGTCAACCAAGGATGGCTGTGATCTTTTCATAGTCACGGCAAACTGTAGTGTCAGTGTAGACTCATCTAATGATCAATGTGAGGTGTATTAGCAGCTGATTATATATTATGATCGACCCTGAACAATGGTTATAATGTTTCAAAGTTCAGTTTTGGGATTACAACAGATCGCACACAGTGGTTCTTGCTCACCAGTGTCATGTAGCAGCATTGATTGTTCACTTAACCCAGAATACCCCACCAAGAGTATGTGCGCGGATTTCGTAACTAACTATAGTGATGTAAGGTTGCAATGACGGAGCCAGAATTCCGCCCTGATATTCAGGTCACCACAAGATTTTGGTGTAAATCGTAGTTGTTTCTTCAGCAGCTCAATTTTATGAAGAAAATACAACTTTAAATTTTGCATCTTCTGCTATATATAGAAAAATAAAAATTCGTCACGCGAAAAATGGGGGGAGGCATGTGGTGGGTGCGTCCCCCCACTGGATCCACAGCTGTTAATTCAAGAACCCAATGCACTTTCAGTAGAAGTTTCATCAAAATCTGAGAGGATGAGGTGAGATACTTTCTGAGGATGAAATTATTTGATGCAGAATTACCTTATTAGACAAAAAAAAATGTATACATCCTTCAATGATAAATCTAGTTTATTTGATGGACTGCATTTGAAAAAAAATATATAAAGATCAAGTTATGATAGCTTTTACTTCTGGGTCATGCTTTCTTTGCTGTTAGTTTTTGCAGCTGTGAACTGTAAAGATTCATTATGATGGATTGAGACTTGCAAGGAAAAGAAATACTGGTTTGTTTGTTATAGCCATTTACAACTTTTTTGCTGTATATGCATTTGCTAGTATGTGAAAATCTAGATTGTTGGACATTTCCTTTTTTTTAGCATATGAAGTATATGTTCTGATTTATAGTACTGGCCAAATGTTTGGAAGAAAACACAATTATAGGGACAATTATTAAAAAGGAATTAAAAAACCGATGTATTTCTCACCATAGTACATGTAAGATTTAGTAAATGAATGCAAAAAATACACATCTAAAACTCTGCTTCTTTGCAATAACATCTATTTTCTCTGATAACTGCTTTGTAAACTATGGGGAGTTTGTCAAGTAATTTTGTCAAAATTCCATAACTGTGTTGTGTTATATGGCATCAATTTTCTGGCATTTCTGTCAAGTTCATCTCAAAAGACTTTAATGAATGATGGCCAAATCATGTTCTGGACGAAGATACCTTGTCTTTTCTTTCTCTCTTCACATATTGTTTTCATAATTTGGAAGTCTGTTTAGGGTTATTATCTTATTGTAGAATGAATCCTGCTCTAATTGATTTGGCAGAAGGAATTGCATGTCTTTGCAGAAATCTGTGGTAACACTCTTGTCAATGTTCCATAAATTATGCAAAGATCATAAAATGCATTAGTTCCAAAACACTGTCAAACCATTATGCTACCTTATTAATGTTTAGACAAGCATTCTCCAATTTGTTTGTTCATGAAAATTCTGTTTCAAACTTTGATTTATTGGTTCATAACATGTTATTCTAGTCTTTTATAGTCCAATGTTCATGTATATGTTTTGTCATTGCAATCTTTTCTCTTTATTGGAAGGCCTAAGACAAGTGTATATTGCATTTTCTTCAGCCACATGACCATTTAAACTAGCAGTATGATAAACTTTTTTTTTTTTTTTGCTTTTTGTCAGAGTCTCCATATTTTGTGTTATTCAGCTGTGCTGTAATTTATAGTTACTCTTCTCCCTGTTGGTTTTCTGTCTGTACTGCACCCAGTCATTTGGTGTTTTTCTAATTTGAAGTGAACAGCATTGTTGGAAATTTCAAATCTATCATATCACATTTCAAACTGAAGCACAAAGGGGAGTTGTTTTGATGAAACAAAGGTTTAAGTCTAAGTTTATTAGATAAGTGTATTCTTTGCATCCATATATTGAATCTTGCATTTAATGTTATGGTGATAAAGATGCCAGATCTACATCAATATTTGAATAGAGGCATTAAAAGATAATTATGTGGTGTATAGAAAGAACAATAATATATGTTGTCTCCCTTTTTTAAATACTTTTTCTAACAGTTATTTGCTTCGCATCTAATTTCCTAAAGACTGACCAAACATCAACAAAAATAAATTTCACCACGCATTACTTGTATATAAAATTCAATATCTTCTAATGCACATGGACACCATTTTATAAAGAATTTTGTTTTTGTTTTGTTTTTGTTTTTTAATTTAAAATTTCATAAACATCAAGGTATATTTTGTAAACATTAGGTGCAAACTGACCAAGTACATTTGGTAAATAAAAAATTTAATGTTCAAATGGGCAGATAGCTAGAACTTAAAATGGGCTAAAGCTTGCCTGAATTCAGGTTTTCCTGGTTTAAGAAAAAAATTAAGCAGAAATATTTCTTGAGTTCTGATATGAAAAAAAAAGTTTGTGAAGTAAAAATATTTTACTGAAAAATACATATTCTTAAATCTCCTTTCATATTTTCCAACTTCAATTGAAGCTTGATCCCAGGTATTTCATGATTTTAATGTCACTGAGATTGAGCTTCTTCCATTACCTTGACAAACATGTCAGTAATTGATTATATGCATTTATCTAATGGTAGCCCAAGTAGCCATCTAGAGGATGTAATGGACTGTGGCATGGATTTTTTTTTTTTTCTGTGGTACTCTAATGATTTTCTAATGTTGTTTGACCAAGCCAATCTTTCTTTCTGAACCTGACAGATGAGTTTATTGGTTTACTTGAAGTTCTTGTAGCACATGGTTCAAGGTATTTTATTTATCTTCTCTTTGCATATTGCAGGTTAACTGGTTTATTTTAAGAATATATAAATAAAATGTTTTTAGTTAAGAATATAACAGATTGTTTCCTTTAATGTTTTTCTTTCTTTCTCTAATATTAAGAATTAACTTGCAGATACATAAAAAAAGTATTTTTGTAGATTTTTAATTTGTAAAAAATCTGACCATGTTCATGATCTCACTTATTTATGACTGCAAATATCAATTAAGTTTATCATAAAATAAATTGTTAATTTCTTAAGTTCTTTTTAATACTTAGATTATTTTTTTCTTGAATTTATAATAGAATCCAATTATTATATTCGGATATATAAAAAAATCTTGGATTTTTCCATGACCAACCTTGCTACCCCAAGCTGTTAGTCTGTATGTTGCAAAACTTGCCATGGGTTGTCATGTGCAGGTTGATAGCCAAGTTTTTTAAGCCACTGATCTGCTACCCCAGTGCTTGACCGTAACTGGATCCTAAAACTTTTATCTCTATCAGAGGATTCAAAATTTTAAAATGAGAGTTTATTTCATTGGGTAAGTGGTAGACAATAATAGCAATGAAGTTCTTTAATCTTCAAAAATATCTGACACTGGTAGTTTTAACTTGGAATAGGAAAATGGATATATTGCCTTTGACTTTTATATACAGTATGAAAATAATTATAGAAACAAATACAGGATATGAAAAAAATTAATAATTGCAATTGAGAGAGGCACACAATACATACATAATGCATTATTACATAAAATATGAATCTACAGTGCTTTAGTATTTGCTATGTGAGTCATTTTTTTTATATAGAACATGACACCTTGCTTTCATGCTCTCAAACAGATTATCAATGTATGACTGTGGAATGTTGTTCCAAATATTCTATAGCATTTTCCACACATCCAAAGTGTTTGGTTGTCTGATTTCTTCATAGCCATATGACCCATATAGCCTCAATAATGTCCATATGAGGACTTTGGTGGGCAAAAATATTTTTGTGTTCAACATTTTTATATTCCAGATAGTTTTCCATCACTGGTTGTATGCTTCGTTTTTATTGTGATGTTGGAAGATTAACCACTACTCAATTAGATATCTTGCAGAGGGAATGGCATAATGGATGAAAAACTGCCTATCCTGTTGGCAGCCAGTATACCTTTTGATTTTATGCATATCCTCGATACCCTTAGCTGATGTACATTGACTGTTGTGATGTTTCCCTGCCTTTCTTTAGACATACTGCTGTCGATTATTGACAAACAGTTCAAATATTGACTCATTTTTTGAGACCATCTTTTTCTAAGTTTGACCTTCCCACTATTTAATTTCTGCTGTCCATTTTAGCCTTGCTATTTGGTTGCCTTTCAGCCAAGGTTTTTTTTGGCAGCCACACATCTATTGAGACCACTTCGTGTTAATGTCTATTTTACTATTCGTAAAGAAATGTTAATATAACTGTTTTTGCAGCTAGGTCATTTGTAAGAATTTTACTGGTATGTTGTCTATCATGTAGAGAAAGTCGAGAAAGAAAGCCTAAACTCTCTAAAAGTGACAATGTCTGTTGTCATCAGTACTAGATTTGTGTATGCTTCTTAGAGTCTTACATGTAGCTCTTGAAACAAAGTTGGGTTGCAGTCTGCCACATGGAGTAGCTTTCACTAGTTAAGAGTTCGATTTCTGTTTTTCATGTGTCCTTCCCAGAAACCATAGCATTCACCATGCTACAATAATATCACTCACTGCCTGTACTTCTATAGTCCTTATGCAGGTGTGGCACTTTCTGATTGTTTGCATGACATTCAATCAGTGTACTATATCAAGACATGATTGTAATATGTGGCATTTTATTTTTACAATTCTATCACCTGTTATTTGCATTTATACCTAGATTCTTCTGATTTCATAATCATTTCCATTACTGTACTTTACTGTATTACCTCACTAACCACATGGGGTTATACCTGTTTTAGTTTACAAATTATAAAACCATTATAACTGCATGCTGTTATATATGAGGTAAAATCAAATTGTTTAAAACTGCCTTTCAGTACTGGTAACAATTAATATAAGCAATTCAAATGAAGGACAATTATGTGTTCCATCAACTCACCATTTTATTCAAACTACTTGTTGTCTTTCTCATCAACATTATCTAAAGGCTTGATCTCCATTTCATATTCATTATCACTCTCATTGCTGGCTTCTGCCAACTACATCTCTTTCCATCATCAAAATCGACCACCTCATGCAAACGAGAATGCAAATCACTTTGAGAAACAGCCACACCATTGCAGTCGATACCACAATGAATGATCTTTTCACAACAGCCAAAATCATTTCACCCAGAAAACTAGAAACCATGTCCAGAATAGCTTGGTACTATATTACCTCACCTATAATCACATGTAGTTATACCTATCTTAGTGTACAAATTATAAAAACAATATAACTGCACCTCATTTATAACCATTTGCAGTTATAGGTGAGGTAATATGGTATCTATAAAAAAATTATCACAATATTACTTTTAGTAGTACTAGTCAAGGAAATCTGTTTGCCCTGACAAATAATTTCATTTTTAGAATCTGTCAACACAGAATGTTATCAGGAAGACAAAAGTTTTTGTTAGTATGTTGGCATTTTGATTTTGCTGTTATTGATTCCAGTACAGCCTGATGCACTATAATTTTTTTGCTAAACTACCTTGAACACCGACAGGGTTTATACTAGTCTGTAAAAAATTGGAAAAGCTGGAAAATATCTCAGTATTTCCCAAAGTGAAAAGTCAGGGAAATTTGTCTGTCATATTGTATTTTCATAAAGAAAAAATAGTGAATTTAACTAAATTAGTTATCTTAATAAGGGAGTTTTGTTTGAAGTTGAATTTCAGTTTGTTCCTAATTAACCAAAATTGGTGGTTTTCATCCTCATTTTTGGAAATTTATTTTAATAAAGCAAAACAGTAAAATATGAATGATTGGATAATAGCAAGAATAGTAGCCATAAAATTATACAGTGAAAATCAGCTGGAAAAATACGTTGATGGATACCATATTGTTTTGTGTTGACTGTAGAAGTAGTGGAGAAAAGTTGTGGCAGTAATAGTATGCTGAAACAAGTTCACTTTGATGAAGTTTTGACTTCGGAATGATATTTAAGTATTTTCATGCCTGATTAAAATGATATTCTACAGCTAGGAATTTGTTTAAGGCAAGCTGCAGCAAAGTTTTAAGTCAGTCAAAGCCAGAAGGATATTTGGTTACTGGAACTTATCAAAAAAAATGCTAAAATGGAATGTACAATGAATGTGCTGTTTTTTTGTTTGTTTGTTTTTTTAGTTCTCAATTTAAGGAAACCTCAGCTTCATTATTTCATTTAATGTTTCCAGATAGATAAATTGTGAAAACGTTTGTGTGCAGAGACCAAAAATAGATACATGGAAACATACAATTCAGGCAGGCCCTTATTGTTATATACTTCAGTTTGATGAATCATTGAATAAAACACTTTAGCAGAAACAGATGGATATTCATTTATGTTTTTGAAATGGAGTTATGTGATAAAACAAAAACTTCCATCTCTATGAGACATGCAATTGGCTGGGTTAGGAATAGTGATTATTACGGCTTGGCATAAATGGGTCATATGTTAACTGGAAAGAATTTGATCAGATCCAGGCTAACATAGAACATGTAGCAGAAAAAAAAGTATGCTGAATGTTGGCTCATGTGGACTCTGTGTAGCTACTTTATTGTGCATTCAAGACAGGATTCTAGCTCTCAGACCTGCTGAAATACCTTTCTAAGCATTGCATTCCACTTACTGAAAGAGCCTATCATGTTTGTTTTTCATAGATGGGTTGAAAATGTATGTCATTAAAAGGATGATTAAGATTTTGCCAGATCTTAGGAAGTTTGTGCGAGCAGTGTAGCAGAAAAAAGTAAAAAATCTAAGGATAAAATTATCTGACATTGTCACGAGTGAGTGTTAAGACCTTCAGATTGAAATGAGACTGAATTTTACTTTCACAGTTGCAAAATAAGGTCAACCTTTTTTGAAGCTTTATCAAAATAAAAAGTCCATGCTTTTATGTGGTTATAGATTTGTTGAAAATAATTTCAAAAAGTCTTCTTGAGAATTTGTTTTTAAAGTCAGACTGTTTCAGCTTGTCAAAATGGATTTGACTGACAAGCAAAAGGATGTTCATCTTGGATTCTCAAAAAGTTTCTGATCAATTAATTTAGATTATAAGAAGAGAAAGGTCAGTGAAAAGTTGCGTTTGGAGTTAAAACTACTGTTAAGGCAGAATTGATTACTTTGAGGTACATGGTAAAGGCTCCATCATAGTGCATCACCTTATTTGAGTGATTGCTTTAATGCTTTCCCTTTCAAGTTGACTGAAACCAGCCAGGGTAAACATCTCAAAAACACCTGCACACTGATGATACCTTCAATGACCACTACCATATACTATAGATGGTGCACATAGAAGGATGTTGGCCCACATTATAATTTTCTCTGGTTATTTATATCGGTTCACTTTTCTGCAAAAGTAATTATACTAGTGAAGCTTCTAGCATGAACTACATGTATTACCTAGTTTGTTTATTTACTTGATACATTATGGAATCCAATACTGAATCCTTTCTTCTGGTGATGTAGATGTCTCATGTGCATACTTCAGATCTTTCATCATTTTCAAGTAATATGTTGGAGATGGGAAGTGATAACAATGGTGAGGAGAGAGGAGTCTTCAAGCAGAGTTCTAGGCATCTATAACTGATCAATATGCTAGTGTTTTCGTAGTCTGCTGGCCTAAATATTTATCTCCATGATGGCAAGGCCATTGGATTCTTTTTATTATTTTTTGTGAGCTGGCACTAGAGGCTTCCATACACCATATGGCTAAGGAGTCTAACTAATCATTATGCCATGCAGACCCAGATGGAGGGAGAGGTAAAATACCTGGATGGACACCACTAGGGAAGAGATGAAAACATTTGTAGTGATAAACATAACTATAATTTTGTGCCAACTATTGAGGATTATTGGAGTGAGGACAACAGACTGTTAAAAGTAATTAAGTGAGAAAATTCAAGAAATTGAATCAGTGGATCACCTTCTGGACAACAGTCGAGTGATCTTACTCTACATTTTTATTTTTTTGCACTATAAATTAAATTTTATTTTTCTGGACATATTTCCTTTTCATTTAGATTACAGGACTTTGTGCTAATCATTAGTGCTGTTAAGGTAATTCCATGACTTTTTCATTTTTTAATAATTTAAATCAGGTAGATGCATTTTTTTATGCAGCCATCTTGGAAATTGTCTAAACATTGGTGCATTTTAAGTATTGCAATTCCTGAATCAGAAAGAGATATCCTTTTGTGAATGGTAAATTAATTTAGAAAAGCATTTTGTGATGACTTGTTAACAGATGTGAGTGACTTTGTCTGCAGTGCATCAAAAGATCATTTTGAATGGCCAAAATATTATTCCAAACAATGGAGAGGTGTGGAAATGGTTTTGCTGCTGTGGAAAGGGGGTTCTCAGTTAATAAAGAATGTATTGTTGAAAACCAAAAGGAATCTTTTTTTAGTTTCCATGTGTCTGATTAAAGATTATTAAAATCAGTGTGGGAAATTTCAAAGGTACAAATCACAGACGAGATGATGCTGTCTGCAAGGATTGCAAAGTGAAGATACCTGCAGTACTTGATAAAGAAAAAAAAGATGGACAAAATAGGCAGCTAAAGAGGAGGGTGTTCATTTGTGAAGAGAAATGGAAGAAAAAATGTTTAAAAGGAATATTTATGTGCTTCAAGTCAGTATCAAGGAATTTTCTGAAAAATCTGAGATAAAGAAAACTTCACATTTGTTGTAAAGTTTAGTAGCCTTCAAAGAATAGCTGTGGACAAACTCAGTCATACAAATTTGCTCAGGAGCTCAATGCCAAGATTCTGGAATATAAGCAATAATTACCATGTACACAAAAAGTATTAAAAAGTTTTACATTTCTTGAACAATTATTCATGTATTTCATAAATTTATAGCTTGGATAGCTGATTTGTTCTTTGCAGTGAGTTAACTTATGATGTGAATATCTTGTCACATTTATAAGTGATTTAATAATTATTTAAATATAGCATTAAGCATGGTCTTTATTTCTTAAAATTGGTTTCTTTGTTAATCTGTCTTTTAACAATTTGTCTCTCAAACGAATAATGAAAATGAAACTAATTTGTTAGTTCCCATCATGTTAAAATTCCATAGAACTGATAATCAGTACAGTTGTAGCTCCATTTTGACTTTATGTAATACATGCCATTTGCTGGAAAATTTTCTATATTTAAATTTTATTCATGTTAAATGTTATTTGCAACATTAAAAAAAAGAATGCAGCTTTAACTATACCTAGTATTTCTCATGCTAACTTGCCATACTATATTACACTTGATGTGTAATTACTGATAATTGTAGTCTACCTGTTTCTGTTTTTTTAATAAATTTGAAACAGCATTTTTCATAATTTGTGGTAGGTTACTTTCGTTGAACCTATGTATTTGTTGATTCTGTTCTGCTTCATCTATTTTCAACCTCACATCATAACTTAGTGAAAACCAATCAAATTTTACTGGATAAGGAAGCATTTTTCTTTTCTTAGATCTGTATGAACTCTGATTCTGAAAAGTAAGTTTTTCTTGCCACCACTATGAAATAGGCTGCTGGTAGCCAAGACATTTTTCTATTACATGTGGCCAGATAACTGACTGATCTAAAGTCAGTTAAATCTAAATGCCATATTTTTTATACTTTCACTATCTATAAGTGTTGTGTATCAGAAACCACTACACATCAATATATTGGATAATCCTGCACTACACTGCATATGCATAATGGGCTTCTGTGCACCAAATTTAAAGTCACTGGCAAACATCTCTCTCTGCTGTTGCTCGACAGAAGCCATTAGTGACAAACCTTTGTCTTCTGTGATACAACTTGCATACTGATTGTTAGAAGTGTATAGAGATGATCCAAACCTGGATCTAGATCAATGTTTCTCAACATTGCACTCCTCCCTTAGTGATTTCAGACTCTTCCAATTCTGTCCCATAAATCATCATGAAAGAATAAATATTTGCATCATTTTACTTTATTTTTACAATAGTATTTATTAAAAATTCAGTTAGTTTACAAACTAAAACAGTCCAACAAGGTGTCCTACAGAGTAATGAACCTTTCCAGACAGTTGCCTTTCGAGGGCCATTGCACGTGTGTATGAAGAAGCAGCCTCATATAGTCATCATTCATGTCCTGACACAATGCTTTGAACAATGTCTCAGTCTTAGGATGAGCTTTTACCAATTTGATCACCTTTTTCATCATTTGGTCCAGCTTAGGACTAAGGTTTACATCTGCGAAACTCTCTCTATGAATAACACAGTCATAATATCCCGATTAGCATCTTTCAGAAGTTCTAGTACTCCTTTGTGTCATCCCATCATTTTTGGAGCACTATCTGCAGCAGTGGACACAAGGTTGGCAATCAGAATATCATTATCAGCCAGATACTTCCTGACTACATTATAGATATTTTGTGCTATGGTGGTTATTGTCAAAGACTTGCAAAACAGCATCTCTTCGATGAATTTTGAGTTGTGCTGGAACCTGGCATTGCCAGTAGAATGGCTTCTCTGTCTCAAACAGTTGTTTCGTTGAGGGCCAGTGAAAATTTGGTCTGGAAAATCATGGTCAATTATGTCTTGATGTCGCCTTCAATTTCATCGAATTGGCAGCGAACAGTATCATTGCTGAGGGGTAAGGTGGCAAGTTCCTGGGATTTCTCTTCATGTTCTGGATGTACATTTTTGAGGCGTCCTATCAGCTTCGCTGGCCTCATGGAATCATTACAGAAGGAATTGCAGCACAATAAGCAGTAGGTTTTGGTTTTATCAGTAGCATCATGAATGAGACCAAACATTAAATAGTCCACTGAATATTGGTGGACACTCTTCTTGGTGTTTGCAGACATCAGCTGCTTATAAAATGGCCGTTTTGGCATTATGGATACAAATCTGAAAAAACAGAAATCATTGAAGTCCGGGTTTGATTATTATTGCCAGCTTTTATGCACAGCTTTCACTGGCTGATTCAGGTTGTGGGCTTGGCTAAACTGGTTTCGCAGCATTACAGTGACTCATCAGTAGCCTTCGCCACCACTTGATTTAGCCAGTGAAAGCAAATACTAATCAAAACCTAAATTACCTCACAAAATTATCTACAAGATTTATTCGATTTCATTTTTTGGATAGTACATTAGAGCAGTGGTCCCCAACCTTTTTTGCACTGCGGACTGGTTTCATATTGACAATATTTTCATGGACCAGTCGTTATGTTGATTATAAGTGGTCTGTCTGCTTTTCCATAGCATTTTAAGCCTGCTTAAATGGACAATATAATAATATTTTATTCCATATACATAATAATTATATTTCCTTTTGAAGGAGGATCACTTTTTTTTACAGCTTTAAGCGCAGGCTCTGCACCATCTTTATGCCTTTTATTTCCAATTCCCTTTCTGAAAAAGTTCTCAAACAATTTTTGTTTATCCATGTAGATATCTGTAAATTAAGATGTTTACTGCATTGTAAATTGAGTTAATACACTTGAAAGTTCAATAATCGAGGAATTATAAGATTGAATTAAATTTCTAATTTTATATAATTTAAAATTAAATCTCATATGATTATAATATAAATCTTAATTACAATCATAATCACTAGGTTGACCAGAAGTTGCACTAAATAATGCCAAAAATTTTTAATATCAATTGAGAAGATGCGCTTAAGAAGAGTGGAAAAAAGATGGAAGAGGGGAGATTCAGAAGATTAATCATTGCATATTTTATTTAGATAATTAGAATCTGTTTTGTGAAGCTATCTATATAGGGAAAATATGGAAAAAATTTCATTATGAAAGTGATTTTAAATTCTTTTAGAAGAATTTCATGTCAGAACAGTCTGTTCAGTATGCCAATGCTGCCTGGTGAGCGCATGGTGTGACGGAGCAGGTGGTCAAACTGTCTCTCGAGCCGTTCCTTGAACCAGGAGAGAGAGAGGGAGGAGACCAGTACCCGCACTGGCTATTTATACCAATCTGCCACGAGCAAGTGTGCATGCAGAGCCAACCAGATACATAACAGTCATTTCACATATTTCAGCCACATATTTGTAGAAATCAATTTTGTGTCAGAAAATCATTTCACACTTTTTTAACACTTGTTTTCCTTTTTTCGATATTTTAAAATTTTAAATATTTTTCACCGTGGACCAGTAGTAAATGCTCCACGGACCAGTGGTTGGAGACCACTGTATTAGGGGAGGGAAAGCTTCAACTAAAGCACAATAATTGGAAGCCATGTGTAAAAGTAGGCAATAATAATTAAACCTGAACTTTAAGTTTCCACCGTTCGCACTTTAACAGAAAGGGTGTAATTTGTAGAAAACATTGAGTTAATTAGACATAATGTAGTAACAGTAGTAACTTCAGTAGTAACGCTTCCCTGCCCCCCCTTACACAATTACCAAATTGACGAGAAGCGAAATCCATAAAAGGAGGCGAAAAAGTTAATCAAATGGTCGAGGATTTGGGCAAATTAAGGGAGAAAACCTGAATCATCATTTAAGGGAAGGAGTATGAATCACAAATTTTCCCATTAATAAAGTCAATTTCATGGGTCAAAATTACACCATCCTGTGGTTTTATAGCTCAACAATACAAGAGATATAAAAGATGAGGATTTTCTCCCAATTCCTCTTCAATTTCTCCCTTGGACTTGAAATTCCCCCCCAGGGAGCCATGTGGACCCCCGTTGAGAAACACTGATCTAGATGCATAAGAGAATACTAAAAGTTTGCTGAAGCTTTTGACCTGGTGCTTTTTTTAAAATATAAATAACTTTCAAGCAAGGTGTATTTGGAGCAGTGAATTTGGTGGACATTTGGTATACTTGTGAGGCAAATCTTCCATACAGTGACAGTTGACTAACTTCCAGAGAATACCCTTCTGCATTTATCTGTACAAGAGTAAGAAAATGGAGCAACATGCTATACATCTAGAATTGCCACAGCCTGCTGTGAAGATAGAACAGACTATAGCTGCTTCCTTGGGCTCCACAAGAGGCTGATGCCAACTCCATTGAGCACCTATCTTGATAGATAACTAGAGTCGAATGATCAAGACTAGCATTAGAACAGTAATTGAAGAGAAACTTGAAATGGACTACCATTATCTGATGTAAATGTATAGACATAGAATCTAAGTGTTGTGCAATATAAGTGGTGCTCCTGTCAATTACTCAAGTAACTTTCTAACCCTTAAGCGAACAACACATTTTTGTAATACTGAAAGTGAACTGATGTCTCTAAAGCCATAGCATTATTAAGCTTTATAAAGCTTAGTTGTGTGAAATTCAAGCTGTTTATTGGAGTACAGTGGTTAAACAAAAATGTGTGAAAAGATAAAAAGAATGCTGAGGATCTTGGAGACATTAAACATTTTTTATGCAAATATATTTAAATGGATGCATTAAAGTTTTACATACATCTGAGTATATAAATATACTATACAATATATGCTCAAATTTTAGTTTTCATAGTTCTTTATGCAGCATTGCAATCATTGAAGATATCTTCCATTGCTCAGTTCTGTCTGTAGACATTCTTTTCATACCTTCCACATTATTGCTTTGATATTTTATCCTTCCTTCAGTCACACAACTAGCACCTCACATGTTTAGCTGGTGGTTCTTTTTCTGTTATTTTTTTCCTGCAGCTTATTGACAAACCATCTGCTTTAAAACTGAAAGAACAAATTTCTGAAGCTGTGGAGTATCGATATGCTTTTGCAGCTGTAATTCAATCAAATCTTCAGTAAGCTCAAGCAAGAATACATTTTTTGAAATTTTTTCCTGATGTCTAATTAGTATTTTTTGTGAACCACACAAGTAATGTGACTTTAACAATAGCCAAAAGATTGCAAAATATATGTTAGAGGCCATCTGTTGGTTTAACACTTAGTTATGTATATATCCACTTGTAGATCAAAAGCATCCATATCACTCTTTGTTTTGCTGTAAAATTTTATCATCTCTGGTTTATCATCACTAGAAATGATGTTCCTATCATAATATGTACTCAACAGTAAGACTACAGATTTTCTTAACTTTGGAACATATGAAAGAGGGAGATTCTTTCTGAAAACCAAAATGAAACTGTCAGTGTCTGTTGAGAAGAAAATTTTCAGATAAAATTGATTTGCTTTTACAAATAGTAGACCATTGTGAAGAATACAACTAGCTGCAAATCTATGAAGTAATTATCACATTTTGTTTACTGTCATTGAATGGCTTTAATCTGTTTTTGCCAAGGTATGTACTACATGTTCTCCTTTTCCTGTGTATGCCTTGTCTTTAAGAGGATAGAATGACTACTAAGGAATATCATGAATATCACAAAATTATATTCAAAATATGACAAAACATTTTAGAATAATTAAAAAGCAAGGACATTTGACTGATACTGGAGCCCTCATGATCCAGCTACACCCAAGGAAGGCATCATTAAAAAGACGAAAAAAAGAAAAAAAAAAATTCACCCTTGAAGAATATATATGTTATAGGCAAACTGTATAATCTAGGAATTGTGTAAAATGTCTGACAGTTTTAGGTAACGTATGAAATGTTCAAGTTTTGATTGTTTCTTTTATTTGATACCAAGGTTGTCTGTAGAATACCAAGATTGAATTAGATAGTTATTCTAAATAATTTTTTCTACTGTACAATATGATTAGTGAGTGGTATAAACAAACACTAATGAAAAACATTGTAGTTTATTAAGACTATCATCATTAATTATCAAAAATCATATGATTAATAAAGTGATACAACTGCAAATAAAAAATATGTGATTACTAGGAGAACAAACAAGACATTTCTACTTACAAAAGTCCTAATGGAATGAAAACAATAATTATAATGCAAAAAAATGAAATGAAAGACTTAATTTAATTTTTATTAACATTACTGGTTACAACATGACAAACTTGAATGACACTTAGACTACACAAAACTTTGTTTTTAACACAAAAATATTTCTTACTTTGGCACTTAGTTTTGTAAGAGCATTTCACAAATCTTTTCGCAGGTCAAATTGATTTCTAAGTAGCAACAAATCTAAGTGATATTTCTTTATCTTTCTGAACATTGTCTAAGCTCAGAAAAGTTTCTTGCATGTTTAAAACTGAGATCTGGAGTACAACTGTTTTAAAATGCCATCTCTAGTTCCTAAGCAATAGAATCTGTCAGGGTCAGCTAAAATATCACAAGCATTTCCTCGGCCTTTACCAGAAACAGGCATTTTTTAACTGTAGATTCTCTTGTTCTACTGGCAGTAATTTTTGTCAGATGACTTTTTCATTTTTATTTGTTCTGTGAGATTATCCTTGGCCTCTCCACACTGAATGATTGCATTTTTGTTTTACTGCATAATAGACATAAAATTTGTGCTTGATACCCTTCACTTTCTTCAGAATTTATGCCACAAATAGCATGAATATGATGTCCACAGTTCTGACACTGATGGGCTCCACTGCTTTCCTTTAAGCAAATAATGCACTGAATTTCATTGGATGTTGAATTTTGTTCTTGCTGTTCTATGAAAGAAATGGAATGAAATAGTGCCTCATATGGCAACCTTTTAATACCAGCATGAAAGGCTCTGTTCTTCATTAGCTAAACAAATTGTAGACCTTTATTCCACTGGATTTTTTTTCATCATGCATCCATGTTGTTAGCATGTTCTCTATATCTTGGTTACCCTCTCAACATTACCCTGGCATTGACTGCGTTGGGGTTTACCATTTGCAGTTTTAAGTTCAGGCCAAAAAATTTTCGGTCTAGAAATGACTTTATTTTCAAATTCCCCATTATTGTCAACTACAACACTGACAATGCTCCTATCAATGTAGATATCTCAATTAAGTTGTAGGCTACTCTTTTGCTCACTTAGACTCAAGGACTTTACAAATTACACACTTTGTGAGGTGATCTTGGTATACTAGTATGGATTTATATTTACCATCTGGATGAGATTGAAAGTCTATTAAGTCAACCTGACCACACGAATTAAATTCTGAGAAAACTAATGGCTTTTCCTTTTTTAGATCCTTTCTGTTTCTATATCACAAGTAATATTCTTGTAGTTGTTTGAAGATTCCTTGATCATCTGGTCTCATCTACTATGTCCATTTGGTTTATGTGTTGCCAGAAGCACAAAATATTTCACTTTCAGGTACACAGTACAAAATGACACTGCTCTCATCTTTCATTTGGAATATAAGCTTGTTTTTATGTTGCTCAACCAACATATTTGTTTTCATCAACCAGAAGTCATGAGGCTGCTTTTTCTCCAAACTTTTGGCATTAATCACTTCACTGTTCATAACATTTACCTATCAGAAAAACACTGTTCTTCACTGCAACACTTTGACTTTTGTTCAGTGCAACATAAAAACATTTCTTCATAAGTTCTGCATGATCAGAGACTTCTGCTGCCATCTCGAAAAAAAATGAGGGTGATTGTGAACAGACAATGTGAGTAGAATGAGTTCAGACTCGTTAAGCCTGTTCTTGAAATATCACCAGTATCATTTCAGATATTTGACCAAGCAATGGCGGCTCAGTGGTGAGTGTGTTGGTTTCAGGACCTAAGGGTCCTGGGTTCACATCCCACTGCTGGCACATTGTTGTGACCCATGAGCAAGGTACTTTACTGGCATTGCTCCAGTTGCTATGGGAAGTGGCCTGTGTAGGCACTCAGACAGAGGAACCAAGGGCAGGGGATGCTCTATAACCATGACAAGGAAAAGTCAGAAGAATAAAACACTGCTGAAGATGGATGCACTGGGCCAGAGTGCGCCTAATGACAGTACAACGCATCCCACTCATATGAAATGAGTGATTGAAGATGATGATGATGATTTTGGATATTGTAAATAATGACTAGGCAGTGTGTGTGTGTGTGTGTGTGAAACAGCAAACATTTTGCAATTTTCTTGATGTTTTTGGAAATTTTATACAATGCCTAAGAACTATATATAATGCCTGATTTCATACTTTGCATGTAACATTTGTAAGACAATTGATAAAATTCATATGAGGACAAAATTTTACTATTGTGAATGGCTGGCTGTGTTCGACAAGGCCTTATTAGTCCACTTAGAGAAAACAATCTTGTACATATTACAGAATAAATGTCCATGTGTGAAATTTTTATGACATGAATCTGTATATGTAACAGACTTCAGACTTACATTTCAATCTTTTAATGGAGAATGTTGCTTTGAATTGGTTAAATGCTTTTTTATTATTAAAGCATTTGCTGAATCACATTTGATTATTGACTGATTCGTTGTTTCTTGAATACTTTCAAGTTTATAAAAGCTTCACTTTGTACATAAGGTGAGTATGTATAACTGTACTGGTATATAGTGAGCTAAAAACATGGTTTTGAATAAATGCCAAACTTTACTGATATTTTTACAAAATGTGTTCCATATCATTTACAAATGAAGGAACTACCTTCCTCTTGTATTAGTTGCAAGTATTATTTCTTTTATGAATTTCTATAATCATCATTAACTCCAGCATTTTTTGGTAAATAGATGATTTATTTGTGTGATCAGCTTTCATTACATAGCAGAGTGTAAGTACAGTTGTCCCCCGGTATTCGCGGGGGTTACGTTCCTAGAGCACCAGCGAAGAGTGAAAAACCGCGAATATTGGACGTGGTCCATAAAAATGCCTATAAACGTCAAAATATAACGTAAAATATAAGTAAATATATAATAATAATTTAATTAAAAATACAACACTTGAGACAACTACACGTGGTAAACTGGGATGATGCGCGGCTGCATCTGCCTGAGACAGCACCTCGTGGGCAGCAGCCAAACAGCAGCAAGGAGAAATGAATAACGCTCTTGGATTGGCTACTTTCAAACCTCCAGCCAATAGCATTATTTTATATTGATATTTTGCTGAATTAACTTTAGTATTTATATTACAAAATTAGTTAATTATATTGTTATTAATAATTTAGCGTTAAAAAGCGTGAAAAAATATATATTGCCACGAAAAAAGCCACAAAAAATTGCGGAAGATATTTGCGATTCCGCGAATATGCGGGGGTTTCCACGAATAATTATTAGTTAGGTTCTAAGGAAAATTCCGCGAATAACCGGGGCCGCGAATGCCGAACTGTGATTATGCAGGGGTCGACTGTACTAGCTAAAATTTTGTGTATTGGGTTAGTTTGATTTTTCTTCAGTCTTTCTTCACTTTGTTTTTCTTCCGAGTATCTCTACCACACTATTTTCTAGTAGCATGTGGCAAGTGATGAAGAAGAGCAAGAAGAAACCATTCCAGGAAGGTACATCAAACAGGGCCAGTTTTTTCTGCAATTCAAAATCTGGCCCTTAACCATAGCAATCTAGTAGTCTATTACTGGACTACCAGCTGCTCAAACACTATTGCTCTAGAATTTTAAGCCACTCATTTTGTGTTTGTTTTTGTTTTTTTAGAATAGCATAATAGATTATTATGTAATTAATATTTTTTTATAAGTTTCATTTATTTGAAATACTTTACTTTAATTTAAAGTATTGTTGGTAGATTAATTAATTTCTTCTTGTTTGTTGCATTACATTTTAAATACTTCTGCTAGAAATTTCTTTTATATCTCCATTTTAAAACTTATGCTACAGAAACATTTTCCTTTACATTTTTTTTTGGATGATTTATAAAAGCAAGGATTAGTAATTTATAAAGAAACATATTAGTATAACACATTTGAACAGTATTATTCTTGATAAGAATGTAAAATTATTGGTGATGTGTTATTTACAGAAAAAATTATTGGTTTGGGCATTTTCTGTCACCTTATTAGTAACACTGTTTTTGAATTCTTTCCCTATTGCTATCAGCACACTGAAGGATTTTTTAAATGTAGGTTTGCTAGATAGTTCATTGCTACTTATTAAGGTGATGGGGAAATGCCCAAACTGACCTTCAAAGAGAGAAAAAACATCATCAGAAACTGTTGTAAATATTACTTTGGCATGGTAAATATGCTCATTTAAAGGGTGGTCAGAGATGGATATTTGATAGAAGTGCAAATCATTTAATGTACAATACCCTGTTCTCTTCAAAACCATATTTCATGACATTTCAAAATATTATTAATTGTGTTACTTTGGATAACTATGCTAGAATACTTTGTTGTGAACTCTATTTCTAACAAACCACTTAGTGTATTCATTTTATATGATTATATAAAACATTTTTTCATTATTATTATCATTATTTCAGTACTATATTGTTACTGTTATTATTTTTTATATATATTATATATATGTATATATATATATATACTTTTTTTTTTTTTTTGGCAAAGTATTATTTTATTTACTTTGATTATCCCTGTAAAATAAAATATATGCTCACATACAAATTCTCAGTGCACAATAAATTTACTTATTTTCAGCTATAATTTTTATTAAAAAAATTTTATTTTTTCAAAAAATGAGACAAAACAAAAAAAATATTTTGTTTTTTTCTACTACAAATTAGGCTGACAAATTCAGAAAACTTTAAACCTCCCACATGCACACAAGCAAGTGTTTTTTTTCTCTGTCAAATTATAATAGTAATTGCTTGTAATTAAAATTTTTGTTTAAAACCAAGTTTCTCATATGTAGTTTCTTTCGTTAATCAAACAGATTAGCTTTTTTTCTTTTACTTTCCCTTTTTTTTTTTTTCAATTTAAAGAGCAAAACTTTAAAGGTCTTGAGGCATTTTCATGATTAGAGATGTATGTATTGCAGAAGAAGAAAAAATAATTAATGAAAGCTTTATGGTTTGGTTAGATAAGTGACTGCAGTGTAGCTTTTAAATTGGAAAAGTTTAAAATCTAAGCTTTAGTCAAATTCAGACCCAAATTCACTTTTTACATAATCATTGTGACAAGCTTTAGCTGAAATTTTGTTGTCAAATTCTGTAATCTGTCGGTTGCAATTTACTGCGCGACTTAACAAATTTCTTTCTAAAATTAAATGTAGATTTTTTTTTCTTTCCTCAAAATGAAATAATATTCATAATGTTTTTATTTAAATTTTCTGGACTTTGTTTTCCTGTGTGCATTCTTCTTATAAAGAATGTAAAATACTTGAAATTGCCTGTATTTCTTTTCTCTGGTAGAAAGCAAATTTTTTAGTTCTTTCAAGAATGTATTTTTCTTTTTTCCATATAGAAATCTGCCTTTCATCTAGTATTTACCGAATGCTTTCTTGAAGAAACCACCCAACAGTCAGAAAATAAATAGTTAAAAATGGAGCAATACATTTTTTTTTTTTTAAAAAAAAATTGCTTTGAATGCTTTACTGTTTAAATTAAATTTTTTAAAAGTTTTTTCAAATTATTGCATTTGTTTTAGCAGTAACAATAATAGTTTGTCATTGTGATTTAAATATATTTGTTAGAAATTTATAGATTACAACAGAATATAATTTTATTCAATGAAAATGAGATCTCTTTGCTTTATATCTTTAGAGACTACCAGCAAAATAATTTTTTTAGGTCAATATTGTACATATATCTAGAAATTATTATGTGAAATTCTTTTGTTTATATCATAATTTTTTGTTATAGAAAATAAAAAGGCATTTTCCACCTTTTGTTCTCAAATTAAACCAACTGTGGCATACTGATTTTACTAAAAACTGAACAACCACTGCAATGTGATTAAATGCTGATTATAGATACTGATAATTGATTTTCATAGATGTCAGTTTTTTGAATATTCAGAATTTCTACTTTTCAGAAATTATAAAATATAGAAATCAAATGAAAGTAATTGGATTCTAATATTTCTATGAAAGCATGACTGCTATGCACACACACACACACGCACCGACAGAAAGACAGACAGACAGAGTAACCAACCAAGAAAACTTTACACTTTTAGATGTTTATTATGGGGTCATGAAATTGCAAAATCAAAAGTAAATTATTTATTCTTTAACACAACCTTTTACTTTTTGTATTATTAAATAATTTTTGTGTACAAATGATTATGAAAATTTTAATGATGAATGTCATTATTTATCTATATATATAGTTAAATCTGTCTGTGGTCCTTAAAATGTAATTTTGCCTTTTTATAAAAGTGATTAATAGATTTTTTTAAAAAAAATTCTCCCTTAAGTACCATATACTTGTAATTTTTAAAACCCCATGCTTGCTCAATTTGGGACTAAATGCTATGAATTGTTTGCTTTTATAAATATTTTTTAAAAAATTTTAAAATTTATCAGTCTTTGCAGTTTTCTATAGGATTAAAAAATAATATATTAATTGTATTTCTAATTATTAAACAGTGTTTAACCTTAGAACTGTAGAAGATGTTTAAACCAAATGTACATCAGATGTAAAAATGCTATCTGTATTAGGAAAATTTCTTATGTGTTTTGAGTAGCTTATTTACCATAGACTGAAACTTACAATACCTGATTTGCTTCAGAATATTGGAATTGAGAATTATTTTTTTTTAAAAATTTGTAGGTAAACAGTAAAAGGATAGATTATAATTGATAATACTGAGTTGGATAACAGATATTTAGGGTTGTAGCTTAAAGAACTGATCACCATGCAACAGAGAAATGGGGCATAACCTAAAATCATCTTCAGGTAAGAAATCAATACATTAGAAACAAACTTGGCTGAAAATAGATAGGACTGGACTGTAGCAAGATATGATGATATTTGTAGTTATATATATAAAGAATACTTTATAAAGTAGATTTAGTTGGAAATAAGTAATGGGAATTCTTCATTTTTTCACTCCTTGGTAGACATGTTTTCAAAATATGTTGAGATAAAAATTTGGTTATTAATTTTTAACCCATTTTTTAATATAAACATTAAAATGAGGAAACCAAGCAGATAAACAAAAAAAAAAAAAAAACTCAGAAGGGGAGAAAAAGTGACATTTTAGCTTTAAGTATTATGCAATATTTATGAGAGATGTTTAAAACGTTTACATCAAAATAAAACCAACATAACTAATGCATATTTTACTAAATGTTTAGTGACTATTTTGAATAATGATTGAAATTTATTTTAATTTTATCAGTCTGTGGATAAGACTTGATGAAAAGTAAGTAAATGTACAAAAATAGCATTGCATTTGGTATTGAGTCATTGAATCATTTTTAACTTTTCCCTTCAAGAGTTTAAGTTACTGACTTTCCCCATTTATCTGAAAGACTTAAAACAATTCTTTGTTTAAAATATTTTATTTAAATCTTGCTTTCTCAAATATACAGTGGAAAGCTAGTGTTAAACTGATCTTGAAAAGCTTAAATTATTTTTTTTTTTTTAAAGAATGATAGCATGCCTTTTTCAAATACATGTTTAGGGTATTGATTAGCTTCAGAACAATTGACAAAATTTTTCTGTATATTGGTGTTCCAACATATTTTGGACTTAACAGGAATAAAATCAACATCGAAATAAAAATCAAAATTAAAATAGAAAATGACAACAGGCTGCAATTTTTAGAAATTTTTTATAGTTATGCATGTTTAATTTTCTTTTTAGACAAAAAATTAAATATCACTCAATTTCCAAAACTGAATGTGTTCTTCCCTCTCATTGCTCCCACACTGCTATATCTTTGCTCATCTGTGGATAGATAACTACATCAAAATTCATGCATTATCCCATTAAAATCTCTGGATTTGCCAAAAAGAGAAATTGATAAAACCTTGGTTTTTTAAATGTATACTTATCTGATTTTGAAAAATTTAATTTGCTCAAATAAATATATATAGTTTAAACATGAAATAATTTTTATACTGCCAGGTACTGGACCCTGTCTGTCACCAGTTGTTTGAATTCTATCGATCAAAAGAGCTAGAACTTCAGCTGTTCACTTTTGAATTTATTCCTTCAATGATATGCTTATATTTGATGATGATAAGCAGCAATGAAAAAAAGGTAAGTGGAGTTTTTTTGCAGCATATCAGAATAATTGGAGTAGAGTTTTACTTCAAAAATTGTTTACCTAAAATGGTTTCCCATAGTATTCAAACAAAAGTGGATTCTAATGACTGCTATGTTTTATAAAGAAAATATTACAATTCTGTTTTTGCTATTCTTTCTGAAAACAGTGATTAAATAAGTAAAGACTGCAATTTGTGATTGGAGTGATAATCTGAAATCATATGCAAATATCCATATGATTATGTCTATACTCAAACCATAATATCATCATAGAAAGTCTTGATTTCACATAGTATTCTATTCTGCTTGATATAAATAACTTATCATTACTTTTCTTTAACGACAAGAGAAGGTATCCAATAAGAAGTGCTACATAGTATATCCCTGTTTACTAGTACTTCCTAGCTTTCATGCCTAGTATGGTTACACTAAAACTTTATTTTCTTTTCTTTTTTTAAAATTTTACTCTTTTCTGTTTGAAAAAAAAAAAAAAAACAAAGGCAGAACCTGCTATGAAAAGAGAGAAGATTTACAGTGATATTTTTTCAGTCATGTGAGGAACTAGGAGTCAAGTTACAAACAATATATTATTCTGTTAGAGCACAAATATTCAACTCCACTATTTAGTATAATCATTATTTTAAGGAACTTCTTTATGTACTATAGATTTTTTAAATATTTCCAAAAAATACTATTGATATGAAAAAAATCTAAAATTTGGCCAGCTCAATGTGAACTCATCTTCATTCCTGCTTTTGAAAACTTTGCTTTACTTTGTTATAAAGAATGGATATCACAACTAATCTTTGGAAGTTTCTAGTGGTATAATATATTAGGTTGTTACAAAAGTTGTGTCGGTTTTTATATTATGTTAATTCGGGGTTCATTTTTTGCATGCTTGTGAAGGTGCATGTAAATAAGTCATATATTGTTTTGTAGCATGTGCTTTGGCATACATTATTCAAAACCTACCTTTTTAAAAATCATATAATGGATATTTGTTTCAGGGTTCTGAGTGGAGCATGGATAGAAACTCTTTTCATGCCATTTCACTTTACAAGTACAAACTAGGCCACAAAGTCAGCGAGGCAACTCGTAACATTAAGCAAACATAAGGCAAGGATACAACAGATGAGTGCATAGTACAATGATGGTTTGCAAAGTTTCGATCAGGAGATGTGAGCCACGTAGATAAGGAATGTAGCAGACGTCCTTCCAGCTGTGATGACAACTGTCTGAAAGCTAGCCAATCCAAGAGAAATTGCTGGAGAGCTTGATGTTAGCACTACAACTAGTTCCTAGAATCTTGACACAATCAGCAAGGTGAAAAAGCATAACAAGTGGATGCCTCATGAGTTGAATGAACAACAAAATCGTCAGTTGGAGATCTGTGCTTCGCTTGAAATAAGAAATAAAAACCCTCACAGCTGAAACATACTGTCGTGAATTAAACGTTGTTCATCAGAAACTCCCAACCACAGCCAACATTGGTGAATCAAAGAGGTCCAATCCTGTTTCACGACAATGCTTGTCCTTATGTTGCAAAAATGACTCTTCAGAAACTGAACATGTTGAAGTACGAACTTCTCCCTCATCCAGCCTATTCACCAGACCTTTCTCCACAGACTACCACCTTTTCAAACACCTCATCACCTTCCTCCATATGAAATCCTTCTTCAACCAAGCAGCAATTGAAACTGCCTTCCAACTGTTAATCGACTCCAGAAATCCAGATATTTTGCAAAATGGTATAAATGCACTTTTAACTCGTTGGCAGAAGAGTATTGATTGTAATGCAACTTACTTTGATTAATAAATTTCATGTTCAGCAAAGATATGATGTCTCATCATTGCAGTAAAAAAAACCAGCAAAACTTTTGTAACAACCTAATAATATCAATGCCATTTTATATCCTGCAAAATTACTGGTTCTAAGGTAGACAGTCATTTGAAATGTCTATTTTGCTCTTTGTGGCCACATTAATTTTTTTTTTTCCATCCATTGTTTTCCTTGCAAAAGTTTGTCATGTTGGTCATGAGCTAGACAGTGTAGACTAACCCTGTGCACTATTTTTATGTTTTCTCATTTCCACGAAAAAAATTTGTGCTGGTGCTGACAGTTTTATAAGGTACTAACAACAACATTTCTGACTGTTTATTATAATATTTTATTTAAAAAAAAAGAAATTATTGGTACTTATTTAGATTTGATAAAAATCCAGCCACATTATGTGCATTAAAACACTTGGCAACTAATATTAACAAATTTGTTTCATAATATGCATTTGAAAATTATATTTTTCTAATATTAATTATATTTTATTTGCATTCATTAAAAAGCTGAAAAATTTTTTTTAAAGATTTGACTCTCATACCTTTTAAGTAGAATTACCAGATAAGCATTTTAAATTTAAAACATGTAACTTACTATTACACAGATTTTGTGTAAATTAACTAATTATCCAAAAATGTTTTGTTAATCTATCAAAACACCTTTTTTAGATTGATTGTTTATTTGAACACTTAAAAAATTTGCTCAGCAGTTATCCTGTTGTTACAAAAGGATAAGAATTTGATACAACTAATGAGCCAAATTTATGGAAAAATAATAATTAAAAATACTTGAACTAAATATAATGGGTTTATGGCACAAAAGGGATGTGGAGGTATGGAGATGTTATAACTGATTTATTTTAATATACAGATGGTACATAATTTTATTGACAATTCTTATCCTGTAAATCTGGAAATTTAATAAAAATTGCCTGCATTAGATGTTTAATATATTGTAGCTTAATTTCTCTTTAATTTTTTTATATGCAGAGCACTTTAAAACCACTGACTAACATTGATTGTTATCTTAAGGAATTTAAAAGAATGGTTAATTAGATGTTTTACTTGCACTATATTATTTTTCACTAAATTTTAAATGGGTACCTATTTAAGAACCTTGGTTAAACTGAGGAATGAATCTAGGACTAACTTTAATTATGCTATAGTAAGTCCAATAATTTATGGACTGTAGACTTTGGCTTGGAATAAACAGGAGGTAGAGAAATTTGATTAAAGTTTAAAAAAAAAAAGAGTCAAGTTACATGAAGAAAAATATTCTTTTTAAGACAAGAATAAAAAGAAAAAACTCAAAAGCAACTAAGGAAATAAAACAAACAAAAAAAAAGCTAAAGAAAGTATAATTTCATTTTGCTTTATTCTTTAAAAAAATAAAGCCAGGGATCATTTTATTTTCTATTTATTCACATAAGTATACAATACTTATTTAACTATTGCTAGTTTTAGTTTTTGGTGGTAAATGCATCAGCTTAAAAAAAAACATGGAAATGTTCACTGGCTGGCCTCCTTATTAAGACATACCTAGTAATAAGTTGGGCCACTTTTTGCTTGAATAACAGGCATGACATGATGTGGCATAGAATCCACAGGTGCTGCCCCATTCAGTCATTAATATTATATGTAATGTATACATATGGTGGGCATGTTGGATTGATGAATTATCAAGAAATTATCTCTCTCCACACTTGATCAGAAATGATACTCAGGTAAACTTTGGCATTCATTTTGCTTTCTAAAGAAACCATGAGGACCAGGGTATGCCAACATAATATACCGTAAATCATGAATTTACCACCACAGACATAGACGGATGGCACTGCACAAGAGGGTCAAGTGATTTCCGTGTCTTCAATTCTTTTTTCTCCCATCTGTGCAAAAAAAGGGCTAAAATGTGACTCGTCAATCCATATCATTTTTTTCCAGTCTTTTTTAGTCAAATGCCTGTATTCCTTACATCACACAAGGTGCCTTTTCATGTTGGTACTATGATCAATGGCTTATGCAGTGTCTCTAACTAGCAGCAGTACATTTATTGTTATGTTCTGTGCAACTATGGCTGAAGATGATTGTGGATTGCCCTGAATTGGATGTCTCTATAGTTGGTCTATTATTTGATGACTGTTTGACTTTACTATCCTGTCTCTCTGCTGTCACTACACATTTACAGCAACAATTTCTTCTTACAGCAGGTGTTTTCTTCATGTTTTTCCATTGTTGATGGACACAAATTACCAATGTCTTGGAGCAGGCTATCTTGGCCATTGTGGCACCTTCTAGATGTGCACCCACTACCATGTTGTTTTCAAATGCTGTAATGTCTTTACTTTTCTCCATTTGTTAGAATGACTGAAAATGTACTTCTCCAATATATAGTGCCACAGGGGTTGCCTGTAGCTCAGACCAAGCCCAAGTCTAAAAGGGTTCATAGGTCCTAATAAAGTGAATGTATGTATATATTTTTGTTTGATTTTTTTTATTGCTAAAATATTAATTTTGCTGCTTTGCTTCATTCTAGAATCTATCAAAGTTCACATTTCAAGTAAAAAAATAAATCCATCATTTATCATTCAAAGAAAAATGGATTTTTGTTCAATTAAAAAAATATGAAAAAAGTTATTATGTACTGCTTAGCCATCTTTTTAAATTTTTCATGATTGGATGGTTATAGATAGATAAGTCAAATAATAAATGGTTTATTATTATTTATTCAGATTCTGGATTATATAATTTGCTAACCACTTGTCAAACATTAAAAAAAAATTTTTTTGCATCACCAAATCAACCAAAATCTGGGCATTTGAGTATTTATCATTTTGTTGTAGGCTTTATGCTCTATACATATGAACCCACATTACATATAGGATATTCCAAATTGTGCTTTATTGAAGACAATTTTTGTTTGTTTTTTTTCCTGTCATGGGTGACTTTTAAGTTTTCCACTCATGTTAGAAATCTCATTAGCCTAGGTGTGGCTAACTATTTTTTGTTTGATCAAATAAAATGTGTATTTTTTCCTATATGTTTCTGCAGCTAATTACAAGCTAAAAGCGTTAGTGTTGACATTTTGCCATCAATTTCTGTCTTGGCTGGGTATTAATTACTTGCTGCATTGATAGCTTAGTGGATTTACAAGCATCTCTTCTTCTAAAGCACATTTTGCACCTTTATTTATTATTATTAATATATGTTGAATATATTTAATATTTTACAACATTTATTGGGCAGTTTATTTCAGGCGCTTGCTTTTTTCACTTGTTTATTCACAATACCACCTCATTACGAATAAAGTGAAATGATTTTAAGAAATACTTTTGGTGAATCCACACTTTATTTATTGTATTTAGGGTTAGTTTTTGTGAAAAAAAAAAGATACCACCTTATAGGAATGTGAGAAAAGGAATTGATTGACTGGTTTACCTTATCTATGTACCAATCCTTGATAAACTGGCTCTGTGCTGCTGATAGGTGCAATTGGAGAAGTTAGTAATAGTGTTGCCTCAGTCATATCGATTTTATTTCCCGACTCAATTAGGCAGGTCTACATAATTTACATAATCATTTTCTTAAGTGAAAAGCATCATAATTTTTTTTATATTTAATTTATTTATCATTCAAACAGTCAGTTTTCAGTAAACTATATAAATTTTAATTAAATTACATAAAATCATTTCAGAACACACAATTTCAAAATTAATAATATGATTAACAAAAGGAATTTTGTTTATAAATGGTTAATGATATGTCTAATTTGTTTTTTTTTTTTATTTAATTTTTGGATTTATTGGCACAATATTATGCTGAAGCCAACATTCCAGTATAAAATCATTTACTGATATACTTCTATTCTTTTATTCTTTTAAAACTACTGTGATGCAAATTTATTGCATCACCAAAATAATTCTGATTTTTCTTTTGCTCTAAGTGTAATTATATAATGACTACAGTCGATCCCCGCGTAATCGCGGTTTGGCATTCGCGGCCCTGGTTATTTGCTGAATTTTCCTTAGAACCTAACTAATAATTCTTCGTGGAAACCCCCGCATATTCACGGAATCGCAAATATCTTCCGCAATTTTTTTGTGGCTTTTTTCGTGGCAATATATATTTTTTCACGCTTTTTAACGCTAAATTATTAATAACAATATAATTTACTAATTTTGTAATATAAATACTAACGTTAATTCAGCAAATTATCAATATAAAATAAACGCTATTGGCTGGAGGTTTGAAAGTAGCCAATCCAAGAGCGTTATTCATTTCTCCTCGCTGCTGATTGGCTGCTGCCCATGAGGCGCTGTCTCAGGCAGATGCAGCCGTGCATCATCCCAGTTTACCACGTGTAGCTATCTCGAGTGTTGTATTTTTAATTAAATTATTATTATTATATATTTACTTATATTTTACATTATATTTTGCCATTTATAGGCATTTTTATGGACCACGTCCAATATTCGCAGTTTTTCACTCTTCGCTGGTGCTCTAGGAATGTAACCCCCGCAAATACTGGTGGACAACTGTATTGCATTGTTTAAGAATTTTTGTTTCTGATTTTCCATACATATTTCTCTTGTTAAAATTCTATTCTTTACAACAATATTGAAAAGTCAGCAGTGTACCCTCTAAATCTATAGTTACACCTCGACAAGGAATTACTGCATTTTGGATGTTAGCAGAGTGGCTCTACTCTGTTTATATCAAAACAGTACAAAATTATCTCTTTTATGTTAAAAATGATTTTTCACTTTGTAACAAACAATATTTAAACAGTATTTTACTACTGTATGTAAAAATTAATTAATATTAGTAAAATTTGAATTATAGTTACATACATTACTTAACGGTGATTGCTGATATACTTTAACTAATCCAATGGAATGAAATTATCAAACCTATGTTCAAAGTAAACAGGAAGGGTGACATCATGTCCATCAAAACTTAACACAAAAAATGGTGATAACAGAATCCAATTGATAGACATATGCATTATAAAATGTATGTACTTGTTAAAATATGCTATATTGGTTCTAATTGTCACTTGGTTATTTATTAAAATTCAAAAGTTGGAGTGGGGGATTACAAGGGCTAAAAAATCTAAATCTGAAAACCTAAAATGAAACCTAGATATTCCCAAATTTGGCAAGAATCAATGCATTACTATGAAGGAATTACATTATGTGAGAATATCTTGGAATGACACTTCAATCCAAGTAACATGAACATAACTTGAGACAGACAAACACATCAACTGACACATAATAAATGAATGAAAAGGAAAACATGAAAGTAAATTTTCTCTTAGTTGCTTTGTCAGTAACACATAGGAAGAAAAAAATGCACAATGCATGATTTATAAAATCAAACTGTCCTAAAATATTGTTTCCCTATTAAGGAGGTAAAAGTAAAATGTCATGAAAATAAAATATGAATAACATTTTTTGTCTGTGACTTGAATTTCAGAAACTCAGTTAATTATTATTATTATCTGAATTGAAACGCATGTTCCACAACATGTCTTATATTCTAATTAGAGAAATGATATGTTCATTGTTTGAAAAATTTTTTTCTAGTCTCATAAATAGACAAGAAATTCTATGCATCAACCCACTAAAGGAGGCATGTTTTTAACTTTCTTATATGCTACCTTTATGTATGTGTTCTGTGTTCTCTCCATTTACAATCCAATAATCACATTTCTTGGATATTTTGTTTTAATAAGCAATTTCATTCAGTTTTACTAACCTAGTACAACCACTCGTTATCACTGAAACTTGCAACTACCCTATGTATGCATGCCCAGTATCTCTGAGTCTTTTTTTGCTACAAACAAGTCCTAAACAAGATATTTATTAGGTGTTGTGAATGTACTCATTTTGTAGCCAGTAAAGAATGATGTCTTCATTCAGCCAACCATTTGGGCTCATTCTGATTAAAACTAGAAAAATCAATGAAGCAGATAGCTTTTGTTTTATTTAAAAAGAATGATAGATAGCATGATAGCCAATAAGCAAAATCTGAGTATTACTATCACTGTCTTTTTCTTGCTCAGCTGTTTTGATTAAAATGTTTTTCTCCAAAAAGTGATGCTGTCATGTTGTCTGACATGTTGAAGTAGATGCCTGTCTCCCTGTCTCATTCATGTTTTCAATATTGGCAGTGAAGAACCCATGAGGTTATTTCATTATATTCTTGTATCTCTGCCTTACCATCCTCATCTTGAGGCAATTTTTGCACACTTAGAGATGGGATAACACTTTATCAATTTGCAAAGTTGTCCAGTACTACAGGGTGCCCCACAAAAAACCAGGAAATTTTAAAAGTCCAGATCTCAAGGTAATGGATTTTACCATGTGGGGTTTACTGTTACATCAACTTCAATTACAGAGGAGAGAGGTCACAGACATACAATCCTTAAAACCTGTGTTGATGAAAGCTTGGAACAATATCCCGCTTGAAGTTATCCAAAGGGCGACTGGAAGTTGGGTAGACTGTCTATGTCGTTGTGCAGCTGCCCACGGAAAGCATTTTGAACACCACATCTAACATTTGTGTTTTTGTTCTGTTTTAAGCTACCAAATTTCTATCCTTTGCTTTTATTTTAAATAACTACCAAAATTTCCAACAATTAAATGAACTGTACCAAATTTCCTGGTTTTTTGGGGGGGCAGCACCCTGTAGCATAGAAATCTGTCACCAGCAGAGATTAAAAATTTGCTATGCTTTGTGTTATGTGTGTTTCTTTTTGATATTTATGCTAGATTGTTAAGTCATCAACACTTTGACAAGTTCTCTTATTTCAGCATCTCATAGTTGTGACCACACCCAGGTAACCGCTTTCTCATTTTGTGTAGTTTGATAATTTTCTCTCATCAACTTGTATCCATTTTATAATTCTTTCTCTGCCCACAATAAAAATTTTCTTGCCATCTCATTAACTGTTATGGAATTTGCATAGTTTACTGCATCTAGCATGAACCTGATCATGGAGCTCGCCATCTTTTTTACATTGTGACCCTTGATGTTAACTCCTATGAAGATACACATTACACAATTTTTGCGTCAAGAATTTTAAATAAATGAGTGAACACATTAGAAATAATTAAAGAAGAAAAACTTAATATGGTAAAAGTTGAAGCAAAAAGTGGTGTAGCACAATTACCATGGTCTTTTCATTTATATACAGAATATTATTTAACCATCTATGTGTGATAATCACATTACCAAAATGGTAGCTGGTGGTCAAGTGGTTAGTTTACTGAATTGCAAAGTCTAAGTGCCAATTCCTGGTTTGGATCAGCTTGGTTTGGCATACATTCTTGACATGGTTTCTTCTTGCTTTTCGTCTCCGGTCTGTCTTTCAGGTTTCCTCTGCTTACTCCTGTTTTCTCACATGTCTAAATGTGGAGAGTATTAGTAGGGTTTTTCTTTTAGAAGTTGGAGGTGCTAGGCTGCTGATGCAGGATAGGCAAGTAATGCTCTTCAATGGATAACTGTGACGCTATTCTTTCTCACCAGGAGTGTCTTCAACATAGAGAGGTTTTGAAATCTTACAATGTGCCAAACGAAAGAGGATTACATTCAAAAGTATTATCAAATGTGGTAATATCTTGTGATTGCTATAGGGACAAAATGTAAGTACATAGGATAGGAAGGTGCATCAACTAACATTAAGAAAATATCTTGCAAACAATGTTTAGTGCTGGTATGGATACTTAAATGATGGAAAGAACTACGGAGTAGACTACAACTGGCTCAAACTGATGCTAGCTGATTTTAATTTGTTTATTTGAAATATTTACAAAAGAAGACAAATGGGAATTTTTTTTATAACTTTTGGGGGCTGAAGTAGAGACTGGGCATCAATTATATAGTACAGTATATAAAATTCATTTTATCAAATAAAAAATTAGTTTGTTGGTTCTATTTCATTTGTTGTTTATTTTTATGAGATTATTTAGATGTCAAACCAGTCAAAGGAAAGTAATTTTTAAATTGTATATAAGCAAGGCCATTTGTTTTCAGTTTAAACAGATTTTTATCAAAAAATTTCCAGCTTTTACAAATCCTGTGATTCAGATTTTACCAGTTTTCACCCGTACTTTGTATAACTTATCTGATGTGTTAATAAAATATTGGTCTCTGCATATATGCAAAGGTGCCTGTTGAAGTAAGGTAATGTAGAGACAGATAATCATAATACACACATGCAACCCATACAATCGCACTGTGTATGCATACATCTTTGTTATGTTGCATCATCTCACCCATGATGTGCACTTTTCATACTAGAAGTTGATAATTTTAAAGTAATAACTTTCTTTACTAAAATGAGACAAACATGAAAAACTATTGGGGTATGTTACCAATCATAAGATGATTTTGAATATCGTAATAAAATTCCAGAAGGTGAAGTTGAGTTTTTGTGATACAAATGGTATGGCATTGAAATTGATACTCATGCTGACCAGATTAAAGAATATTTAGAGAGCAAGCAACACTTAAAACTAAAACGAGGTGGTGAAACTAAAAATGAAAATGCATTTGATCAGCATTCTTGCAGGCATGGTAGAAACATTGAGGCCAACGTGATATAGTAAGAGAATTTATCTGTGCCCTATGCTTTTCAGGACAGCTGCTTGGTGTTGCTGACGGCCTTCAGAGGAGTTTGTATGAAGCTTCATTCCAGCTGCAGAATACTTGCCAAATTCAATCAATCTGATCAAGAAGTATTTGGAATAGAATTATGTTGCCTTCACCAACAAAATTAAAGAAAGATTGACTGGAAATGTGTTTAACTCTTTGATTTTTTGACGAATTGCCAGATGTCCTCAACTACGCAACCTTGATGATTTTGTTTTCAATTTTTAGATTTTTTGTAGAGAAGTGCGCTCATTGTAGCAGATTTGGAGTTTGTAATGTCAGCTAACAGTACAACAGTTGCAGCCTGTGTCAGTAAAATGTTTAATGAATATTCACTTACCTGGGAGGATGTGGTAGCATTGAATTCCAACTCAGTTTCTTACTGTACAAAGTTCACAGGATCTAAGGCTCAGTGAAAAATCTGAATTGATTTATCTGTTTTGTCCAGCTCATCTGCTGCATCTTGCTTTCTCATGCAACAGGCATTCCAAAAATGACTCATTTAAAGAAGTTCGTAATTGATACTGGTGTAGTTTTCAGACATTCCAGTAAAGCGAAAAAAAAAAAACTTCTGCTATAATGTTTGCACAGAGATTGCATTTGAATGTGGCATTCCATTTGCCTTTGTACCGAAAAATGGTTCAGTCTGTATTTGGTTCAGAAGGCATGTGGCATCTTAATGCAGCTTTTAGATGACAAAAAGTTCAACAGTTGAAAAGCTGAAAACTCAAGTAGCTATGCAAGAAAGTAAGCAAAGCCTCTGCTCTAATTTCTCATCAAAAAACATTTCAACCATTGCATGAAGCAAAAAAAAAGATTGGAATCCTGTTGTTCAGTAGATTCAACATTCTCTAATGCAGTGGTGTATGACATTCTGGTTAAAATGTCTTTGCAAAAGCATATCTGAGAAGATTCCAGATGGATAAATTTACATAATATGCTTGTAAAACTTTGCTCTTTGTGGCTCTTCCTGAAGAAAGTACTAAATTGAAAGAAAATTCCAGGTATACAGGCCAATGCCAGCTCCAGATAATTGCATCATCACTCTTCTTGAATTATGGAAAATCCACCATGCCAACTTTCAAACTTTGAGGTCATGATGCTTCTCGTATCCTCAGTGTCCCACCTGGCTTTACTTATTGGAGAGTCTTTTTGAAATTTGGCTATATAGAAGACTGAAGGAGAATAAGTCTTTGAAAAGACACTTTTAAAATGTTGCTACAGGCCTACACTATGCAGGATTTCTGGAAATTACACTTGTCGATTAGTGTCTAAATGCAGTTCTTGTATTTTATATTAGAGAGATTATTTTTCCTAAACTCAGAAGTGGCATTCATTATTTTAAGGTCATTTTAAATTTGACAACAGAATCATGAAATTTTGTTTTTCAAAGCATTAGTCTACTTTTTTTTTGTCCACTGAAATAAATTCTGATATTTCCCAGAAAAATTATTACTCATATTATTGCCCTGATTTTCACCTATTGTTGTTGTTGTAATAAAACACTGATAAATTCCTGGAAAAATAAAATAAAATGAAAACCAAAAACGAAGAGCCTTGTATATGTAGTATATATTGCCTATGCACTAAAATCTATAAAAATTGTTCATAGCCCTAATGTAAAGCAAAAATACCACACAAGAGTACCCTCAGGAAAGTAGATATTTTCAGAGTGAAATCCAACTTTTGTTTGTACTTTTCAAGCAAGACAGTAATCCTCCAGATCTGTGAGTTGTTGCAGTAACATATAGGCATTTGGTGTGCTTTGAAATAACAAGAATTTTCAAACAACTCAATTTTATGGACCATGTTTGAGCCACACAAGAAACTCTTATGCATTGTCTTCATCTTTTATCTAATCCTTGTGCTGAAATATGTTTGTATTTTCCAGGAGTGTCATTTAGAAGAGTCTTAGCTCATTCAAGTTAAGAAAATTCTTGAAGGAGAGTAGAAAAGTGGTTTAAAGCCATTCTGTTATAATCTCTGAATTAACATCAGTACCTCTCCCTGTTGCTTTGCAAGAATATCACACTGATTGCTTCTATCAAAAAATCTAGCAGATATTCACTTCATCTGCATTTCCTCCTATTCTGAAAACAATTTCCTTTGCTTTTCTATAAATATAGCAATAAAGTTGATCAATTTTTATCCATTTGCATCTGCATTTTTTAACCATTGCTTGAAAATTGCTAAAATCAAGCTTTGCACCAGTTTGTATTTTGTTATAAACTGCTGCTGTATCATACTTTAAAATCTGAAGCTTCACCAATGCTGTTTTTTGATAATTGTGAGATCTTTTCTCTCTTTCCTGAACATAGTTTATCTTTTCAGGTTTTTTTTTAAAAATTTAGCAGGTTTTGCTACCATACTATATACATAGGCAGGATAGCTTTATATAACTGAATAAAATCTTCAGATCACCAGTGTTTGAATAATTTAACCACTTATGTAAATTTACTCGTTTATCAGATTATGGGAAAACACTTGATTATGCAGTAAAAAAAAATATACAAAAGATAGGATTTTGAGCAGGACCAGAAAATATTATCAGTTCATACAGATGATCAGATTAGGTAATAGATACTGTATACTCGTTTCCAAAAGTTAAGAACAAACAAAAATATTTGAAAATGGTAAAATTTTATTTACAAAATGGTCAACACAAACTTCTCTTCATATAACACTTTTTTAAAAAATCAAAGTATGTAAATTACATGTAAATTTTATTGGAAGTAAGGAAGACAATTCAAATCAAGAAGCACAAAGGAATTCTAATATAAAGAAAGTAAAAGAAAAAAGGTAGTAAATAGCGAATATGGTCTCTCCTGACAGTAATATATGACTCACATGTAATCAACAGTGACAACCTCATGATGTACAACATGCTGTTTCAGAATTGTGAAAAAGTCTTAATACGACAACCATTTTGTATTCTAAAGTAACAGTTGAACTTGTCAGTAATCAAAAGCAATAGTGAAAGTTCCTACCAATGTTGATGTTGAAAGAGATATATTGTTTGGTGACCTTTCTGTGAATTATTACTTTTTAACATTCTGGCTATGAATTTTACTGAACATTACCATGACAAAATTGTAGTTCTAGTTATCATCCATTAAACTAGATTTACTTCTAATTGCACCTGTGTGGGATTGACATAGTTTTCCAGAATCACATTCCTAGACCTCATTGCAGTCAAGGTACCTTCACAAAGCACATGAAGGTTGGTACACCAAACAATTCAATTTTTACCCTGATCTGAGCATTACACCATCATCATCATAGTGATCTTTTTCATGATGTTTGCGTGTTTCATGTTCCTTGCAGGTGAATACACACTGAGTCATATTGAAGGCTAAATCTTCACTCATCAGTAAAGGGAACATGGCTCTAGTCATGTGTTGTCTAAGCAACATGTTTATGGCACCAGTTAAGCTTCTGTTTATGGCATTGAGGGTGGTTTCTTGTAGAGCTTTCTGTCATGCAGCCCCCTGCATATGGTTGAGTCTGATACCAATTTCTCTGTGGTTCTAATTGAAGCAAGTTCAGTTGATGTTGAATTTCTACTTTCCCCTAGCCAAAATTGGCACAAGCCAATCATCTGCTAGGGTTGTGTCTTGCAGTTGACTTTAAATGATATCTCAATGCATTTGAAATTGCCTCTGTGGTAGAGGAACCATGCTTCAGTTCACATTTACCCATTCTGCCATCAGGGTTTATGACTTTCCAGCCGCTTTCCTTCCATTTGTTCTCCAATTAGAAAATCTTCCAACTGAGTACTCATTTGTAACTTTACCCCTTAAAACAAATATCCTAAGAGATCCAAAATTCATATGAGCAAAAGCCTGATTTTTTTTTATCATGTCTTTATACCAAAGATAATTTGTGTTCATTTACACTCTTATTTGATAACAGTTGTATTACATAAAGAGTTGGTCAATAATTTATTTAACATTTCGGAAAATGTTTTGCATTTTGTTAATACATTATTTCATTCAAGGAATCTTAATATAAACCATTGAAAAATGTTATTTCAATTATAAGCAAAACATTCAACAAGTCATTTTGGAAATGTACTGCTCCCACTCTCTTTCTCTCTCACATTTACCTTGGAAAAAAGTTGAGCATTATCCAACATTTGCACCAATCTATTAATTCATTATTCACTTGTCTATGCATTATGACTGGTGGTGAAAAGGAAGAAATATAGAAGAGAATATAACATTTAAAAAAAAAGCAACAAAAAACATGAAATAAAGTATTTTGTTATATCTGTAAAGAATACGATAATCATTTTGGCTTTATAATATCTATTTATTTAGAATATATTAAGTGAAAAAAAGTGAGATATTAGTCTAGTGGTCATACTACTAAAATTGTAGAGATCAACTTGATTTGAATCTGCCTATCATGGTTTTTACTTACTCTCCTCTACTTGCCAAATGCATGGTCTGCTTTTTCCAGATAATCTGATTTCCTACCATATCTAACAATGAAAAATTCTAGTAGGCTTTTAGGTAGGTTCATTCCATGATTCACATCTGCATGGTAAAATTATGGGAGCCCACCATGCAAGTACCCATGGATTATGATTCACAGCTACCTACCTCCTACTAAGGAATGACACATGATGATAGAATTTTTATTTTATTGTGAAGCATTGACCAGACATCACTAGTGTTGTTAATCCATTTTCTATATAGAATGGAGATCACTGATGTGGGTTTTTTTTTTTTTTTTTATGTTTCTTGTGTGCAGAAAGCAGTGATAATTCATGCTTAACTACAGAATCTTTTTGACATGTATTACCAAGAGCTTAAGTTCTTACCATTTTTTCTGAAGCAAAATTACAACTGTCAGTTTCTCTTTTAGCCAGTCTTTAGAGCTTGCTGCTTGGGTATGGAGAATGATTAAGAAAGTCTTGAAAAAGAAATCTTTTCTATTGCTGTTAAATGTTTTTTGGTGTTTAAGCAGCCAGTTTAAAGTCAGACATTGCAACAGCTAAAATTACAGTGTTTGAATTAATTATTTTAAACTAATGCCAATAGATGATGATGATAGTTGAACATATTGTTTTGATTTAATAATTAAATAATATTTAAAGTGTGTAATGCCCATAACTTTTGTTTAAATTTGAACTCTTTGCAATGCTGTTTTTATCTGTGTGTGTGTGTGTGTTTGTTTTAATGTTTACATAGTTCATTTTGTTTAATTTTATTAGTTAGTTGCTGCAAACTGGACAGCATGCTTTTTGTATTTTGTTGATTTATGCACTTGACTGTAAATAATCGAATGATTTGTCATCACAATGTTTTCTTACAGGTGAAAGGAAATCATGATATTTTTTTTACTTTTACAGATAAGTAGTGTAAGCCATTAATGAAACCTAAAAAAGTTCAAAATACTTATTTTGCTGAAAATTGTTACAGCAGCAGATGTGTATTTCTTTTATAATACAAATCTGGAGACTGTTAAAACCATGCAATATTTATAAAGGCATTATTTTAGATATTTAAAAATGAATGAAAATGTTCAACTAAGTATTGGGACACAAATAAAGTATATTATAGGAAATGACTTAAGTTTAAACTGACATTAGATAAATTCTTCAGATAAGATTATTATATGATGCTCTAGAGAACTTTTTTGGTCACTTTTTCACAAAGAAAAGGTTGTCATTTATTTGAAACAAATTTTCCATTTTTGTTAATCTCTGAAGTAGTGTGTTGATGAAGGTTCTGAGCTGGAATCAGTTTACTTCATAGAGAGCTGCATCTAACTTTGCAACGACTGCTAATGCTGTTTCTCTAGATTAGAAAAGTAACAAAGAAAAAATCACCAGGACCAAATGGATTATGTTAAGATTCCAGGTCAGGAATATGTTTGTTTTCCATTTCTATTTCTAATTGTCCTGTTTTTTTCTTACCATAGATTGCTTTCCTTTTAATAGCCTTAGTAAAATAAATTTATTTAAATGTATCCTAGAATTTATTGTTATTAATTTCCAATCATACAATAATTTTCAATATCATATTCCTCAATACATGTTATTCAGTTTAGCCATATAGATAATACTTCTGAGTCATGATTTGTTAATCTTTTCCTGTTGCCATTATCTTGGTTTAGTCCTGAGATGATGTACAACATTTGATATTTTTATTTTTGAAGTTTCAAGTGGCTTGAGCTGATTTTGAATCCGCAACTTAACGGTTGATAAGTTGATGCTTCAATTTGATCATTGTTTGAACCCTCTGTACCACTGAAAAATATCTTATACAAAAATATAACAATGCATAACAAAACAGTTCTTACCCTGATTATGCTGACAGGTAAGATTTCTTGAACAAAGGTCATATTATCACTGATAAAGTGAATGGAAAATATCTTAACTAAGTCTAATTTCTGTTTTCCCTTATGATTTTAAGTGCTGTAATCAATCCTGTTCCTTCATTATTTTATATTCATGGGTAATAAATACTTGCTCTTCAAAGGAATCTTCTGAACAGTCTGCTTTCTTACTACAACAATTGACAGATCTGGATCAGTTCAATAGAACATCTAAACATTTACCAAGCTGTCAATTTTACCATGGAGATAAAAACAATGACCAACTAACTGCCTTATCTAGATGTTTTGTTTTTCAATAAAGAGGGAAAACTGATTGCCATGTGTATAGGAAGAAGATATATAATTGGTACTACTTGTACATTGAATCCAATTACCATCTGGTAGATAAGAAAGAAATAGCTGAATTCCTTTTAACAAGAGCAAAGGAATATGTCATGTATAGAACTAGAAGTGGAAAAGCAACATCTGAGATCCAACTTTGTGAAGAATGACTATCTTTCACATTTTGTTAGAAATATAACAGTCAAACAAAACTACAAAAGATTGTGATTCCATATATTAAAGGTACTTCCAAATATGGCCCAACTCTATGTGGAATTTCACATTAAAAGTCATTCAAAAAAACTACTGTGACATGAAGAAGTCACTTAACACCCATTATCCACCAAAGATACAATTGACTTTATTGCCCATGTCTGTAGTAAGAAATACATTGGTTTTGGTGAACCTCTGTATTTCAACAGAGTAGAAGAGGAGAGCACAAAAGATCAACTAAAAAATCTGTATTAGCAGATTATACAAGGTGATAAAATCACTGATCTTGAGCAGCATGATTATAAAAGGAAAGTAAAATATGCAATCCACATGGCTTTGGAACTCAATATGTTAAACAAACTCAGTATTGAGTGTAGTATAATTTGTGTACCTATATTAAGTACAAAGTTAAAATACACTCAAAATATATATCTAATTGAACAGATGCCCCATTGGGGCAGTAAGCTAAGGCATTGACAAAAAAAAAAAATTTATCATCTGTTCTCAAAATGGTGCATCTGTTATAGTAAATGTAAAAAATTTGCTCATGTCAGACACTGCTTGTTTTTTTTTTTTGGTTGCTAAAATTGCATTTGATACCCAGTTTACTCAGATGCATGAGATTAGCTATTTTTATATATTTCATGCCTTCAGCCACTACCATTCTGTAATTTCTTGCAGTTAGAAAGTGAAAAGAAATTTGAATTGTTTTATTCATCGTTGTTTAACATTTATGCTTTGCTTTTGTGAATTAAAGTACCCGTTTATGGTTTTCACCTTTGCCTTCTGGATTTGGGGTTTTGGTTCTTTTCCATATTGCACAGCAACCCTGCATTAGGCAATAACATTAATATAAATCAGTAAAGAAGCCAGTGGTGTTTAACTCTTTCATTGCATGTTATAAGCAATGTATTTGACAAATTAGGTGCCATTTGCATGAATTTAACAAGTAAATAGAAAAATGTAAGAAATTAGCAATTTTGTTAACATAACACTCATTATTCCATATATTATATAGTGAGACAGTCATAAAATTTTGACATTTCTGTATCTCTACAAAAATCTCCAACTTAACATAGTGTGTATGCATGTGGTCTTCTACATTTGCACAAATACTTTTGGCATTGCCATCTTCTTTTACATTTTTTCAGCAAAATAAATGATGCCTCTCACAAATTAATAGAAAAAAAACTGGATATCAAAGGCTCACTGGTTGGCTGTTTGTTTTTTAAGGGAAATGTTCACCATGACCAGCCTTTCAGCACCATGGTGGCTTCTGTGAACTAGTGTTTACCATAAATAGCAGGAGTAAACTAAGAAAAAAAACATCCAGAATAGTTTGCAATGAGCACTTTTTTGCTGTGGTATGGAGATTTCCATTTTTTTTTCTTAAATCACTCCAGTCTATAATACATTGCCTGAAATTACTTGCTCCAAAATATAAGAAATAAATTTTTTGTTTTAATTTAAATAAATAAATGGCTAACTTATGTAGTATCTACTATTATAAACTTGTACACAGAATGATTCTCTTGTTGAGACTAATATGTTAGTATTTTAAAAATTATTTTAATTATGTATAGATTTACTGTATGAAGAAAAAAAAACAGGTAAACAAAAGACTTGATTACTATATCAACTAAAATGTCAGTATCTAATAAAATAAAATAACATTCACATAATACCAAAGATCTTAAAGGAAGTAATGCAACTTTATTTTCTTTATCACATGATTTCCATGATCTGTAACTGAATTATGAATTTTAATGTATCCACAGATATTGGGTACATTTATAAAATTACTTGAAAGGCTAGAAAACTAAGGAATATATATATGCTTGTAGATGCTTTTGACTAGATGTATTAAGGTGACACAAAAGTCAACCAAATTATGAAATTTAAGACTAACAATTTTTTTTAAATTTTTTTTGTGAATGAATGTTTGCTATTGGAATAACATGCAAATATTATAAATAACTATGGAAACAAAAAAAAATGGTATAAAATGCAAATAACACTTGATAGGATCAGATCTCATGTGAGAAAATGATGTGGCCCATAGTACAGCTATGCATTGATATACTACACTGTGATTGGTTGACATGCAAGCAGTCAGAAAGTGCCACATCTGCAGAAGGACTATAAAGTAAAAGCAGTGATGATATTGTTTCCTGGTGTATACTATTGCTCCTGTGAAGTAAATATCACATAACAAGCATATAAAAATCAGTCTTAGCTAGTAATGTCTACTCTATGTGGCAGATTACAACCCAACTTTATGCTTCAGAAGAAGCTGTACGCAAGACTGGGGATGATATGCAAAACTAGTACTGTCAACAATGAATGTAGTTGTGAAAGAAAGCCTAAATTCTTGAAAAGTGATGTTAAGTACCTCAGGTATCTTTACTATATGATAAATAATGTCAGTATAGATCTTGTGAATGACCTAGCAGCACGTACAGGTGTTAATGTTTCTTCAACAACAATAGGATATACATTAGATTGAAGTCATCTCATTGGATATATAGCTGCCCAAAAACCTTTGCTGAAAAGAGGCGACTAAACAACAAGACTTAAATGGGCAGCAGAAATTAAACAGTTGGATGACTGAATTTGGTAGAAGGTACTCTTTACAAATGAGTCCAAGTTTGAAGTGTTTGGCAATAACATTAGACAACAATGATTTTTCCACCAGAACACTATTATGCTTGCTTTGTTGTATTTCACATGCTGATTTCAAATATGAAGTTATGGCATGTGACTGATGAATGGAGGTTATTCATAGACTGTTGCAAATTAAGCCTTAAAGCTGTGCTGTTACATCATGGTAACCAAAAACCTTCGGTTCCTATAGCTCATGCAGTTGGCTTGAAAGAGACATACAAGTTGATGGAACTCCTTTTGAAAGTGACAAGTTATTCGGATCATAAATGGCAAATTTGTGGTGATCTCAAAATTATTTCTCTCCTCAGATTGCAGCTAGGGTACACGAAACGTGCTTCTTCTGTTTTTGGAATAGCCATGATGATTGCAACCATTACACTTGAAAAGACTGGCCTTTGCGACAGGAACCTATAGTCGGCAGGTACAATGTGCAACATATGTCCTCAGAATGTCTACCTTCTGCCACTTCATGTCAAACTTGGCCTTATGAAAAACTTTGTCAAAGCCATGGATAAAGTTGGTCATGGCTCCAAGTACCTAAGAGAAAAGTTTGGTGCTGACAAAAGTGAAGCTAAACTCAAAGAATTTTTGTAGGGCCCAAAATTCAAGAACTCGTGTGTGATGACAGGTTCAAAATATAAGCTAAACCCACTGGAGTCTGCAGCATGGGAAGCATTTATTTTAGTTGTACAGAACTTTCTTGGCAAATATAGAGGTGAGCACTATGCTGAGTATGTGGAAACCATGCTAATGGCATATCAGCGAATGTGGGCCAGGATGTCTTTAAAGATGCATTTTATGCATTCACATCTTGATATTTTTCCAACCAGTCTAGGTGTTGTCAGTGATGAGCATGGTGAAAGGTTCCACCAAGACATAAAGGTGATGCAAAGTAGATATCAGGGCAAATTCAATCCCAACATGATGGGTGATTACTGTTGGTTCCTCCGAAGGGAGACTAATGCCTCACATAAGTGCAAGAACAAGTGTCTGAAACATTTTTGAACATTTGGAATGTACCTACTATGTAAGTTAAATGCATTCCATATCTTCCATACTGCTTTTATCATTCTTTCTCATGCATCTGTTGTCTGGTCATGGCTAAAATGTTTCACATTAAACATCTGAATACCAAATATTGTTGTTCAAGCTTTATATAGTTCATATAACATAAGTCATAATATAGCGTTAATGGTGAAATTCCACCTCATGCATATCTCAAAAACCGGATGTCCTAGCCAAATTCTGTCTTCAGATTTTAAATCAGCACCCAGAATTTAGCTAAGATCATTCCACATTTTGCTCAATGGCAGAAAAAAATACTTCATTTTGTTGTCCAGTGTAATTAATGGCAGTTTGTTCAAAGATGGACTAGGGAATGGTATAAATAGTTAGTGTACAGTAGCTACAGTGAAGCATGGGGGAAGATCAATACAAGTATGGGCCAGCATATCAGCCAAGTGTGTCTGAGATTTACATAAAATCGAAGGTATACTGACTACTGACATGTACAGGTAGCTTCTATCCTCAGCAAGACATCTCCTTTGGCAGGAATTTATCTTCCAACATGATAGTAACCCCAAGCCAGTCAGCATGGTGAAAAACCATCTGGAATTTAAAGGCTGATAGAGTACTTACAAATATGTCTTGGCCTGTACAAAGTCCTGATATAAACATCATTGAGGCTATATAAAGTTTTGTAAATACTAGCAAATTCAATGGCAACCAACTATCTTTGATGAATTGTGAAAAGTGCTATAGAATATTTGGAACAACATTCCACAGTCACATTGATAACCTGTATGAGAGAATGAAAATAAGATGTTATGTTTTATATAAAACAAATGATTCACCAAATACTAAAGCACTGTACAATGTATTTGTTTTGATTTTTTTAATATTATCTGTAATGCCTTGTGCATATATTATACACATTTCTCACTTGCAGTTACTTATTACTTGTGCATATTGTGTGTTTCCATAATTATTTCCAATATAGTTTTATGAAAATTTATACTTAAAACATTTATCAGATTACTTTTGTTACTAATCTGCAGAAGTTCTTTGCATCGATTAGTAAAATCTAGATAAAGTAAAGAGATGTATAAAGATTCATTAAATTCATAATACATTTTTAAAGGAATATTATCTTTTTTGTGATATACATATTTTTAAAAGTTGCAACCATCCATTATAAATATTACTTTAGAATCTGAATATAAGAAATGTTGAAGATACTTTTTGATGTCTTCATGCTATAGCAATTTGATTTTTTTCTCTTTGATGTGGAATGTAGTTAAAGGAGATTCAACTACTCATTAAAATTTATTTTATAGGTTGCATATTGTTCATACAGGATTTTATTTATTTATTTTTAAACTACAAAAAGGAGTCATCAAGGTTTTTCCTTCTAGATAACAGAAGTTGAAAAACAAAAATTCAGAACTAAATTTATGTCTGCTTATAAGAAACTAACAACAGGTTTTAATGGTTCAAAACTATTTACAGTTATTATAATTATAATTTAATGAGTAATTAAACTTAATTATGCGTTAATAAGGTTTTATTAAATTCATGAATTTATTTTAGTTAATTTTGTTTTGTTTATTAAGCTTTAATTACCTTTTGCTGAATTTTAATTTTTAAATTCAAAATCTAAGAAAAATTGTTAAATATTTTATTATTTCATATAATTTAGAATGCAAAACTAATTACAACAATTTTTAAAGTTATTATGTTTTATTTTTATGTTAATTATAATAAAAATTGTATCTCGTCATTGTTTTCTGAGTTTTATAACATGTTTTAAGGGATAATAAATGGGTTCTTAAAAGGTTATTTATAGGTGATTTGGTAAATATTTTTAAGCAGTAATTAAGTGATTATAATAATAATTCAAGGTGCTAATTTTGACATTGATGAACATAAATTCTTTTAAAAATTACATAATTCCCTACCATAATAATTTGACTACCTGTTATTATGATCTGTTGTGGGCTGGGCAAATGGCCACTAAACTGGGAACTCCTCCACTGCCAGATTCCAGATGGAATGAAAAATAATATCCATAAAATGGTAACTTCATCTGCTGCCTTTTATAGTTATTTCTTGGTTGAAAAAAAAAAAAAAAGGGAGAAAACATACAAGCAAATTTGTTTACATTGTCATCTGGCAGATCCTGCAGCTATACCAACATTTAGATGTTTTGGTCTTGCAAGCTTTTGAGCTCATTGTGTATCATTGAGAAGATTTAGTCCTATGTTTTTTTAAAATTTTTTTGCAAAGGTGGTGCCTAATGTTTGAGTAGAAGATTTGACATAGTAATTGAACTATTTGTCACCTATACCCTTGTCTTTCAATATAGGCAGTTACTTTTTTATGTTATTAGAATATGCTAATTTGCTACAGAAAACAGTAAATAAAGACAAGTGCTAAAAATAAAATTATTTATATTAGTACTTGATCAAAACACGTTTTGCTGCACAGAATAACATACTGACAAGCTTTGTATAATGGTCTAGTTTCAGTTTCTCAATATTTGTATGACAGCTTCCTTTAATTCAATCACTGACAGTCAAGATTCTTTCACAGGTACTCAGTCACATTTCTATCAGGTCTTTGAATGGAGAAAGTTCACAGCCTTGATTCTTCTTCCAGATTGTGGTAACAGAGGGGGTGTACCATCCTCCTAAAGAATGTAGAAATAATTCTTAGTTTGCATTGTTGATGCAATATTCGGAAATGTATCTTTAAAATGAAAAAGTACACAGCATAACTGAGATGTATCCTTTGACAAAATCTAACTTTGTACGATGCCTGAATGCATTGGGGCTGATGATATTTGTTTGGTCTTTTCCAAACCTAAGTGAACATCATGTTAACATTGGCCGTAGATCCACAAAAATATTAAGATTTTTCTGAATGGTTTGTAAGATGACCTTGGGCAAATGGAGAAATATTACATGATTTTTTTTTCTGTTTTTAGCATGGTGATAACTATTGTACACTATGTGCAGATGGGCAGGTTATGGCCATAGTTTAAAATCTGGCAATTGCTCATAATGACTGGCCATTATCACTATTGGCCAATATAAAATAATTAGAAAAATCAAAAACTTTGTATTTTGGCTTGGTAATACTAATATTGGCAGACATTGCTAGCTTAAGTTCAAAATCCAAATTGATTTCAATCATTATTTTGAGTATTAGCCAACCGATGTTCAGATAAGTTGAGGAACTAATTAAATGCTGTTTGCCCATGTTTTCGTAATATTCTTTTTAATTATCCTTGCAGTTATGGCAGGGTTTGGAAATTGGCTGGTTTCTCTTATATTAGGTCCCCTATATATAGCCTTTCTTTGACAAAGAAATATAAGATTTTGATTTCTTTCCCCTTCCCTCTCCAAAGAAGGTGTATGAGAATTATTTGGCAATAGACTAAACTGTTGTGGCACTTTGAGTTTTAAGAAATTCTCTTAGCTTTACACTTGCATCTTTTTGCATTACATTTGAGTGTGCATGATCATTTTGTGAATCTTTGCCCTGTAATTATGACTACATGTTATTTCATACAATGATTTTTCTTTTCTATAAACAGAGTTCACAGTAGTTTTTCTGTACAAATGTGAATTCACTTTGGGTATAAAGTTATTTCAACACTTCATGTTCATTGCTAAGCTTGTACAAATATCATTGTCATCAATTGTCATTATCACAGCCACTATGCTTCATGGATCTCCCTAGCCTTAATCTATGCCAGATAACTTGTATTTTAACACAATCCCTTACCTTCACTGGTGCATACTTAGAGTACCATTTTTGAAAACTTTTTGGAAGTCTGGATTTAAAAACTAGTGAGAGTTTGAAAGCATTATTATTTTAATTTTTTTTTTCTTATTGCAAAAGGTGCAAGTCACATTGGAACCATATTATTGTCTCTTCACCAGAGGACACTTTGCTAAATGCCCTGCAGATTGTGTGGACGTATGTTGCACAATACACTACTGTGAGCATTTGTATATTCTTGTTTCACAAACCAAGCAATAAGAAATATCTTATCATCCAGTGGCATGATGTGTGTGGCCAGTTTAAGAGTACTTTAGTTCTTTTAGTTGATTTTCCATGTTATCTTTTCCAGCATCATTTTGACTATTCTGTTCTTGTTGGGCTTTGAGGCTTTTTTGCATCTGTTGGTTATTTTCCAAATCATCTGTCTTTAGAATGATGATTAACCTTTTTTTTTGAGTAAATTAAAAGTAGGGAAATTAACTTTTGCTTTAAATCCAAACATGGTTTCATATGGAGTTTTTTTAATGCCTTGCTGATAGGCTCAATTTTTGTCATTTGAATGAATGGAAGGCCTTTCCCCCAGTGGAGTAAGTTGTTACTTTGCATCAAGGTTATCATCATTTTGGATGTTATGGTTGGATTGCTTCACAAAATTCTGACTTTCACTGGGTAGGCTTTTAATGGACAATGTTTAGTTATGTCCACGTTTCAGAAAGCTCATTGATATTATGATCTGAAAATTCTCTTTTTTGTCAGATTGTAATACACTGGATATACCAATAATAGTAAAAATGTCTAGCAAATTGTGTGCTTTCCCCAGTTTAGATTCCAATTGTTGTATTTAAAAAAAAACAAACTTTGTGATACGGTCTTGATAATTCATAATAAATATGTATTTCCCCTTAGGATTAGACTGCATGTTGATGTGGTCAACTTGGCATCTGAAGTTGAGTTCTTTAAAAATTATGGTTTTTGACATTAGACTTTTCTTGGGCATTGATTTCTTTTGTTGGCAAGGTTTGCAAAGACTCAGATATAACACAATTAATTACCTCTTTTGTGATATTCTTTTATTTGGGTTGTAACTCTCTTTCTCTGTATGTCTACCATATCCAATTGCTGAATAACTCCTCCTTGTGTAAATAATTTTAAATTTTTGCTCCTTCATCAATAACTGGTACAATTAGTTTGCCATTACCATTTACAATGATCACATCAAACTGATTCAAATGAAAAAAAACAAATGATTTCTTTTTCATCTTTGCTTTAGTTTCTTTTTCACTCTTTTATGAGTTGACAGTACTTTTCTTTAGAAAAGATCTTTGTGTTATTTATTGCTTTTTCTCTCCAGTAACTTTGTTAGATTGTCAGATATTTTATCACATGCTTTTCAACTGCATTTCTACTTCATTTCCATCAACACTATTAATATTATTATCATCCAAACTCTCAGACATTGTTGTTATGTTGTTAAACAAAATAATATTAAATAAAAACAAGAATAGAAACTTTAAAACAATGTGAAAAAACAAAGGAATCACAAACTGATGCACACACTGCCTAATTTGCAATTTATACGTGCTAGCTTACTGCATATGCACATAAAAATATAATAATATGTTGGGAAATCAACTTTGACCAACAGTGTCTAGACATCATGGATATTGGCTAGTTTACTTGGACAGTATAGATAATAGCTGGCCATTATGAATACTGGCTGATTTAGGGTTTTAACATGTATATATACAGCGGTGTGCAAAAGTCTTGCATAAAAATGACTAGACTTAGAAAATGGGTTCGTATTTTGTAGAAATTAGTAACTATGGTGTTTTCTGTTTTAATTCAATGGTATCGGTGCCTTTAAATGATTTATAACACTAAGATCCATTTTGTAATGGCACAGTCAAAATTTAAATATTAATAAAATAATTTGCATGAATTCGGCATGTGCAAAAGTGTTGCATAAACTACAGAATATATATTTTGTGCTATAATAGTTTAGGATAGTAGAATATAAATATGAGAAAACTGTCATTTTCCACTATTCTGATTCATCTTTGTTCAATATGATGCCGAGAGCCAGATATTTGACCACCGAACAACAGGCCACAATCATTCACATGAAACTGAGTGGTTTGTTGCGGATTGTATCAGTTGCAATCAGTCGATGATATCTCGCACCCTGAAACTTTGGAAGGCCGATGGGAGCCTAATTTCAAAACGCAGAGCCGGCAGACCGCAGAAAACGACAGCTCGACAGGATCGTCTGATTGCCTGCGTGTCGAACTCGGATCAATTCCGCACTTCCACCAACATCCAGACCGCCTTGTCAAGGCACCATGGGATCCACTTGGCCTCATGCACCATCAGACGGCATTTGATCCACATGGGACTGTTTGGGCGATTGGCACAGAAGAAGCCATTCATCAGTCTGGACAATCATCGAAAGCGACTGCAGTGGGCTCATGACCATCTCCACTGGACCATGGGCCAGTGGTCCCAAGTGTTGTTTTCCGACAAAAGCAAATTCATGAGTGTCCACTCGGTGGGTCTGGTGTACGTTCAGCGATCAGTATCTGAGAAATACCATCCTAGTTGCACTCGACCGACTCTGCAAGCAGGGGTAGATTCGGCCATGGTTTGGGGCTGTTTTCAATCATCCAGTGTTGGTCCGTTGCATCTCGTGGAGGGTCAGATGAATGCTCATGACTATGCTAAGATTGTCTTGGACATTGTCAAACTGTAAATGTGTGACCACATGCCCCTGACAGCCATCTATCAGCAGGACAACACCCCCATCCACATAGCTAGGGGTGTCAAGGCCTTGATGGCAGAGTTGCGAATCTCCCTCCTCGACTGGCCAGATCTCAATCCCATCAAAAACATTTGGCACTCAATTAAACTCAGCATTAATGCCAAATAACCAAAAATTAAAACCGATTTGAAACGGAAAATCGAGGAAGCCTGGTCGGAGTTCAGTAGTGACAATTGTCAGCGTTTGGTAGCCAGCATGCCTCATCATTGTGAACAAGTTATCAAGAATTTCAGATATTCTATTCATTATTAATAGATCTGATCACTTTCTGCATAATTGAAATTGAATCTGAATTGATTAGATAGCTGTCTAGGTTTTATGCAATACTTTTGCATGCATTGATTTGATACAAATGATTTTCTAAAAATTATAACTTTTCTTAAAATGAAACAATATGCTTGCTATTATTGGAATATATGCACAACAGTAATATAGAAATACTTTAATGAACAAGATTTGATAACAACTGCTTTCAACAAAATGTGAGCTAACTTACAGGAAAAATTATTTTTATGCAAGGCTTTTGCACACCACTGTATATATAAAAATCACAATTACAATCGCTCCAGAACTATGTAACTTTTATTCAGATGCTTTTATTTACATGGTGATCAAATTAATATGGCAAGAGTTTGTATATATGTGTGTGTAGAAATATTTATAGTGCTTGTAGATTTTTGTTTTTTAAACAACAGTAAGTCTTGAGCTTAATGATCTTATATAAATTATTAAAATATTTCTCTTATGATTGAAATAAACTATCAATGCTGGTTTTCTCCTTTCTTATTGATCTCCATGCAATTTAATGGGATCTGGTATCTTCTGAATGCAATGTTTGTCTAAAGGAGCTTTTTCAGTAGTTATTCAATTGATCTCTGACAGATGTACACTTGTTGCTATATTGAGCATTGCTTTATGAAATCACATGCTTTTATGTAGAACTCAAATCATGTTATTGGTAATTTTTTGAGAAAGATCAATTTAAAGTGTTTTGCTAATTTATTGCTCTGTAATTTGTTGTAAGAAAGTAACACAGATAAAACAATGTTCTTTTTAAAGAATGCATTTAAATACTTAAATATTGTGGATGTTTTGTTAACTGTAAATATTAGATTGGTTTAACTTTTGGATAGGAATTATTTGATGGACTTCTTTTACTACCTCTCTAAAAGTTATTTTTCTTTTTTAAAACTACTTTTAAAACTTCTATTATTTCTGGATATCAAAAACTTATTCAGCAATGGTTATAAATTATTACAGTTACTTATGTGTACACAATAATAGCCAATATACAAACAAATATCTCTTAATAAAGATGTTTTGGCTATCCTTGTGATTTTTTTAGTTAGTAAAAAGTGTGAACTGCTGTAAGTGCAAAATTATGTTACAAGTTTATAAAATCCTGATCTGCGATCAAGCAGGTATTTATTCTCAGAAACATCCCAGTAACAATAACCAGTAAGGAACCCTAAAATATTAGCAATGCAGCATTATTTAGACAAAACCCTGAGATAATTTGACTAAGTGGATTGTGTTTATTTCAATGCCTAAGTATCATTGTTTTAATTAGAATGTGTTTTACAGAAATTACAAATAAGTCTAAGTTGGTGGCCTCTCTCATTAAGTATAATAATCTAAAGAACCAAAGAAAAAGCATCAAAGAAATAACTGTTATTTGATTTAGAAAGCAGCCAGTCATCTCTGTAAACGATATTGTTTTCTGATGATTGGTAGCATTATCTGAGAACTGTAGATGGTTTGATTTTTTAAAATTTTTTGTATTATTATTTGAAAAAATTTAATTGCTTTGCATTAAAGATATGCATATTATTTGAACAAATAGAAAATATACTGATAGTTAGTAAAAGAAAAATGACTAATCTAATACAGCTACATCAATGGAATTAAATGATTGATGTTCCAGTTTATTTAATTATATTATTTTTAATCTTATATTCACAAGCACAAGCTGAAATTACTTTAAACAATCTGTTACAACCACACCTCATTATATATAATGCCTTGCCATATTAATTTTTCAGTTTCCATAAATGAATGTATTTGACCAACATTTACATATTATAGATAAGGTGTAATGTTCTGAGTGACTACAGAGTTTCTTCCTGCAGCTGAATGCTTATAACCCCAAAACTGTAGTGCACATGTTAATAGAAGTAAGTGTGCATCCTGCAGCTAAATGCTTATAACCTCAAAACTGTAGTGCACATGTTAATAGAAGTAAGTGTGCATCCTACAGCTTAATGCTTATAACCACAAAACTGTAGTGCACATGTTAATAGAAGTAAGTGTGCATAAATGGGAGACATGGGGAATACATTCCCAGTTTTAATATTTTGCAATTAGTTGAAGTGGGCATCATGTGACTTCATGCTAAAATGACCATGTCAGATTAAAAAAATAAGTATCTTTTGAAATCAATATGTATATGCCAACTTCCCTTTAACACATTACAGTAAGTGTTCACAATACCCAGTAGCATTCTCATCAACATCTTCTAGGCATGGTAAAAGATGATACACAGCTGTGCATAACTGAATGCTGTGGGTGGTAATAATGTGTCAATGAAAGCTGCTGAACATCTCTATTATGATGAAAGATACATAAAGCAACTTCTACCTTACTTTCATCACTACAGGAAAACTTTAGGTGCTTTTTTGATTTTGGAGAGCAACTTTGTGGACATTTCTGCAGGCAAAATGACACATTTATAAGCTTATGTGGGAAAAAACATCAGATGTAGCATCAAATAGTGTAATTGGCATTTCCATTGCAAAATCTGCTAACTCTTAACCACAAGATTTCCTGCGCATGCTCATTTTTATTAACATATGTTACATTTTGGGAGTTATAAGCAAATTATTGCAGGAAATAACTTTATGGTTATCTGGTGTATATTGGACATCTGTGTGGGCAGATAACCAGTGTACACTAACACCATGCTGAGAAGTGATGGATTATGTATTTGTTTAGCCAATGTTATTTTATAAGCTGTTTGGTGTCAGTGGAAGATTCCAAAAGATTACAACCTTTTTTGTAGATCTGTGACAAATATTAGCATAAAAGGTCTGGAGGTGGTGCCTATCTTTGGGAAGACCTAACAAAGATTTTCTACCCTATAGTCTGTATTCCATGGTCCAATCTGGCATAATGGAAAGAGAGAATTGGTGTTTATTCTAAGGTTATCTCAATTCTGTCATATGCCTTGGCAAGGTGTCTTTGAAATGGCATTGTATTTGTATCACCAAGGCATATTGAGATTCAGTGTTTGTATTCTTCAGAAGAATGCTAGTACATGTTATATCTCACATGTGACCACAGTTTGAAGGGAAAATTAAGGCAGTGGACTTCTTCCCTGGGTACTTCAAAACCCTGATATGAATCCAAATAAGTATCTTATGGGAATGATTATCTGTGGAAAACAATCCATCCATGTCCTACCGATATGATAGAATTAAAGGAAGCTCATGGATAGGGGAAACCTGAATCAGACTGTAATACAAAATTGCATTGATTCAATGTGAAATAAAGTAGAGGATCTTTGTGCTAAAAGATAACAGCAGCTTTCCAAATTTTATGCCAGTACACTGTAAATTGTCATATTTTAAGGTTAGTTTCTGTCCAACTGTTGAAAGTTAGTATTGTTCCATGTTAGCTAAATGTTCATTGACATGTCTTAATTCATCTCTTAGCTTCTAATTTTATGTTTTTATACGTGTATGTACACATTCTTATGCTGACTAAAAGCTCTGAACCATCTTTTATGAACTGTTTGGAAACTATCTCATGCCTTTTTTTTTTCATATAAAGGTATCATAGTGTTTATTCTGTAGAAGCAGGTCATTTTATATATGCATGAACAAATATGTAATACTTTTAATTATTTAATTATTAACATACAATTTTTGATATTGTTAAGTATATACCAACAATATCACTGCTCAAAATCTTTAATATATTTTGTGATTTAAAAACTACTGTTTATTATTTTAATTGACTCTGCAAATCTAAATTTTATTTTAAAAATATTAGTTCAGAAGAAAAGGCAAATAGCAATTATAACTTGTTTGTATTTTACACCCTGTGTTACAGAGGATTTATGTAATTAGACTTCAAAATTGAAACAAATGAATTACTGTAGTTTTTTTTTTCTCAACATATGTTGTTATTTAGAATTTGCATTTATAATCTCCTTTTTAAATAAATATAATAAATTAAATACTGCTTTGTTTAAGAATTAATGTGCCACTTCTGCTCAAATTAGTCTAATGCTAATATTATAACTTTGTTTCTTTTGATTATCACTATAGGAAACATTGAACTGACTGGCTTTACTAAATTACTGCATATGAAACTGAATCTGTCCCAAATGAATGGTATATGCAAAGTGTTTTCATTAAGAGTTCTTTTTTCCATGTGTACAATATCTTTTGTACAGGTTTAGTATTTAATTTTTATCTAATGATTAGATCTCAGTTTTTTCTTTTTAATATTCCCTCATTTTCAGAATGAAATTTACTTCCTCTTGTATTATTCACATTGTATTGTTTAAACTAAAGATAAATACCCAAAAAATGAAAATTGCTAATTATTTAATTCATTTTGTGTATGTGTGTGTGTGCAAATTAAACAACATTTTCACAAACTCTTTTTTTATACACTGAAATAAATTGTCAACTAATTTAATTTATCTGCATTTTTTTTTACCATTATATTATTTCATTTGTTTTCTTACAAATAATTATTTGGGTATGAAAAAATAGCATAAATCAGAGTGGAGATGTTTAAATGGGTCCTTTTGCTCTAAATAGATTCTTAAAATTACACAGACCAAAACTATAACAATACTGTAATATGAATTGCATGAACTTACTGAAGGTAAAAAAAATTGTACTTGATTCAAAATTGGCCATAATGTTTGAAATTTGGAATTCATTTTTCCTCATTATCTTCAGTAGCATGTATAGCTTCCTTTCTCTTGTCTTACAGAATTGTGGCTGCATCTTATACTGTTTTCCAAGTCTCCAACACAATTTTGGGCACTATGTTTCCCTTTTCTGTTAAGGTTTGATACAGTTCTGGAATGGTTCCACAACACATGATTGCTGCCTTATGTTCTTAGAGACCTGATCCAAGATACATTCTATAGGATTTAGATCATGGAAATGAGCAGGCCATGAAAAACATTAGATATTTTTTTCTCTTGAAGAAAGTTTGACTATTCTTGTACAGTAGACTCTTAAGGTAAAAATTATTACTGTGACTTCATACAGATGTTAAAAAAAAAAAAACAGATTTCCTCACCCAGATGCCACTGATCTATAACAGTTTCATCAAAGCATATTGGTTCACTTTTGCAGTCACAGCACCCTACATTAGAACACCACCATCTTCAAAACAGCCCTTCTCTAATTTGTTATGTTCAACATTATATCATTGTGGTTTCTACCAAAATGGTAACTGACTATAAACAAAGTGAAGATTAAATTTATTGTTCTTGACTCTAGTTTTTTTTTCAGTACTGGTTTTTGGGATGTGAGAAATACTTGATGTCTACATATAGCAGATTAGAGCCAATTTTATACAGTCTAGTTCAGTGGTTCCCAACGTTTTTACACTCGTGACCCCTTACCCAAAAGCTTCAAACCCACACGACCCCCTACCATCAGCAGCTTGATTTACATTTTATTTTCTGTGAAGTAGAGGGAAAGAAACATCTAACAAAAAATTTATTTAAGAATCCTGTAATTATTTATTAGCAAACTAAATCACAACATTGGTCCAACCTTAATTCACAAAAAGAACACAATTATTCTTACAATAATATCAACATAGGTTTAAACAGCTATCCAGCCCAGCTAGTGGGATGCCTGATGTTGCATTTGAGTGGCAAGCCTTGAAATTCGTGGCAGAGTGTTTGTTAGAGCCAGTCTCATGTCATCTCCAATATCTAATCTGTTCCTATTCTTCGTTTTTATATTGACCAGAGTTGAAAATCCTGCTTCACACAGGTAGGTAGAAGTAAATGGAACAAGGACACGTAAGGCTATCATGCTGACTTTGGAGTATGACTGATACATAGCGCACCATAACTGAGTCACTGATTTCACCTTGGAGAGTCGTTCCTTAGATCCATAAATTCATCTTGGATCTCATCTGGGATGCTGGATACATCAAGTGCAGTACAAAATGGGTTCTTACCAGGGCTTCCTGTTCCTCTGATAGCTCAGGGAAGTATCGCTCGAATTCCTCTTCTAGAGACTGAAGATGTTCAGTAATCTCATTCTTGAGGAACTGATCCAGTTGGACCTGAGACTCATCCATCACTCCACAAAGTTTTTCGAACATAGCGATGTTTCCAAGATTGGTTTTCCGATGCCAGTTCTGCAGTTTGGAAACAAAGGCCCGGAGACTATCTTGAAAAAGGAGAATGTGTTTCACTTCCTTGAAGCTTCAAATTTAGCTTGTTCAGCCGGTCGAAAATGTCGGCAAGGTCCGCAACCCTTTTATTCCATGCTTCATCTTCGAAGTGAGCTACAAGATCTTTCTTTTCTTGAACCCCCAGGAATAGCTTTATTTCATCTTTCATCTCGAAGACACGATTAACAACGTTCCCTTTCGATAACCAACATACTGCTGTGTAGAAAAGAAGGACTTCGTGGTCAGCATTCATGTCTTTGCATAGTTCTTTGAATAGCTGAATGTTGAGTGCTGCAGTCTTCACATAATTTACAATTTTGATTACAGAATCAAGCACTTCTACAGAGAGGCAGGGAGAGTCTTACTGGTGAGAGCATATCAGTGGATCATGCAGTGGATCCCTTTGGCTTGAGGTGCTAGCTTTTTCACTCTCGACTGGAATCCTGACTTCAATCCCAGCATAGCCGATGCTCCATCTGTACAACCACACACGTTTTCCCATTGAAGGCCTTCCTCATGGAAAAAATTTGAAACTTTTTCCATGACATCATCAGATTTTGTAGTAGTTTCAAGTGCACTGCAGAATAAGTATTCGTCTTTAGTGTCACCTGAATGAATGTATCTCACAAAGACAAGCAACTGAGAACATGAACTTACATCTGTTGACTCGTCAAGCTGAAAGGAGAACAACGGAGAAGCCTTTATTTCGGTCAGAACCTGCTCCTTCACATCCATAGACATTTTAGAAATGCGCCTCTGTATAGTATTATTTGACAGGGCTACTTGCTGCATCCAAATCCTCCTTTGCGTGTTCTGGATGTTTCGTCTCGAGATGACACTTGAGTTTCGATGGTTTCATTGACTCTGCACTCAGGACAGCATGGCAAAAAAAACACTGTGGTTTCTTGATGCCGTCGTTGGCGAGCATAGTGGTGAAGCCAATGTTGAGGTAGCATTCTGAGTATCTGCACCGTTTAGCCATGGATTCAAATCTGTGAATAGAATAAATCATATTAAGAATAGATTCAATTAAAAAATACACAAGAAACTGAAATAAAAACATGTCTCCAATCAAAATCTCATACCACAACAACATGCCTGCTAGACACAACTCACCTCTACTGCACTAAAAACCGGCGATACGCACGACACAATCACCACAACTCGCTGCCTTATGCCATGCACTTCCCCCGGCCCCACATCCCAGTCCGGGCCAGTCGCGTGATTTGTCATCGACCAATCAGCGACTGGCATGCGACTCGTGTCGACAGTGAGCGCGCACACACACACACACGGGATGCACTACAGCACTACGAGTAACTGAACGCACATACTTAAGCACAGCTAAGCAGACACTCAAGCATACGTACATGCGCATACACTCATACTCGCTAGTACAGACACATACATACACTTGCAGATACACATACACATTCACACAGGCACGCATACAGACACCCCCAATATCATCTAATGACATTGAACTGCTGTAACACACGTTTTTTTGCACTGAAACAAAAACAAAAATATATGTAAGAGCATAAAAAATGTAATTGATGAGTTGAAATTAGTATTATCCCCAGCCACTTTTAGCATGGCTACGTGACCCCCTGGGGGGTCGCAACCCACCGGTTGAGAATCCCTGGTCTAGTTGGAGATGAATCACTTAGATGCACCGCAGTTCATTCTGGATGGAACATGCCAAGATACTGCACTTACGAGGTCTGATCAAAAAGTTCTGGGACTAAATTTATTCAGACAAAACTAACACACAAAACAGTCAATCAAATTTATCCCCTTCAAAGTAGTTCCCTCCTGATTGAACACACTGATTCTAGTGGTCCTGCCACTTATTGAAGCATCTCTGATACTCTTCTTTCATGATGGTTTTCATTTCCCGCATTGCATTTTGGATGATGGTTGGCACATTCTGAAATCTCTTTCCCTTTATGATGTGTTTCAGTCTGGGGAATAGAAAAAGTTTGTTTGGTGGTCAGAAATTCTCATGTGGAGAGTCCTAAATATGATGATGGTTTTATTTGACCATCCTGAAACACCTAAGAGATGCATTTCAACAGAAACAGCCTGGAACTGGCAGTCAGGTGTATAGGTTTGGATCATGACAATACATCATCACATTCAGCACTCTCCACACAAATTTCTGACCACACACAACATTCCACTGGTTCCTCACCCACCATATTGACATTCTCTCAAAAATTATAAACCATTTTTCAAAAATAAGCATTCTTTGGTTATGGGGTGTTGAATTTTTTTTGTATAAAAATGATTAATCAATTTGATTTTTCAGTATATGTGAAAGAATTCAGTTGGTTACAATTTAAAGTAATGATTAATTTTTTTAATAACAAGGCAAGAAATTAAGTAAATTAATATTACTCTAGAAGTCTTTGCATCTTTAAAACTAAAAAAAAAATCAAATGAGTATGAATGGAAATTTTTTTTTTTTTTCAGATTAACATATTAAGAAATCTCAATTTGATTAGCACCTAAAATCATTTTTCTTTTTCTCTCCAATAAGACTGATACTTTGTTGAATACTAGCTCTGGCTAATATTTTAATATGCCAGCATGAATTTATTGGCAGAAATATTTTTTTAATGCATTTATATTTAATAACAAATTGCACCTGGAGGTAAAGCTGTTGTTACAGCTAAGATTTTCTTGCTAAGCTGCTTTTAACTGGAAATTTATGGCTTTATTAGTTGTAAAATTACTACAAGAGCACTTCCACTTTACTTTTTGAAGAAGAGTCAGCATTATTTTAAGTTTTTTGTATCCTGCCAGTCATCCTTCATGGATACCTTGATTTATTTTCCAGACATATGTTGTTTTTTATGTAGAACTGGTGTAATTAGAGAGTTTTTAGTTTTAGCTCATAACTAGAGTCCACCTGGTAACTGATGAAACAAGGACCTTTTCACTTGTCAGCTTGGACATTATGAGCTCAAACCAAGGAAACTCCATTTAATTACACATTCTAAAGTGTAAATATATTGCCATGTATTTAAATGTGTGAATAGGTTAGTTTCTTAGACATTTGTTTGTCATTGCTTAGATATCTCTCTGCTATACCCTGAAGCAGTGTGTGATAATATAACATGCAAAATTTGTATATATAAATGTGAATGTTGTGTGTCAGTGATATGGTGATTGTTAAAGAAAAGAAAAGTGAAGTTTTGAGCATTTTTATATTTAAAACTTCATTATTTTAATGGAAAGGAATTGTATAAATTTTAATATCTTTTAAGTAACTTGATTCAGCCTACGTTAAATGAAAAATTTTTTTCAGTGAAGTGTAAATGTTTGAGATGCTCTACTCACTAGTTTATTATATTCATCATGTGATTCCCTGTTTAGCCATAGATACTTAAGATCATCTCCCACAATTTTCAGAGACCATCATATTAATGGTGTTGAGAAGAGGACGATGACATTGGAATTCCATTAAAAAAATATTTCAGCTGAGGTCTCTAGACATGTGGTAAAAGGGTTAAGATTATTAAATGTTAATTGTGGAAAAGTTATCAAATGCTTGATATTTAACATCCACAAGTGTTAGATAGAAAAGTAATAATGGCAAACAAGTTTTTAAATGGCTATATTTTATATCTGTTTTTCCAATGCAATTTTTCTCATTAAACCTTTCTTTTTTCAGTTCATTTGATTTTCCAGGAATTTTTTATACCACTCATGGTATTTTTCAGTTATCCATTTCATGCACAAATGTCTCCACAAATGCTATGATCTTCAACATTCACCTTTTCCCAGAGATAACACCTGTAAAATGTGAAGAGTTTTCATACAGTATTGTTCTTGTTATGACTTTTGAAAAATATAAAGAATTGTTTTGATTAAAAAAATTAAAGTTTTGTGTGTTTAACTATAAACAAGAAAGAGTTAGTATGATAAGCAGTTGGTTTCTGAATGCTTGTATAATAGTTACCCAATATAGGCACTTTAAGGGTCATGCTTATATTAGTTTATTAGATCTATGTCAGTAAAAATAATCTCTGAGTTATGTTGTTGTTTATCTGTCCCTTACCTTTGGATGACCATATTTAAAGAAAGAGTAAGATGTGGACGCTAAAAATTTGCTTGTGTCTTTATATTCATCAAGAAAACTGCAAAATCTGAAACAGTTGCCTGGGAAATTTCTAAAAAATTAGGTTTAAATAGAATGGCTGCATTGTATGCTTACTTTTTACTTAGATGGTTGAGAAATCAAAACTTTGACAGTAAGCAAAGACCGAGAATGAATTGCACATACAACTAATTAAGTTTAGAGAGAGATTAAGAGATTTATAGATCAAAAGAAAAATGCAGAAAAAGAACAATGCACAAAGTTTCTAATATTAAAGCTGTGATTCAACAAATTTTTTTTCCAGATATATTGTGGAGGAAAAATACTTTTTTTTGTTTTTGTATTTTGTTTTGTAGTTATTTTGGTTTAATAATCTCTCTGGCATAATGCCCATGGTACTTGATAAACTTTGTTCTTTAAGTTTTGTCAAAGATTCTGTTTGCCACTTGCTGCTTTATTGTTATGAGATAAATAGGTATAAGCTGTCTTTTTTTTTTTTTTGAGATCAAAGAGTCTATCACAATTAGAATGATAAATAAGTTATTTTTGCCTTCTTCTTGTGGTCTACTGAATGATATGATTGAGTAATTAAAAATGTACATTATATTATTCATATCTGATCAGAATAATTGCTACATGCCTCAGTTATTGGCATATGTGAATGCAGAGCTAAAATCTAAATTGTATGGTCTTCCACTTAATAATCTGGGAAAGTGTTTGGTTTTTGTTTAACTAGTACTACATCATAAGGATGATTTCATTTTGTTTATTTAAAATGACTATGTTAGCTTTTTATTTATCAGATGGTCATATATGCATTGGTAAAGCATAAAAAATTACTAAAATGCATAATTTGAAAAAAATTTTTCTTTTATTTATTATGTGATAAATACACAAATGATTTTTTTTTAAATTTACATTCGATTTTTTTAGTCAATATTTCAGTATAATAATTGTCCACTATTTCAATACTTTATTTGCTTATTTAAAATTTTTGCAAGTAAATATCTAGTTAATTGATTTGCTATTATTATTATTATTATTATTATTATTATTATTATTATTATTATTATTATTATTATTATAGTGAATGGTATATACAAAGGCATTTCTGAAAGTAAAGGTAATTCATAAATAAAACAGGTCAATGACTAAAGAATCATTTATTGGATTGCAATCACTACACTACATAGTTACCCAGTTTTGTGACACAGTCTAATGACTCAAATGTGTCTTGATACCATTCTGGTAGAAGCTTTTTAGGTGCTGAATAAGCCACAATTTCACTGCCTTTTGCACCTCATGGTCACTGGCAAATTTTGGGGGCATTGGTGACTGGATGTTTCCACTGCATACTATGTCTTGCTTTTTGGATTGAAATGATGCACTTAAGTTTCAATGCCAATGATTGTACAGAATAGTAACTTGTTACCTTTTTCCTGACAAGTTTGCAAAAGATGGGTACACATGTCCACATGATTTTTTTATGGATGTCAGTCCATTGTTTATGGGACACAACAATCGTACACTTTCTGGAAGTTGAGGTATTCATAGATAATGGCATGGACGACCTGCATATGTCAAATGCATTAACAAGTTCATCAATTCTCACTCACCAGTTATCATCGAGAACTTTCTTTGCCAGTGTTTTTATCAGTGGTGGAAGTGCTGTGTGTTGTGGTTGATTGTTCAGTCATTTCTAAACCTATCTACTCGTACATCTTTCTTTGCACCATATATTTCTTTCATATCAAGCCAACATTTTTCTGTGGATTTTAATTGGCATAATGCCTTTGGCCCACAAAAAGCAAATTACAGATAGCCATTCTTATCTGGTGCACACTGACAACTGCATGACTATGTTTACTTGCTCACTAATGTCATGAATGCACAAGATGTAAAAGAGAGACACATTCAAGTTCTCATACACCAGTGTTGCTTGGCAGCATAGATTTTACCTCTTTGTCACATGTAGAAAGCACTGGTGTAAATATTGCTTTTATTTTCTGAAACCTTGTGGTGGTGAAATGCACTTTATTTGTATGACTCTGGAGAGATACTTTCTGAAAAAGCATTTTTTTAAAATACATCTTATCCCATATATAGCTGGTAGAACCAATTAACTGCATACTTGCTAATAGTTTAGAAAACCAGTGAATCCCTGTGGGAGAATGTCTTGTTAGGAAATCTGTTGATCTTGAGATGTCAAATATGAACATATATTTTTTTAATTAATTTAATGTACTTGAATGTAAAGGTGATAGTGTTGTTAACTCTAAGTAATAGATTGTGGATAAACAGTGTTTATGCAAATGTAGGATCTCATGTTTAATTGAATAAACATGAATATTTGTTTTTTTGGAATTACTATCATAATGAAAAAAAAGAAACCCTGCCTACTTTTAATCTTTTAAGATGTTTCCATAGGTGTTCATTGCAGTTCACATCTAGGGTCTTTTAGATCCAGGAAAGCAACTGCAATTTATTCCACATTTTCCAGGGTACAGTAGTTCTGTACAAATGGCATGTTGCTTAAACTATATGCAGGATGTGATGATGATGGTCAAGAATTCTTCAGGGGGCAATTTTAAAGGATGGATTGTAGCTGTCTGAATTTAGAGATCTACTGATGAATGCATGATTTCTTTTTCTTCATACCAAATTTCTGTTCACACCACCTTTATCAGTGTGCATCTAAAGGATACAATTTGGTAAAAGTTTTGACTCTTGTAAAGACTGATACATGTTGCAGCAGTTGAGATGGTCTTTATTCACAATTGTTTACTAGTGTCTTTCATTTAACTAATTCAGTGTAGCTAATTATTTAGGAGTCTTTTGTACAGTAAGTTGATTTAATAATGTTAATGCTGCTGTAGCTAAAAGTGGTTGATATCCAAAGCATAGTTTGCAGTGGCATGCACATTGCTTTCAGTGTTTAAATTAAAAATCTTGAGCTGGTGGGAGAGCTGATGTTTAATGTGAACCATGGAAGCAGAAGCTTGACCTAGAAGGTAATTTGGAAGGGCATATGCTATCTGCCTCAGTCAGATTATCAGATGTCAACCTCTCCATCTCTGCAAGCTACTTGTTTAGCTGCAATGGTAAGCTAACTCTACATTATCTTTGCATTCCATCTATCTGCTGCTTGTACACTATTACCCCACATGCAAACCTATTGTTTGTGTGGTCATTAGTGGCTCTGAAGTCTGTTCTTACTTTGTACTGCTGGGCTCCTACCTCCCAGTCTCTTAGCAGTTTTCTTAGCTGGAGGCTGCCACACCATAAATTTAATTTCCAATTACTCCATAAACATACTTGTTATTTCATGGACAGAAAAGGGTTGATGGCAATGCAGATTAGCTAGCTACAGATTGAACAGTTACTCAATTCTGGCTAAGTGGGAGTACATCTCAGACATGTAAATATGGTTGAATTCACTATTTTAGAGGTGTTTAAAATATGGCAAAAATCTATAGCAGCAAAACATTTTGAGCCTAATATTGAGTTTACAGTTTTTTTAAAAATTTTGTTAGCAAATTTTCTGAGGTTTATGGTAGCTATTTACCAAGTGATAAAGAATCACCATTTCTCATGTGAATTTATATTTGCTGATGATTAAATATATTCTTTAAACCTGGGTTGAATAAGCTTTGGATAACTATCACTACAATGAATAAGTATGACTCCTAGTCATTGAAAGAGGAACAGGATAAACATTTTAAAGACTTGTAAGACCATCACTACATTATTATTTATATTATGCGATTTGAAGCATTTGGAGGATCTGATCAAGTCTGTTTTATTGAAAGTTTTATTCATGAATATGATGTATAATCTTATGGTTAAGCATTCTGATGCACAGATGATGATAATAAATTTAGTTTTCAACATATTAGGACAATTTAACTTATACCTGATGGAAATTTTTTAAAAAATAAACTTTTTAATCATTTGGACAGAAATAGATGCTCAGTTAAGAATTAAAATAAATAAATAAAATAATAGTTTGGCTAAAGTATTGGGTAGGCTTCATATTGATCAGGGGTGATCTCCAATACATCACAAATGGAAGTTGTAAATTGTGATATTTCAAATTGGTTAGCAAACCAAACTAAACAGATAGGTAGATAGATATATGCTTCCCCAGTTACAGGATCTGTGGATCCCTATCTTTGTTACATGATTAACGATTGTGTGCTAACATACTGAGTGGGTTGCACAACCACTATTAAGAAACTGGATTGTAATGGAGGAAGCTGCATTCAACTGACTGGCTAGTGAAGAAGATGCAGAAAAAACTTTTTTTTAAAGCTAACAACACTCACTAAATGAAAATATTAAAGGAATAAAACAAAAAAAAAGCATTTATTCTTGTTGTAAATCCTGCAGTTAAATGTTAACATTGAAAACTAGTTTACATTTCTTAATGTATAACTTACTGTTTTTTTTCTATAAAGCTAGTTACATTCAAGTAAAATATTTGTAACTTCTACATATCTGCTAATTGAGTGTTTTAACTAATTCAGATATAGATTAGACATTTTAATGTTTACTTGTTATTGCACAATATTTATCTGTATCTTGACTATTCCTCCAAAAACATATACAAAATTAGCATGACAGTTTATTGAATTTAGCAATGGATTAACGAAATTAGGAACCCAGTAGTAACATAAATATTAATTTCAATATAATTTGGAATTATCAGGTTTGTAATGAAGTGCACATTCTGGTCATGTGAAATGTATAGATTTCCCATTTGTCACCTTGATGGCTTCACTTCATTTCCTGAACACTGTTCAATTCTTTTGGAATAGAAATTCATCATTTGAACAAAAGAGCATACACAAGAATGTTTTAGACATTATTTAAGATTGATTTAATCTGGTGAATGACAGCAGTTCACTCTAGAAAAAGCAAAAAAAATTGTAATTCTTGCCTCACTTGAGGTTGGTGGGGGGGGCTGAAAAGATTAGCTATTGCAATGAAATAAATCTATCTAGTGGAGCATGATGTTCTCACTGCACCAAAAGGTTTCATGTACATATTTTTTCAAACTATAGTCTATTTATCATTGTTTATGCACATGAATAAGGTTGAGAAATTATTACATAGATATTTAAAAACATTTTATGCTACAGTCATTAATCTAATAATTAGTGTCAGCATTCAGATTTTACAATTCATTTTTGTTAATTAGTTTGTTATATAATCTTTAATGTTGTTGTTTGATAATTTTATAGTAATTTCATGTAAACAAATAAGGCTTCTTGAATCTAATGCCTTCAAAGAATTAATTTGAATTATATACTGAGTATTTTATTTATTTATTTTGTTTATGAATAATGTATACTGCTGACTTTCTGGATAGAACTTATTAAAATGTTTTAAAAGTGAAAATTTACTTAAAACAAAGTAAGAAAAATAAAATTCTAAAAACAACAAATTGAATAAGAATGCACTTACCAAAAATTTAAGAGAGAAAAGGTAAAAAATATATATCAACAGAACAAAACTTTATTTTAAGGAATTACCTTTCTTTAACATTTTTCTTTTATTAGGCTTTCATAATATGGTAGTATTTTAGTAGACAACTCTTTGTGTACATCTTTGTTTAATTATTCAAAAAAAGAACTAATGGAAGATAGAATGTTTTATTGAGTTGAGATGGTAATTGTCATTTTGTTTGCTATTATCAATGTACAGTATTAGCACACTGCATAAATAAATTATTCTATGGCTATAACTCCTTTAACCAGTCAACCTAGGTATCAAATAGAATTTTTGGCAATCTGAACATCATTCACATAGCCAACATGTGGACATGGATTTTCTTCTTTATCAGTTTTGCATGCAGCACACACAATTATATACTTCTGTTGCAAGCACATGAATTTGTTTGTTTTTGTTGTATTTGGAAGTTTATGCATTAAACGTGCTGTACATATAATACAAATATGAATTACCACTTGTTTTTATGGTTTTTATCCTGTATGGTTGACAGAGTTCAATTGATAAGTAAGATTTTGTAGTAATTTAATGTCTATGGTTTGATTAGCAGCCTTTTATTTATAGTCCTTACCAGATGTGCTTAGAATAGTTTTCAGACTACTGATTTGATTATTGTCAGTAAGTACTTGGCCTGAGCTTATCTGAAGCAACTAAATGTCACCCATTTGTTAGCTATCATACATTGCCAAGTTTTCATGATCATTGCTGGTTTAACAGAATACTTTAAAGTATAAAAATTAAATGTAGCTACGCTATTTTAGCCTTTCAACGAATCTTTCTGTGTTTTTTATTTTTTTAATAAAAAGTAAACATTTCAAAGAGATGTGAATTCTGTTGGCATAATTTCTTTAAAGCAATTTTTGATGGCAGTGCAACTTATTGTTACAATAATCGCTTAACTGACACCGAGTAACTGCAAGAAAGACAAATGAAACTATCAATTTTTTTTTTTTTTTTTTGCTTTACTGATATTATATTAACTATATTGAAAAGGAAAAAGTGCAATGTCTGCATACCTTTACAACTTGAAATGGTCATTTGTAGTTTATTTGCTGTTGTAAATTTTTATGAAAATATATGTGAAGTCCACAGTATGTAGTTAGTCTCCAGAGAAATCTCATCTTTGTTCCATTTTTAGTGCTAACTTTTGTGTATCAACCAGCAGATGAGAGGCACTTTCTTAATTTTTTACATGGTAGTACAGAAGTTATAAAAGTTGAAATGTCACTTCCAATACAGCAGAGAAAGATAGCTTTTATTTCAAAAGGATATGGTGGACTCAATCAAGCATCTTGTATATTTTTATTGATGCAAATAATTCAGTGAGCCAAGAGTAAAAAAATAGAAATCATTTATTTATTTTGATTTTCAGTTTGGTTTAGTTCAATGCTCTTGTTTATTTGTAAATTAGAATAAAATATAGAGAGTGGTTATTAAAAATAGAAAAGTGGTTTTACTGTTTTTCTTGAAATTAGTTCTGATTAATAGGAAAGGAACTTATTTATGTCTTTAAATACATCCAAAAACTTTTGCAATTTGTATTTTTTATTGTTGAATGTGAAAAATAAATGATACAGTTTTATGTTGATAACATTCAGATTAGAAATTATTCTTATTATTTTAAATTGCTTATTTAACAAATTAGTTCTAAAAATTATAAGCTTGAATGAAGCAAAAGCAATGTTTTCATGGTTTGAATCATATGAAAAAAATTTTAATAAATCCAGCAAAAATGATAACCTTGGTGACACACTTAAAATTAACTGCATTAATTACTTAAAGCATTTCAAAATATTTAATTGAAGATGCATACTTGCAAAATATTAAGCTGTTCACTATAAATTGGTTTTAAAAAATTCAAATAAACTGTTATCTTTGTCGATTTACCATGTTTAGTGTTGTCTCAATTTGAAAATTTGTTGTAATTAACTGAGGTTTTTTTTCTTTTAATACCATTAGTCTAAATTAAGTTATTTAGATTATTTAAAAATTTCAATTAGCTTCTCAGTAAAACAAAAATGTGTGAATAAGTAATCTTTAAAGATGCTGCTGTAAATATAAACAGTTTGTAATAAAGTTCTACAAGTTTTTTAACACAATAGCATACCTGCTGTTCTTTTATGAATTTTTAAAATAGCTTTGGAAAATTAAAAATAATGCAAGCATAGAGCTATGAATGAATTATTAATTAGGAATAATTCCTAAAGTTTTACTTCTGTTCATTCAGTTCATCAAAGACAACTGAGCTGAGATTTTTCTTCAAAGTCTTCCTATTTTGCCTTTTCATATCTTGTGCTATGGTGATTATTTTTTTTTTTTACTTTTTGAAGAAAATTTAATTATTATTAAAATGAATTTATGTATGTCTTTATTTATTATATACATTATACTAACATTATTTTCAGTAATGAATTTACTATTTTTAGGTACATATTTGCATGTAGGTTTTAAAAATATATAAATAATGGGCAATGAAATGATTTGCTTCTGCAAACTGACAAATCCTACCTAATCTGAATGATGAACGTTTTAGCTTTTTAAAAAATTAAAATGAACTACTTTTATCTAAAATTTTAATAAGGAACAGATCAATATGATTTGAATATCAAAGTTTCTGTTTTGGAGCAATCTATTTACATTATTTTATTTCAATTGTGCCTTTTTGTTATGAATTTATATTCAGGTTCAGAAAATTACTACAGGCAACTAAAATAGTAAGTTAAATCAGATGGAATTGATTTGTGTCTTTTAACTAATAAAATACTGTGCTTAGTCGGGCTTTAATGATTGGTAGAAAAAAAAAAGAAAAATTGTTGAAACATTTTATCTGGTCCAGCAAACTAAATGTCTTGTTGTCCATATCTTCTCTTTCATCATATCTTAATGAAAATCCTAATTATCTGTTTGTACTATTTCTGAAATGAGAAACTTTCATGTATATTGTCGTAAAATAATTTTATGGTGATTCTGTGAAGATAGCTGTTGGCTTGACTTATGCAGTAGTAACGGTTGCTAAAATGGTTGATTATGATAACTACACACTGCATATCCTTCAAATGGTTTTATTAATATAAAACTTTTGGGAGGGCATTATATTGAAAAAAAAAAAGATGATTTTATTCTGATCAGTTTCACTGTTTTTTTTTTTTTTTCTGTTGTTGCTTTTTTTTTTATGAAATATTTTTCAATGCATGCCATGCTAATTTTTTAGGATTGATAACCATGATCCATTCTGTTTGCCTGAAAAAGGTCTGTTTTCAGAGATTTATGGACCAAAAGATTTTTCAGAAGTATTTTGTTTGATGCATTTTTTTCTGTGACTTCCTTTGTATACACAGAACTGATCAAAGGCGATTTTCTGTGTAATAAGTATGTAGTGTTCTAGTTGAGGTATGCAAGTAGATCTAATACTGCCACTGATGATAGGAAAAGAACCTGCTAAAATTCTTCTCATTAGTATCTAAATTTTATAAAGTATCAATTTACATAATTACTGACTATTAGATAACAGGATTACTATTCCTCTGTTGTTGATGAGCCCATGCAACATTTTAGGAAGTCTGGGCATGGCTAAATTTTATGACCTAGCTTAGAGCCTGGTTTGGTTTTGATACAAAGTTGTCTTTTTTTTTATAAGTAAATTTTGTTGATCATTTTCTCAAATCATTTACAAGCTTTAATAAATTTGTATGAACAAAAATAACAAATGATCCTTTTATCTATTACTTACATGGGGAGTGGTTGTGTCTGTAGAATTCTCAGTGGTATATGGAACTAAAACATTGGTCAAAATGGGACTAATCAATGTATCTGGTTCAGAGCCAATTAAAACAACTAAAAATTATAAAGTGAGCATTTAATACAAATTGTTTTCTTTGCAAAAAAATTTAACGTCAATAAAAATGAGAGATATTTATGGGCTTTTTTTCACCATCTTATTACTGGTAATATAATCAGCTAATAAACCAAATAGTTGTACACTCATCCCTTTAAGGACCAATGATAAAAGCAGTGGTAGGATTGTAAATAGCTAATCCTTTACATTTTAAAGTAATTAATGTTGGATATGGAGATTAATCTGCCATTTTGCTGATTAATCGATCCTCTGATTATTACGCTTAATAACATCAAACGGAAAAATTTTATTTGTTTAGTCAGTAAGAATGGAATAACCATACTTTCTCTGTTTTCCATATTACACCAAGTTTTACCAAAAAATCAATTTATCCAGTTTAACACACAACCAACAGCATCAGTCTAGCTAGAAGTTGGGGGGTGGTGGTAAATCCCTTAGACATTCAGTTACCAAGCCCCTGCGCATGCACACACAGCTTATATACAATGTATTTTAATGCAAATATTTTTTTGGAGGGAAAAGGGCAATATCTTGTTATGGGGGCAGTTAGTTAACTGCCCCTTCCTTGCAGGTAAATAGGTGAAGGTCAAAACAAGCAAAGTACTGCTGGTCTAAAAACATGTCACAATTAATACATTTATTAGATTTAAGTTTAATTCGATGAAAAGAAAAAAAATTGTAGTAGAAATTTAAATCTTCAAAAGTTTTAAAATGTTAACTAATATCCGAATCTCAATACACAACTAGATAAATTTACTACTTAAAATCAAAAGCCTGAAGTTGTATATGTTAAACTAACCAGCACAGCTATTTCCATATTCAGATTAAGATAGAGCTATGTGAAAGCCAAAGTAGTGAAACTAACACTAGTCAACAAATACACTAAAAATTGGAAATGATTATGAAATTTTGTCAAAATTATAACTTAGTATTTAATGTCAAAAGCTCTTAATTATAATGCAGAAACAGACATTTTTACCTTTCTAAATTGAAGAGTTTTTTTTGTTGTTGTGCATGTGTTGATCCATCCCCACTGGTATTAAAAGATGTTCACTGTTTATGGAAGATGGAGATGCACATAAACTCACTATGACAGCCTTTTCAGCCTTTTTGAAATAGAGAGTATTTCCTTTCCACCATAACAAAGGAGCTTCATGTTTAGTTAATAGGGGAAAGTTAAGATATTTCTTGATCTCATTCTCTATAACAACAGTGTGTTTTTTTTTCTTTCTGTTTTAGTGCTTGACAATTTGCAGTTTGCTTTCCTGAAGAACTGTCAGTTTGTTGTTGTTGTTTTTTTTGTTTTTTTTTCTGTTGTGATTTCTTCATAACAGTCCCAATGTCAGGAAACTGTCAGTGTTGATCAACAAATGTAGTTAGTGGAATGTCTGGATCATCAAGATTTGTATCAAAGTTTATGATCACATCTCTCTTGGTGTTTTGCCTAATCTCTTTGTTTTAAATTTTTACGATCCTATTAACCGCTGCCTTAGTTTGTTCACATTTGTGCCTTTCCTTTGGCACTTAAGTTTGAAGTGTCTATACATGTGAAAATACAGGGTTTCTTGTCAAATGCTATGTAAATGCTGTTGAATACTTGTTTTTAGTTGATCCACAGTTGTAAGATTTCTTTGATAGTAGTTATTATTGGAGGGTTTTCTTTTCTAGGAGAGGATCTATTGCTAAAATTGATGGAATTATAATGGAATTTGTTGCATTCTTCTGATCAGCAGCTTTTGTGATCTGTTTAAAGGACTTTAGAAGGTAAACGTTTTTTTCAGTTATGTTGATTTGATATAGAGTTATTCTACGCCATGATCGGGCATCTTTGTTCAATATTGTATTCCAACTTGTAACATGAACTGTTTCAATGAGTATATTTTGTGGAAGCCTATGTTTAAAGATCTACTTTTGTGACGCAGGAGGAGAATGGTGGAAATCGGCAACTATATCTCAATTAATATGAAAGATATCTTTTATTGCTTATTAACTAGATTAATGAATAGTTGTAAAGCAAGATAGTGATGGTATTCTGGTTTTGAGAAGTCCAGCAACCATGTTAACAGCATTGTCTCTAAGGACAAAAAAGACTTTACTTGTAGTATTTCAACTTCAGATGATTGAGTAGCTTTCTAAATCCATTGTGTACTGCAACTGAATAAGGTTGTAAGTCAGTAGTATCAGCTCTGTGTATGGCTGTCACTCAATGATCTCTGTAACTCAACTCTTTTTGTCAAGATATTCTTCCATAGTCATTTTTGTACTATAGCCTGGCCTGGGTTCTTTGTTTTTAACAGCAGCAGGGGGGGGTGTTAAAGCATTTTTGCATTGTATTTGGTGGCATGTTTTGCCTTTAGATAATTTATTGAGTTGGTAGTTGTAAACATCTTCATAGCTTTTTACCTCAAGGTTTCTTGATTGCAAAGTTTGCATTTAGCTTTGATGACTTTCACAAATAATTTCATACCAATCTTTTTTAAGATATCTTTACCTATAAAATATTTCTGCCTAAGAGTTTATTTGGAAATGGACCGTATGTCATTGGTTAGCCTACTACAGTTCTAACTCGTAATTCCTTAGCTAAAACTGGCCTCAATGTTCAATTTTTAAAGCAGTCAATCACAATATAGTTCTTTGATACCAATGATCAGTTATGTGTTTTTGTATCATTATAAAAAGCCTGTTAGGGCTTATTAACTCCAGCTATTGTAAAAATGTTGTGTATCTTTTCTAGGCAGAAGCGATGTGGCTCTTATCATACTACACACCAAGCAGTCATCTTTTATACTAGGTGCTCTATATTGTCCATAAGAGAAACACGATCACAATGCCAGTTTGTTCATTGCATCTGTTGATATTTTGTATGATTACTTGAATGAGAAATTCATGATCAGTCAACAGATAATATTAAAGAATAATTAATTAGATTGAGGAGACTTTCTATATCATGAAAATTAAGACTTTATTGTTATACTGGTTGTTTACATAGGAATATGCAAGATTGTTTTTTGTAAAAAAAATTTTTTTAAATCATTGTTATATATATAAAACTTTACATACTGCAAGAAAATAATATAATAATGCAGTACAATATAAGCATACAATGATCATCTTTGATTTCAGTCATCTCTTAAATATTTTTTTAATGTATCTTTATTTGTTTTCTAATTTTTATTAACAAAGAAATTTTTATTAAAATTTTCGACATTTGAATACAATTTGGACACAAAGGTTCATGTACACATCTTCCCCAATGGGAATAAAGACAATCTCATTAGACATAAATATTTTCTTGCTTGTGATGATACTCTGTACAGAAATAAATTTCTGCCTTCTCAGTTGGAGCAAATTAAAAAAATTCTGTTATGAATTTACTAACTGGCTGATTAATTGGTAACTGTCCATTTTGATTATTGTACATTTCTAATTGCACTGCAAATCTTTCAAAAGTAGCTAATCTCTGTCATTTTTCTACTGATAATAAACTGTCACATGAATTACGGAAACTTTTTTTTTAATGACATTGCTTGAAATATTGCTCAAATCTTTTAGTAGTACCTACAACAATTGGTTTATTATCTGAGGTTGTAGATAATTTTATATTATGTTGTTTGAGAGGCTTTCATTTAGGTTGAGTAGGTCTTGTTTTCCCACTCCATTTAGGCCTCTTCATGTTAAATTCTACATAATATGGATGAGACAGTATAATTCTCATCAAACCATACATTCTAGCCTCCAATTAAAAGGCAAATTATTATGCTACCTTAGTTTCTCAACTTATATACATGGGTTTGCTTTGGGTATTGATGAATTTTGAAGAAATTTGTCTTGCTATTTTTGGTTTGTAAAGACAGGTCAGGAACAAGTTATTCATGGCAAATTTGGTGATCTGTCATGACTTTGACATCACAAACTGTAGATCAGTTCATAGCATAGTACTAACCCTGTTTATTTCAGTGCAAAATCTACTGGCAAGAAAATTTTGTTTATTTATTTTTTTGTATTCTTGTACTAAACACTGCTTTTCAGACATGAATTTGTGTATATTGTTGGATTAGATAGAGTCAAACTATTTGGAATTCTTGAATCACTAGTAAAAAAAAAAAAGTTAATTTATCAATCTATCAAAAAATCTTGTGCAAAAATAGCAAAACATGGTCTTCCAGTATATGTGAGAGTTCACCATGTTGTTGATAGTACTATACTGATGCATTAAAAGGTATTTCTCTCTTTTTTTTAATGTTAAACTTTGACACTTATTTCTTTTAGTAACCAACAATACTGAAACACCATAGGTTGGTCCTTTTTTTTGCCTCATTTAGTTCAGTAAAGTAGCTTCAGTGGTAGCAGATAAAAATATCACCCTTTTATTCAAGTGCTCATTCAGTCCCGGTGCATTTGATGACATGGTCAGTAGCTGACATTATAATTTCGTTCAATTTTTACAACAGGATTAGGGTTTTAATATCATTAAATTGAATAGTTATTGAAAAAGAATGGAGAAGAGTGGGCTTATATGGATGTGTTTGGGAAAAAGTATTTTTCTACTTTCAGCTTTTGTAGTTTTATTTTTTCATAACTGAGGGTTATTTACAAAATACACTTATTCTTGCAAAAGACAGACAAGCAAGTCATCAGAACAGCAAAAGCATAATGTAGTGAAGAAACAGATTCATGCAATGCAACTGTTTATTATTTTCCTTTTCCTTGAAAAAAATTGCACTAGTTCTTTGCGTTCAACTGCCATAGCTGTTGATTGATTTCTACAAGGCTCTCATTATTATACTTGATCATCTATCTCAGATATCATTGAGACGTCATTGCCTTTAGTCACTTCACTTCATTAAAATCTGCTCAAAGATAGTTGGTGACCCATCGTTCTTTGTTGTTATAATCATTTATTGATTGCGAAATAAAGAGCATGTTTAAAGGACTTTAAAAACTTATTCTACAGTACCAGCAGCTCCTGACCATGTTGAATATTATCTCTGTCTCTATCTTTCAATGCTTTTGTTTATTTAGATTTCATATGATAATTATGGTAATTTCACTTTAGATTGATATTGACTATTGGAAAAAAGGTTTTGTTGGTTGAAATAAAATTTTAATATTAACTTAGCATTGAACATTTTTTATTGAGTAATCTTTATAAATTTCACATTAAAACAGTTGGTTAATGATTTTATACTCCTCAGAAAAATAAATTTTTTTGAAGCTAAAGTTAAAATATTTTCATGTTTTATAGTGCTTGTGATTTTTATATAAAGATGCCTATCATGAAAAAAAAACAATAAATAATCTAAATTTTACTTGTAGTTGTCAATCTGTATATTTACACGAAATAGGCAAATTAAGAAATTTTGTTTGTGTTTGAAATGTTCCATTTATTTATTTCAGTTTTTATTTTTTAATTTTTAACAGGAGATTGCTGCCAACTTGCAATCTTCCTCTACATTAATGGTAAAAGTGCTTATTTGTGCTTGTTTCCAATGGAAAAATTATGGGAAATAGAATAGTTATGGTTTTCTTATTAATATAAGATTATGAATGTGTTATTTATAGAAATGAGAACAATTTTGGGATTTTTCCACCACATTTTGATGTTAAATTGAATGAATCTTGAAAGTTAGGTTTATTTGCTTGTTTTTTGTTTTTTTTTACTAATACTGGTGAAATCCTAAATAACGCTTATTTATTTTATTTTATTTTTTAGTATTTTAGTAACCAAAAGTTTACCTATTTCGATCATTAAATCTCTGAGTTAGTAGCTTTACTGCTACTATAATATAACCTTCTCTGCAGCATCCAACAACTGCTTATATCACTGAAAACATGATTTGCCAGTCAATAATTAAGTACAGCCAGAACAACATACATCTTACCTGTCTTAAGGATTAATCTTGATTATGGTGGTGCTTAGTTATTTTGTTGAATGCTAGTTATAGACATTAATTAAAATAATAACATTAAGGTTATGGGAAAAGTGTGAATAAAGTTATTGTAATTTTTAGTAAACACACCTATATATTGTTTAAGTGAGAGAAAAAAGATGTTGCCAACCAGTTAAATCAGTAATTAATGTAAAAAGGCAAAACAAACTTCAGAATAAGCGACTGCAAGTATTATCTGAGATTTCATGTTGGTCAAAGAGAAAACTTGAATAAATTAGAAGAAATCATTATGATAACTGACTAATTATAATGATGTTCACAGGGAAAGATTGCAGAAATGTGGATATGTAAAATCAGATAAGAGTGATAACAAAATCCTGAATATTATTTTTACTCTTTAAAAAAAACATGATTAACAGATGGTAGATATTTTCAAGATAGATAATGTGAACCATGTTTGATTGACGAACTGTCACTTGAAAGCTTTAGGAGTGCTTACTATAAGCTTTATTTTCAAGCAACAAATGTACTTTATTAAATATAAATGAACATAATTTTGATACTGTAAACAATTTCAATTCAATGAGTTTTATAATGTATTCTGGCATGTAGCAAGTCTTCGGTTGGTGTAATATAAAGTTCAATTACAGTATTTCAGAAAAGATGCAATTAATGTCGCTATTCTTTTGAAGAAAATTATATAATTCTAAGAAAGTAAATATGTTTTAACAAGAATATCAAAATATTTTGCTTATTAGTAAACCTGCACATTGGCCAACTTAAATAATTAATATACCTGTAACTTGTTCAGAATTTTTTTTTTTAACATCATTACTAATGGTGCTGAACCATAGAATACTTTTAATGTTTGTATGTAATGCATAAAACTTTCGCATTAACAAGATTGACCTTTAGTAATGATTGGAAAATTGTGACAACATTATTTGGAAGCAAAACTTTGCTGTTTTGCCAATTATGTGCTTTTGCATTGTTAGAAAATATTTTTAGAATAATAACAAAGTTAATTAATAAACTGAGTGAAACTGATGTTAGGTTATATTTTCTTTAAACAACTTATTAAGTATGCTCTGAAAATACTAATTATTTGTAATGATATTCTTTAATGTTTATTAGTAGTAAATAGTGTTTAACTCGTATATTATAGCATATGAGTCAAGAGTGCAATGTGCTATCAGACTGACTATTTATAGAATGTAATTTGGATTATATCAGGAATTCTACACATTAAATAGTTGATTAATGCTTCTGTTAGATCTTTATAATCATTACATAATACTTGGATGCAAGAAACCATTAAATCCCTTATCATAGGGTTCCATGGTTTATAATGATTGTTTTTATAGGTTTTTGAACTATATAATGCATAAACCATGTTTTTAACTATTATTGAATGTTCAAGAAATGATACTGTATGAACTCAGTTGTCATACATAATAAATAACAGATAAATGGACACAGGCTGTAAGTGTTAAAAAAAATATTAATAAATAAATAAACAGTGCTGTTCTGAGAAAGTTAATGGAAACCTAGGTTTTTCTTTGTTACTAATGGATAATTGCATTCGGCTTGCTTTTCATTTTGGTTCTCTACATAGCAGTTTATATACACTGTCTTTAGTCTACAACAGATAAATGGATAGAGTACATTGTTTTGTTGAATGACAGCAAAACAGTTATAGTTGATTCATCATCTGTATGAGCTTTCCATTCGAATAAATTTCAGCGACATCCTTTGGCAGACAGTTGCTTATGTTCTCTCATTGAGAAATTAGGCCAAACATTTTGGGTTTTTATAAGTAGTTTTGTTTGTCTACCATAACAGCAGCTGCCTGAATCTAGTACCTTTTTACATCAATTTATTGTCACCATCCATACCTTATCCCACATTACATTCTATTTTGTATTGAGTTCAAGTATTTGTTTATAATCCAGCAAAGGTGACCCCACACACACACACTCTCTCTCTCTCTCTTGTTTGTATTTTTACTGCTTTTCATGCGAGGTAAGTGGAATTGGCATGAACCCTTTTTTGTTGCTTTTCCAACATGGTTTGTTTGCATTTGAGCCCCAAAATCCTATAAATCTCTATTACTAAGTACAGGTTGAGCCATAGAGCTGTGACACATAGTACCTCATCACTAATATAATTCTTTATATAAACAAATCCATTTAACTTCAGCACTGTCTGTTTTGTATTATCAGTGTTTTGACTAAAAAAATAGTTGTGCTTTTGGTCTGGATTGCAAGTCCACCACAAGTGGTATAAGTAAGGTAACAATTGATGTTGTATATGAAGGATTAATAACTTCCAAATCTTGGTCTCTTTTTAGTTTTGTAGATTTATTTTCAGTGCTAACCATCCTGCTTTTGTTGTTTTTGTTGAACTTCAGAGGCTATTGATACTGTATTTCATATTCTAATTATTTTATGGTTCCATTTGATGATGATTCAACTGTTTACATAATGTTTGGTATTTGTTTTTACTTTTAACTCTGTGACTTTATTTTGGACTACCATGTTTTTTTAGGTAGCACTTTCTAATAGACTTGCTTTTTCTATGATAGTGAGACAACTCTTCATCTGTTTAATGTTTTTTTCTGGCAGTATTTTTGTTGTCATATGTATTCTTTATCTGTTTTTTATGTTATTTTATATCATAAGCTTGTACACATTATATTTATGTAATTTCATTTTTGCTTTAACATTGGTTTTAACTGGCTTCTTTCCTTTGCTTGTCATATGACTTTTTCTCAATTTGGTTTCACTAGGGATACTATCAATATGCCTGCTCATATGTATAGTTTTTGTTTCTATTTTTGCCCTGAAATGTTTTTTTTTTTGGTCAGGGGGATTGTCAAACTGGCTGTGACTCTCTGTTCTTTACTTTTGTACTATTTGATTCAGACAACAGATTTAAAACTATGTATATGGTACTTTTTCCTGGCACATTTTGATGATTTTATCATGAAAGTTGTAAAATTTGTTTTATTGAAAAAACTAGGTACGTCAGCAGTTCTACTTTTCTTTTTATTCTCAAGATAATCCTTAACATAAAAAGGGGAAAATATTTGCAATTATCATTAATAACCATTGGTCTTATTAAGTCAAAATTGCTTCTTTTTTTTTATTATTGCTGTGAATAAAATTGTGTGCATGCATGTGTCTTCGAATAAGCAGACACACAAATTCAGCATTACTCTAATATGGTAATATTCTTGAAATATGGATGACATGAAGGAGATTAACTTTTTGAAAGCTTTCATTGCATTAATTTTTCTTTAATATTAAGTTTCAACACCTTTGCTTTCTTTCTCTCTTTTAAATTTTACTTTTCTTTAATATTAATGATGTCAGGATGCATGGAATTGTGGATTTGCTGTTCTTTAATTCTTTAGACATCACTCTGAATTTGATTCTAACTGATAGCCACAACTTTGATACCTCTGGGTTATATTGAAGAGTTGTAGTAAATCTTTGAAATGTGGTATTAATGTGACAATAAACAGTGGCTAATATAATGATAGATGCCAAGTATTTCACAACAGTTTTAGGAAATAGTATTCATTTGTGAAATATAGTAAAATTATAAACTTCAAATCAAAACTCAATAAAGCAAATACTACAGAATATTTTCTTAAAATACTTAAAAAAAATTTGACTATCTTTAAATATTGTTTAAAATTATTACCATTGATCATTTTGAATCAGTTATTTACTTCACTTCCTTTTATGAGATGAATAAATGATATTTTTCTGCTTTGCTTTTAAACTTTTTAAAGTTCCACATTTCAAAGCTTTGAAGACTCAGGCTTCTAATTATTTTTTCTAGTTAATAATCATGGTAAGACTTAACTAATTTTATTTTAAATGTATATTTAAAACTAAAATGACATATTGATAGCTTTATAAAAGTTATACACACTGTTGCCAAAAAGTTTCTAAGAAAACTGAAATATGACTTTTTAAAAAAAATAATACTACTGTTCTATACAAATGCTTTGCACTGTCATGTTTTGATGGTCCAAATCTCTGGGCTTTTGTTCCTTGAAAAGGCAAAAGAGTTTTGCAAGCTGCTTAAAAGTATTGCAAGTTTTCTCTAATTTAGCTGTAGATCATGATTGTCAGTAGATCAAATACACAATGCCAATGAAACTGGCTTACTCTCACACTGTTTGCCTACATCAACCTTAGTGGGTGCTGATGAAGCAAGTGGTCCAGATTTAAGCAAAATAAAGATTGATTGACTGTCGGCATAACTCTTGATTAATTGGCACCTTACTGTATAATCAACATTTCTCTGCAAAAAAAAAGACAAATACACAAATCTAATAAACTTTTACAAACATTTGTTTCATCAAAATATCCTCCTCAAAAGATTTTAAAAAACCTTTGCTCTTATAAAATCTTTGCAGATTTTAAGAAGTTTATCAAGCAACTTTTACCAAATATGTGGGGTGTTACTGAATCTTCCTTTATGAAAAACATTGTAGTAACACTATTTTGTCAATGTTCTATTGTACAAAGATCACTAACTGTATTAACTCCAAGACACCAACACACCACCATGCTATCTCTTCCATATTTAACTTTAGGAGCAACATGCTGTTCTTATAAGCATTCTCCAACTTGTTTGCATATAAACATCATATATTTGGATTCAAGCAGTTCCAACCTTTTTATTGGTTCATAGCAGTATATTTCACTCTTCTGTAGTCCAATGTTCATTTAACTTCAATCTTTTCTATTTATTGGAAGGCCTAAATTGAGAGAGAGAGAGAGTGTGTGGTGCCTTTTTTTTTCACAGCCACATGACCATTTAAACAAGCAGTAAGATAGCCACTTTTTAAACTTTTGTCAGAGACACTGGATTTTGATTCTCTTTTGTGCCATTCACTTGTGCTGTAATTTCTGTGCCTATATAAGTTTTATTTCATCTTCTCAACAGTGTCGTACACCTGTCTTTTTCTTTAGATGTTTTGTTTGCCTTTCTCTCAGTCATCTGCGAATGCATTTGTTGGAAATTCAAACTTTCTTAGTAATCTCTCTCTCTCTCTGTCAGGCCTTACATTCTCAAAGTATAAATAGTAGGTCACATTTCAGGATCATTTTGCTTTTTGTTTGCTATCCTGACAACAAAAAATTTCAGTAATTGCACCCTTCAACATTTGTAACTTATCTTAATTTATAATGTCTTGTGACATGTGGCATCATCTTATTGGCCATTTCTCATCCACTGAAATTATTTTGCATGGATAAGAATATATCCTGGATCCTCCAAACTACTACTAATATCTTACTGTTCTGAAGCACTAAGGTGGGTATTTTGATGGAACAAAGGTTTAAGTCAAAGTTTAGCAGATTTGTATATTTTTATGCATTCTTCAAATGAATCTTGTATTGTTGTTGAAAGAAAGAAATTGGTTATACTATTTTTAAAAAATTTAATTGTCCCCATATTTGTAATTACTTAAAACTTTTGACTGGAGAAGGAGAGAAAATATAATTTTTTTTTTTTTTCATTTATAAATTTGCTTTTGCAGTTTGAGATGTATGTGCATGAACTGTGTTAACAAGATAAGTATTAATATATTAAATAAAACAATGTTTTTTTTTTATACTGCTCAATTGCTGAAGTTATATTCAGTTTTATTAATATTAGTTAACAGAATTTTTAAAATATTAGTTATGTGTAAAATTCTAATATAATGATGCCTCTTCAAGCAATAGAAATAAAATAATTAAGAACGTTAGTAGAAAATTATTTTAAAAAAACCTCAATGAATTTTTATTCATTCAAAAATATTCAAACTATTATTATGTAGCATCCCAAAAAAACAACTAAATATTACAACACAACTTGGACCATTGTTATCTGTTTGAATTAGTTAATCAGTGGTTTTGAATGGCCTGTTTTATCAGCTCATGTAGAATCATTGGTTGGAAAACAATTGAACAGCAAAATGTGCAAAATGCTCCACTATCAGATGACATCTTTTGCACAAACCCAGAGCATAATTATGCAATCCTTAAAGTTTTGGAGAAAATTCATTTCAGAGCATTCTCATTATAAATTGTTATGATTTGCAGGTGGATTGATGTGTCTTCAACTCTATTCTGTTTTGGAACTGAAACATTAGCTGGATTGGAAATGTTGGAGAGGGAGATGTAGTACTGCAAATGAGGCTGGCATGAAAGTACCTGATGCACTCCTTTAGCTTCCTCCAAAATAGAAAAGCCCATTAGAACACTTCTCATAGGAAGTAGGAGGAAATGAGTGTTTAAATGAATACTCCATAGAATGGTCTGGTACAGTAGATAGAAAATGATGACACTGGCAAGATACCTCAATCATGCAGCTGCTTTAGAAAGTGAATCTACTCATGTAACAACAACAGTTGTAGTTACTCAAAATCTGTAGTCTGGATACACAGATTTTTTTTGGGGGGGAGGGTTTTCATTTATTATGCTAGTATATCTGCAGTGTATATGTAAACAGTATTTCAGATCAATCTCAGTGGACATATTACCTCATGGTATCTCCACTGTTTCTTGATATGGATTTCATGTTGTCAGAAATATTTTTTTTAAGGAGAAGGTTAAACAAAACAGACTTGATGGAATTTTCAAGATGACACAATAACCTTTGTCAGTAGGTGTGCAAGGTTTGTTTTTAGTGGGAGTATTCTTTTTGATAAGTTAAATATGATGTGATTAATCCTGGCGACATCTGCTCAGTAGGCAAGTTGGGATATCATGGGACTTCATCTCTGTGCATGCACCAGCAACATGGAACTAGATGCTTTGGATGAAATCAATTTCTTCTGTGAACAAGATGCTATTTCCTATTCAGTAATGGACTTCCTGGTGCTTAATGCACCACATGCTGGATTTGTGTTAATGTAATTTAACAGGGAAACTTCATCTTTCCTTTTGGAAAGATTTCTTGTTAATATGATACATTATACTGAAAGGATTAAGAAAAAAATGAAATAAAAACGATATGAATGAATTTTAGTTTTGGAATCAGATTTGAAGGAAATGATCATTTGAGCAGAGCACACTGCAGAAGAAGTTGGAAGATCCTCAGAATCAAGTATTAAGTCATACAAAGAATAGTCATATGAACTTACTGGAAGAGATATTCAAATCATCATTTTTTTTTTTATTTTTAAATCTCCAGGGTAAAAGTTTGAACTTTAACCTTCTAAATACAAAAAAATTATCATTTGCTGAAACATTTGAAGGTTTGCAATTGAAGATTACAGTAACAATACATTACAAACTTTTTGATAAGTTAAAGATTTTTATTCTGTCAAGTTGGTATGACCAAAATAAGGGGGTGGAGAAAAAACAAAAACAATGCAAGAATTTTTATTCTAAAGGATTTAAAATTAGAAAAAAATTGTTAAATTAAGAAAACCTCAGAGGAGAGCTTGGAAATTAAGATTTTAAAAAAAATTATCTTGTATGCTTCAGATTTTTAGTGAATTTTCTTATTGTGAACTATTATTTATCTTTGAGATATGCTATAAATTTAATTAAAATTATTTTAAACCTAGTAACTCTTTGTTTTTTTTTAATATTGTCATAAAACTGTATCATGTAATTAATTTTGTATTTATGCAGTTTTCTCTCTATACTCTTTAAAAAATATAAATGATTTACGAGATCATACAGAAAATTAACTTTGAGAAAAATCTGTTTTCATTTTCTGAACTCATATTTTGACATGTTGCCCTTCGTACCATCATGTGAAATTATTTCATTTTTTTTTTTTGCATAAAAGTAAAGATGCTGTAAATGGCAATAGTATGCAATATTTCATCAAGTATATTATGTTTACATGTGAACAAAGAAGGATTAAATTAGATCAAAGAGTTGATAATAAATTAGATTATGATGAAATAAATGCTATTATTCATAATTTTTTTAAATGTAAAAATTTATGTATTGCACAATACTACTATTGAAAATGGTTCATTCTTCTAAAATTAAAATTAGTGTTTCATTCATTTTAATTATTACTAACTATTGAGGACTAGTAACATGAAATAATACTTAATTTTATGCTGCTACACAACCTTAATATATTTATGGATTTTGTTGCTTCTGTCAAGAAGACTTGAATAATCTTTGCAGTGAACCAGAATATTAACTGGAAATAATTTGGTGTTTGAATAGCATTGCAAAGACTTGATAAAGGATCAATCATTAAGTCTAGTCAACATACAGTCCCTTGTAGCATTTTTTTATTAGCAATTCACAATGCAAGTTCAGCTATCAATATAGTAATGTGTAAGTTGTTTTTTTAAATTGTAAACAAACGATTTATTGGATCATTTTGATGAAGATAATGATGTCTGCTAAAATTAATTACAAATAGTACTCAGATCTATTAGGGAAAAAGATGATAGCAGACCATATGAAAGCAAAAAGGCAACATTAAAAGCGAACAAACAAAAAAACTCACTAGCAGCACAGACATCTACTTCATTATTGTTTCAGCAATCCAACCAAGTAAGGATCAGAAAGTGACTGAACTCTGACATCATGTTGGTTCTGATAGAAAGATGTATAGATATTTAATGTGGATTAAACGTACATAATTTAAATTAATTTTTATTTTCTGCTATATTTATCTCTTTAAATATTTTCTCAACTGGAATCCACTAATGCATGCTGTGTTTATTGTTTTAATAGATTGTTGTGGTTTTCTTGCTGTTAAACAACTGCTTATATTCAGTGAAGTTCTAAGGAAATTAATACTATCAGATCCTCTACATCAGAAAGTTTACGATTATCACAGATATATATATAATTTACAGATTTTTGTACTCTTGGCTAAAAGCAGACATGATCATTAATGGCAGCCAAGGTTTAGTATAAAATTTCATTTGGTAAATTCTCATTGATATCAACACTTTAAATAAGCTTTTTTTCCTCATGTGTTACACTATATATGCTTGTTATTGTATAAGTGTGGGTTCTCATTTTTTTCTTTTTGTTCAAGGTCTCTGGCAAATCTATTCCTAGCATTCCATTAAAATGTACAGCAATGATGATTTATCATCAAAATTTTGCTAATCTTTCCTGAACAGAAGACAAGACTGTGATAAGAAAATTTGCTAGTTGAAAGTTAACACACTGAATGCATTAAAACAGTCTAATGTTTAAATATAATATTAAACTAATTTTAACTAGAAAAGTTAGGATAACATTATTATAATAGTATTTTATTTTGTGGTAAAAAATGTGACATGCAGCAGGAAAAGATAAAAAGATTGAAGCACCTTAAACAAATGTTGATGGGAATCATTTAAATCTGTTAATAACCAGTCATAATGGTATCTTCTAATTCATTAATGAAAACTAGAAATAAATGTTAAACAAAAATTAAGAAGAATATTTGTTAGAGGAAAATCTGATATATCAAAAGCAATATTGTACACAGAATTGGGAAAATTTAAATGCTACTTGATACCTTGAAAATTGACCAGTCTAAAAAGCCATAAAAAACCTTTACTTTAAAGTTTATAGCAAGTAGTAATTTCAGATTCCCCCTCATTTTAATTTTAATTTAGTAAAATAATCTTTACCATTAGACTTTCACTTTAAAAAAAAAGATTAGAAGATGGTTTTAATGGGAAGTTAAATCAGAATTTGGTGCAATTTTGCAATTTTTTTTAGATCTTACTTTTTATAATCTCAAAGATATTGCTCACTTTTTAAAAAAATAATAAGACTGTAATACAAGATAGTCAACTTGATGTGCAGATTGAGAGTGATTGGTGATAGTATGATTCATACCCAGTAAATATATATGTAATTATAGAATTTGGATCTTTTCAGGACAATGATTTTCCATCCCTATGCTTCATTAAGTTATATTTGAGCCATGATGTTATTTAATAAACAAATGGAAAGACACATGACATTCATAGTAACATACTTGAAAAATAAAACTGACCATTTGCTAAACCTAATCCATGAATACAACCAAAATTATATTCTGATATTTTGAGTAAACATTTTTGTTTTTTTCACATTGTTAATACCATTCATAGATAGAAATGGATTTCAAAACTCTATACTAAAGATTTCTGATGCTACAATGAATTGTGTGTCAAGGTAACTGACTACAGCTGGTTAAACAAGGGAAGTAAAAATAATTTATAAATGTTGATGTACATTGCAGAAATTTAATATTGCAAAATATCAGTATATCATTGTTTATTGTAATGATGCTGATTATATTATACATTAGATAATAGTAGATAATTACCTGTATCCAAAATTCTGAAAACCGAAGAGCTCCAAAATCCAAAATATTTTTGGATTGCTTTCAGTGTAAAATTCCAGAAGGTTCTGAGAAGGTTTCTGGGCAACGTGCAGGTCTCGACACACTTGATATAGGCACACTACTCACCGTAATTTTTTGTGCTTTTTCTGTGCTTTATGGTTGGTGTGAATATACTTTGAAAATGTCGAAAAGGCTTGCAAATAACCCTAAGTTACCGGTAGGCCTACCATACTGATAGTTTACCTTTCTGGTGGTTAAATGTACATCTTTTTCTTATGGTTTCATGTATAGAATGATTTTAAAATATTGCATAAAACTACCCGTAGGCCGTATGTATCCATATGCAGTTATAATGTTGTAAATGAACTTGTGCCCAGTCCCCACTCCCCAGTGGGTTAGCTACCAAATTATGCTGATATCTCTAAATTCGAAAATCCGAAAAATTACAGAATCCAAAACACATTTGGACCCCAAGGATTTTGGATAAGGGATTCTCATCCTGTATATATATATATATTTATGCCATTTATCAAAGGAGTAAAGCACTCTGTTCATTTTCAAACTAGCAATATCTTAATACAGTAAGTACTGAAACTGTATGTTAAAGTCCATAATCAGTTTTACCAACATCTTATCAGAAGGTACAAGTATATCAATGCTTATTTCTGATACTTCAGTTGATCATGCCCAAAGTGTGGTTTGCTTTTGGCATTTTCAAACAGCTCTTTAATCATTAGCATTATCTATTTTGATATATTATTGTTTTGTGAGAGACTTGATGGATGTTTACGAAATTTTATTGAAAGAACAGGTCAGTATTTCTATAATTGTGCTTTTTTTTTAACTTCAGATCAGTGGATTTGTACTATATGAGTTTGTCACCTAAAATTATAAACATCAGAGCCAGTTAGATATTAGTAAATGATTTATTTGTTGTTTTGGCTAGTAAATTTTTACTTTATGAAATACTCTATTTTAGAGACTGGGAATATAAATAATTTAGAAAATTTGATGCATACTGCACATTATTGACACTGAGATTATGTTAGTCAGAATTTTATACTCTTTTGACTTACCCTAAACTTGTATTATACCATTGACAAATGCTTGAAGAAACATTTTTCTAACAAATAGAAGATTACTTATAACTATAATAAAGATTTGAATTCTGAATTGATATCAGTTGATAAAAAGTATCCAGAACATTACTGCTATTAATAACAAATTCATAATTTTGCTATTTATATTATTGAAAATAATTCATTTTCAGAGACATTGAAATGATTACATTTTAGTTTGGCATAAATTTAAGCAATTACATTGCTTGCAATTAGTAGAATTCCTAAATGAAAAACTACAAGTTAATATTTGATTTTATTAGAAATTTTGTGAAATAGTTCTGGTAAATTAAAATACTATAAGTCACTGTTTTGCTACAATGTTTTTAAAATTGGAATAAAAAAGTTAATTAATGTCTTTGTCCACCAGCAATTCCTGCTTACAAAATATTAATCAGTTTAAAGATAGTAATCTTTGAGGTATGAATAACAGTGTTTAATGTAACTTTTAATTTATTTGTTTTTTTTTTTAAAAAATAAGATGTTTCACTCTAAAAGTGGCTGCTGAGTTAATAGTGCATAGCATGCTTGCTTTCCTATAGAATCCTTGAAGTACAGAGAGAAAGAGACAAAACTTATCTTTTTTTAATGTTGTAAAATTTTACAATGATCTGATAATATGTACTAGGTTTTATTATTTTGCCAGTGCACAAAATCTTTTGGAAGCTATGACATAATAAATGAAACTTATTCAAATTTTCTCAGATGTGAACAAAGTTTTTGTAAATATTTTCTATAATTTTTTTATTAATCAAAGAAGACTAGTTTTAAAACTGGTGAATTATTTTATTTTTTGAACTATAAGACATTAGCTGGAAGTTCTGACATTTTCCTGTTTGATTAGTCTTTCATTTTGAACTGTTGTGTCAAAATGTTACATAAATTTTTTCTTTTGCTTATCAACTTTGCAAGCATTTATAATTTTTTATGACAATTATAAAGAAACATTTTTATATAGAAATGCAAAACAAAATGTGTGTGTATAGCAGTTACAGTTTATAAAGTAGGAAATGACTTATTGATATTAGTGGGATAGTTCAGGTTTTTCTAATCAGCATATTAGTAATAATTTAATTAACTAATGAACCCACATTTCTGCAATCTCTCCCTATCACCATCCTTAGGGTTTAGTCAAATGGTTTGAGCTTTTCTCATACCTGTAACCTGTTGGCTTCTAAAATTTTGGATGTGGAAATTTGACCAATGCTTTAGTCCACACTGTACTACTGGGGCATCTGTTAAGAAGTCTTCTTTAAATTAATGACCTTTTGGCTGCAATTTCAGTGATTATACATAATGTAAAATGTGGGGGGGGTTAAATAATAAAAGTTATACATTTTCAACCAAATATATGTACATGTACACACAACATATGTTGCTATAATTGTGAACTCAAACATAAAAAATATCTTGTGCGACAACAGTTCAATAAATAAACTACTTTTTTTTACACATGGGTTTTTAGCACAATAAAATTGATTAATGCTGGAAATATTAGATATTTTATATGACTACCAATTGTATTTGTATTCATAAAGGATACTTTATCTTACATCTCATATTTTACTCATAGTACATTAGAACCTGTGCTTGACAGCTGTGGAAAAATTCTTGACACTCATAAGTTTAATTACATTGGATATAATTAAAAACATAAAGTAATTTTTGTTTATAATATACATCTTGTACAAAAGTAGCAGCCTCTTTAGTATGTCCCTCAAACTCAATAAGTGATTATAACTATGTTTTTTAATAGTTTTTTTTTTCATCGCATTGGAAGACTTTATTAAAATATCATACTGTCATAAATCATGGTTAAAAAATGTGGACATACTTTTGATGATACTGTGGAAAATATGTAAATTCATTACCTCTAGCAACAATATTGAAAATATAAATTTATGGTTTTAAATCAGCAGTAAGTAGTATTAAATGTTCTTTCTTGTTTCTTTTTACATACAATTGTTTATAAACTTTTTTTCTTCAAGTATTAATTTATTCCTGGTCAATAGACATTTTTAAAGTTTGATGATACTATAGCTTTTTAATCACCTAAAGAAAAAATTAATTAGTTGAACCAGGCTTTTAATTTTTTTAGCATGACCATTCTGGAGCTCTGAGTGTATTGATTTACTATTATAAATAATAATCAGTGTTATCTATCTGAAATTAGTGTATAAATTAAACTTGATTAGAATTGCTGTGATTGTATTTGGCTGGGTTTTACATGATAATTCTTTATACATGAGGAATTTGTTGCTGCTGCTGCTGTATTATAAGATTAAAAAAATTATTTTTTTTGTTATTTTTAAAGGAAATTTGAATAATTAAGTTGGTACTAAAATGAGAGAAGAATCAAAAATAAAATTATTTCTAAAAACAAATGTTATATATTAACACATTTTATTTTATAGTGGGTTGGATGTTTCTACATAAGCAAACTTAACTGGAGTATTTTCTGAATCAGTTAAATCCCTTTTAGTTTTTATTTTTTAAAAAATCTATTTGCCACAAAAATATTACACTACACATAAGAGTTGACCAGAAAATTATTTTTTGAAACATTTCATTAGGTAAAAGATGGATTTTCCTACTTATGTAATTTTTTTCATTCCCATGTAATAACTAAAAAAACTAATAATTAATGTTTTTATAAATATTAGTGGTTCAATACAACATGGTGAAATCCTGATAGACTTAATGCTGTAATTTCCAAGTTTTAAGTTTATGCAGATTATAAGACAAATGGGCTGAATTTCCCATTTTTTTAAAAACTTCATTCATAAATATGATGAACCAGATTCTAAGACGAAACTAGCCTAGATAAGAAAAGGTAGTTGACCAAACCTAGCCAGAACACTGCATGAAGTCTTACAAAACAGCAAAAGAAAAAAAAATGCCATATATAGTACTTTAGTGCTCGTGAATTTTAATGGGTTCTTTTGAACTTATTAGTAAACTACTTTGGGAACCCATTGCTAAAATAAATTTTTGATATGTTTTAAATTATGGAGAATACTTTGAAATTTTTTGCAAACATTAAAATTTAGATATTCAACTCATAATATAACTTTTCATCACATGTTGATATGTGATTTAGCTTTCAAGTAGTATAGTATATTAAAAAAGAAAACAAGTTTACAATTTATATTTTTTTAATTATTTACTAAGCACTGTCTAGAACTCAGCTTCAGAGCAGCCTTAAAATTCCTCATCTTCAGTGTCTGAGTGGAAAATAGTGGCCAGCTCAAGGGACAGGCCAGGTGGGAAGATTTCCTTGTCCTAGTGGAACTTTGAGCTGCTAAAAACTCAATACTCTGGCTTTGATGAAGCCATTAATAATAGCTGTCTGAAGCACACTGTGCCTTGCATGTTTGATCCACTGTGTCATAGTGTCATAGGAAACATGACACTTACGACCCATGTTAGTGAAACTATGTTCACTTGTGGACATTCATGCTTCTGGTATCTCTCTCAGCTTAGACTTGAAGCATCTATTGACAGAAATGTCTGGTGGTTATTTTTTGCCCCCCTCCCTCCAATGGATGATACCTAAGATAGTCAGTCTTTTGGGCCCACTCTAGCTTTTATTTCTTTACTGATGTGTGCACGCATAGAGTCTAAGATTAATATGGATTTCTTTGTCTGAAAAATCCACCAGCCAATGCAAGTAGCAGTTAACCAGCCATTTTTTCATCATGTTGTCTATCTATCTTTTTTGGATCACCTCCCACTCACTAAATTCTTCAGCAGCATCTTTTAAATATTACCATGGGGGTGGTAACTTCTTGTCATCTGCACTACATGCAAACACCACTGTAAATTTGATTTTTCATGTTCTGTTGTTCTGATGTCACCATTTCTTTTCCTTTGTTTTATTCATAGGAATATCAAATGTTAATGTACTTCATCCACGTTGATGATGATTGACATTTTGTTATTATCTTCCTCTGTTTGCTTGGGTTAACTTTTTTTAAAGTCTTTAGGCACTTTATGCGATATGGTCATGTGCTGCCTGATATACAGACTCTTTCTACACATAAAGCAAGTGGAAACACCACAATGGACCATGCAAAGTTCTCCATTCCCAACTCAGCAGTGATTTGTTTTATTTTTAATCCTATCTGAACAGTATTAAATCCATAACATGCAGCATGTTGTGATAATATGTACACTTCTAACCTCTCCTCAATGTTTTTCCATCAAGGTGTATGCCCATGATTTTCCTCCTCAGTTTTCTTTGTCATGCACAGAGCATCCTTTGCCTTGAACCACCTGGACACATTTTTTACTGAGATTGTACTTATGATGTGCAGTCATATTCACTCATTTTTTCTCAGCACTTTTATGACTTCTTATTTAAATGCTGCTGTGTAGGATTTATGCAATGTAATGGGTGGCATTTAGAAAATGAATAGGGGTTTTATATTCACAATTAAGATCAAAATGGCAGTGACTTGTTATCAATTGGATAATTAAGCATACTTTAACGAATAATGAGCATCAGTCCAACTGGAAAAAAAAAGTAGGTGTTTGCCAAATAGTTTCATATGAACTTTACAGCCAAGTTTTTGGGTTTAGCACATTTTTCTTTAATATTGAGAAATTTAATTTTATTGTCGCACAAGTCTATTTGGATTATAAGATAAGACCCAGATTTCCAGTAAAAAAAAAAAGAAGTCTTGACTTATAACCCAGAATTTGCATTAAAACTTTATTTTGTGACTCTCTTCATTTTGACTTTTATGTTTGTTACCCATAGTATTAAATATCAGGAAGAATATTAAATAAATAATGTACAGAGAACACTAAATTGGTTCATACTTAAATTAAATAATAAATATAACTGATAAAATAAACATTCTCCTACTACATAAATTTTAAAAAAAAGAGGTGACTTACCATTTCATTTGAAGTTTTATTACCGTTAAAAAATGTTCTGAATTTTCATGTTTTGAACTATGAAAATTAAGATTAGCCATAGTTGTCTGTAGAGGGGATAAAATGTTAATAATTAACTGATCTTCCCTTATTATTAGTTAACTTCATGAATTTGGAACTTAAATCTTGACATTGGGTAGATCAGTCTTATTGTATCTGCCTGGCTTCCTTTTTTTTTAATTTTGAGGTAATATGTAATTATAAATGGATTGGATAAGCAGTATGAAGTAAAAGAGGCCTTACATAAAAAGTTGAAAGACTCTCTGTCTTTTTGTGAATAACTATAACAATATAAATAATGATATATGGAATAATGTCCTTTTAGTTCTAATTTGGAGATTAGTACTTAATGATGCCAGATGTTTACATCTTTGTTTAATATCATAGGGAGGATAAAAGGTTTGTTTTGGGCTGTAGATTAAGATATAATTTAATGAAGAGGTAATTATTGATGCTTGTTTTAAAAAAATGAGATCACATCATGGTCAGGCAGGCAAGCAGACAAACATTGTCTCTAAGCAATGAGTTTGTTTTTTTTTTTTTTAAGAAATTATAAAACTGAAGAGGTTAATTAGAATATAGAAAGTGCAGGTGGAATGTGATGTTAGCTGGCCACTTGGTGATGGAGCCCTAGGGAGAAAGCAAGCACTGGTGGTTATTATCTAGAGAAAAACTCAGAGAACAACATGACTCATTTTTACTGGAGGAAAACAATTAAGGCATCATTGTTGTTAGGATATTGGCAATCATCCATGCAATTAATTAGTAGAATTATTATTACTATGTAATCCATTTAGAACAAACCTGCTGTTCCAATAAGGGGTCATTTGGTATAAGGTACAGTATTCTTCTATTGTTATTAAGAAAGCAAGCAAGCAATTTGTGTCAACATAATTAAGTAAATAAAAAAACAACATAAAAATATGAAAACAATCAAAATGTTTCAAATATTTAAAGAATTTTTTACTCTTTGTTTTGGTAGCCACTAGTTTTGATTTGATTTTTATTATTATTTGTTAGAGTTCAGTAATATTAATATTAATCTGAAATTTGGAAATTTTTTGAATATAATTATGATATTCTGCTTTTCTGAGCATTCAAATTATCATATTAATAATCTGTGAAGAATGCTAATAAAAAATTACTAATGATGATTAGATTTCTCAGTTTATAGACTCTTGTGTATATGAAGTTCTTAAGACATTTACTACAAAAATTGTTCAGTTTTTAACAAAATTCTGTCACCCTTTGATTTTGTTTGTTTTTTCCCTTTGGTGGGGGATTGCAAGCTAAAAAATTTTGTTTAGAATGGGACATTTTGCTTTCATTTAATTACTGAGTCATACAGAATGGTCTTGCACTGGACACTTGAGTAGAACACATGATAAAAGGTGGACAGATAACTATGTGGTTGCCAATGAAGGTGGAACAGAGAAAAACAAATGAAACAAGGCTTAAAATGGTAGTGGCAGGCATGAGAAGAAGGTCCTGGAAACATCATGTTGAAGCCTTCTTCCAGCAAAGGATATACAAGGTTGATGATGATGATAAATGATTGAGTTGCATTCTCCTGACAAATCACATGCAATTTAAATAAATTTCAGTGTCAGCTGCCTTTCCATATATATTGGTAAAACAATTCAGTGTATCCCTCAGAAATTTTATTCTCATTCGTTTTGGAGTAATTATTTGTTTTTACTCAACTATACTTTGATGATATAAAGATTTTGTCCAGGTTCCCCCCCCCCTCCTGCCTTTAGGTTGAGAATTATTTACTACATAATAAATTTCTCACCTGAAACCTAATCTAAACAAGCTGAACTACTTTTCTTTATTGTTCTTCTCATCGAAATTTATTTTGGTTTTAAATTTATTATCAATGTTGAGGTGAATTTCTTAGAATACTCTAATTTAATTCTTACCTAGTATTCAGAAAAAGCACTTTCCTTTTTATATAAACAAAACTACTAAAATGGTAAAAATCAGGCAAAAAATTACAAATGAAATCTAAAAAAATTGAAGATAGTACCTCATATATATTAAATATTTTTTAGTGTATAAGTCAGTACTTTCTTTTCTGAATGTCCAGGCTTTGAGTTATACTCTAGATTGACGTATCTATGAAAAGTCATTTAAATTGCTTTAATAAAAATTTTTTCAATGACACATTGTGTTATTTTATGAAATAAACTATAAAATTGTTCATTTGAAACTACAGAAATTACTGCCTGGAACATTTGATTATTGGTTGAGCATTTTTCAGTTCTCACACTCACAGAAGTATTAAAAATTATCCAAACAATAACAGGCATGCGCTCACCAGTTACGCTTTATCTATCTTGTTCAGTCCTAATTATATGTATAAATACCCATAATAAATCCTCTACCTAGTCACAAAATGCCTTCTGTACAGTCTCACAAGTTTTACATAGCAGCTTCTAGGCTATAAGTTAAGTTTTCTGAAGAAAATTGTGATAATATGGCCATATACAGGAAATATGCCAGGCCCTAACGCATTTCTCACTGACACGATGTCACAGACTATGAAGAAAACCCAGAAAACAAATTGCATCTGTGAAGATGGGTGGACCAACATTGAGGATAAGTTGAAGGAATATATGCCAACCCAATGCATCACATCTTGTATCATGGACATAGCACTGTAAAGTTGAGATTAGAGGACAAAGAATTCTAAACTGATGATTGCTATCTTTACATTTGTAAAAGTTTTTCTCTATCTTTCTTTTGCTGCTGTAAAGTATTCATCATAGTGGTTTTTCAAAGGTGTGTACCATATTATCTAATCAGAGATCAACTGGTTAGCTTAGTTGTGAACCTTAAATGTCAGACAACTTGAAAATGAGCAGAATATTGGCTTGTGCTATCAAAAATGAAATTGTGAATTGAATTTTTTAATTTGAGTGTACTCTGTATCTCAAAATCAAATAAAAGTGTAGAAGATAGATAAAACTAACATGTTTGGCTTTTTTAAGCAGGCAACTCTACACAACACAAATGACATAGGATCATCTGATGATCACTAATATCAGGCAATGACTGAAAATAGACACCATGTTTTTGGTACTAGAACCAATAATTACCTTTGCAGTTTCAGATATCTCTCCATGATTACAAACATGTTGAAAAACTATTTCAACACCATATTTATCTTGAAGATTTCCCCACAAAGCACAAATGGTTCATTAATATTCAGAAATCTGGAAGTACTATAGACAACACTGTGATGTGACTGTTATGAAGGATTGTTCTGACTGGTTGGAAGTTCGGCTTCTTACCGTCACTCTGATCTAGCTTCATCTTATACTCCAAATTGATTTATCTTTGAACAAAGGAAGGAAAAATGGGAAAATAAGCCAATTTTTAATACTTTCTATCTACATTGACTTGTAATCCAAAAATATACTAATTACAGAAAAGAAAACAATGAAAATTTAAGGAAAAAATGCAAAGAAATGGAAGCATTTTTTCTCCATTTAAAACATGATTCTGTTTGATAAATAAAGTTTCTTGAATTTGAAGTTTGAAATCCAAGCAAGATGCAGTCAATATTTTAGTATTGTCCAAACAAATTTATAATTTAAATTAATAGAAATGTGATTTTAGAGGGCCCAAGTTTTCTGCTAGACAGGTGATGTACAGACCTTTCATGCCTTTTGTAGATGGCCTGGCAAGATTGTCATTAAACAAAGTGAATAATCTCTGATTTATCCCAGAAAGGAACAATGTTCTTAATCTGGAGGAGTAAACCAATTCTATTAATTGTTGAAAATAAAATTCTATAAGTTCTGTAATAGGATACAGCAAAACACAAAGCTTAGTTAAAGACATTTAACTGAAGCAAATGGAAATTTAGATAGGTTATTCATTTGGAAATTCCCAGTTTTGCAATATTATGCTTAAGAATTCTACATTTAAAAATAGAGAGAGACTGTGGAAAACCATTCTGCTGTAATATTTTGGTCACAAGTGTTAAATACTTCACTAGTACTATTGTATTTCAGTATATTGTTAATGATTGACAGAAGTATGGGGTTACAATTATTCCATTCAATATTTACAATGCATATTTTGGTAAATAGGTCTGGTTTACCAGAATATATTCAAATAATGCCCAGTTATATATTTTATTTTCCAGAACTGACCATTTTAGATGCTACTTTCTTTAATTTTCAGTGAGATACTCTTTGAACCCCCTCTTTTACCCATAGCAGAGAATAATGATTTCTCTCTGTGTTTTTTCTTCAAATGCTCTAATCAATGTTTACAGTTTGAGCATAGTTGGTAAATGCTTAACTGTGGCCTTTTCAGTTGTTTTTGTATTAGCATTACCATCTTTATCCACCTCACTATCTAACATTGTTAATTTTTTATAGAAAAGGTAATGTGATGTTGTAAACTTTAAGGATAACTGCATAAAGAAATGCATTCATTTGACTGGAGCAACAGCTATGACATACTTTGTATTGCAAGAGAATTGTAAGTACAGTTAGGACACAAAGTAAACAGTAATATGCAAGGTATAACTGCCAATGAAAAAAGTCAGTGTATGACTAATGAACAGAGAAAAGGGTGGAGAAAGAGCAGCTATTCTGCTGTAATTAATCTTTTGTATAAAAAGGGTATAAAGCAACCTCACGTGTTTGTCATAAAATAATCACACCTTTAAAAAATGAATATAATTATAATGATTGATTTGAAAATTAAATATGAATGGTCTAAAGATATATGTTGCTAACTAATTTTTTTATTCTGGGGAATATTGTTTTGTTTTTAAGTAATTATTGGATTTGGTCTTAATAAAGTCAGCATTGCAGTTTGTATAATGTTATCATTATTTCTGTAAAATTTTATCCATTTGCACCTAATGTATCTCATTTTTTCTGTACTTCCTCTCAGATCTGCTAGTGGATTTATGATCATTGTCTAGTGTTCTTGTTTATTTTTAATTGAAATCCACCACCCTCTTAAGCATGTATACCTAAATATTGCTGATATTATTATCATTTAGTGCAATGAAATTCTTGTATACCATTTAAAACTTTTTTCTTCACTATCATATTACAATATTTAAAATTCTAATTCTTCTTATAATTAAGATTAAACATTTAATATTGTTAAAGCATACAAAGTGAAGTTAAACATTTATGGTAGACTAACAGTGGTTGACTGCAAATTAAAATGTTTAGCTGCAGTTGTATCAGATTGCATTGTTTTCCACATTGATACTGTTTGTTCATTAGTCTGACAACGAAGAGCATTCATTACCTTGACTACCACCAATCTGCTAGCTAAAACATAATTTTTTTCAAATTTTGGCTCTCTAGCATCTCATTTCTTTTTATTTTCTAGAACTAATTTTTTTTAAATTATTTTTAGATTCAAGCACAGCTGACTTTTTGTTAGTCAGAGATTAAATTGTTTTATTTGTGTTCTGTTTTGAGAGAATTGCTGATAATGCTTTCTGTTTTGTTTGTGTTCCTCTTCATAAAGTGAACTGAATCCTTTTATAGTAATGTGTAATGACATCTCATTAGCTAACCTCAGAGAGCAGCAGTGAGTGAAATGTGTGGGATATGTGAGACTTTAACAGCTGCTAATCACATACATTTTGACTCAGAAGATTGGTTTGATTGATGTTTTAAGTCAAGAATATATTTTATTGATTTTGTTTTTTAAAAAAATCTTTTCATTGAATAGCTTATCTTATATTCAAAATCTACCTGCAGTTGTCTGTTATAAATAGGTTGGACCATCATGACTCAGACATCTTAAATATTGCCCCATTACATTCCAAGAATGTTGACTTAAGAAAAAGAAATTAAAAGATGGATTTTGTTTTTTTATTAATGCAGTTTTTTTTTTTTTTTGAGGAAATCCAGTACTTAAAATATATTTTTAAGTACTTATGAAAGAAAAGAAAATTACAAAGATATACTTGAACATGAAAATTGAATTTACTTGTCTAAATATACTAAAACATACATATAGTGTGCTACTTGTTTCTTTCACTATTTCTCCCTGGATAAAAAGCAAATAAACATGGTTTACTGAATATTTTGTGCATTCTCCAGATAATATCAACATCCAGTCTTTTTTTTCTGCTTTCTTCTTCCAAGAATAGTGGTGTCCAAATTTTCATAGTTCATTAGTTCAAATCTCCAATCTTCTTTTTTACTTCTACAAAGACTAAGGATGTATAATCATTGTTGTTGCATTAACTGGTGGTAAACTTTCTGGGTGTCATATTCAGAGATCATGAATTCAATTTAAATATTTATCTAAAAAATAAATTTTAAAAGTCTTATATCAGTACTGTATCAGCACAGTTTTCAGAAAAACTGTTCTCCATGTTGATGCTGTAGTTTTCAATTTTCTCTTTTTTGAAATATTTCTACATCATATTTATTTTATTTTGCTTCTTGCTTATTTTTAACTCATCACTATTTATCTATGTGCCTGTTGTTGAAAATATTTTTTTCTTTATTCTGTGGCTTTTTAGTTTAAAAAAAAAAATTTTTTTTTCATGTGCAGTCATGCATGGAATTTGTCTAAATTTTAAAATTATTATTACTATTATTTTATTTTCTATCATTTGAATTTAAATACTTTTATTTTCATATCTCTTTTAGTGTTTGTTTGCATTTATAATAATTTTGATGCTCTTTACAGCAGTATATAGTAATGTTTACCCAATAGATAGGTTTTCAGAGAAATTATTCTTTTACATTTTTGATTTTCAGGTATTTTAATTTTTTTTTTCTTTTTTCATTGAATGTAACTTTTTCATGATTGGTGGTGACGCTACAGATACTTGTAGTAAAAATTTATCCTGGGGCAGCATTTGATGCTTTCAGCTCTGTTTATGCCAAAAATTTTAATATAGAGAATCCTTGACCTACACAAGGGTTTGGGTCCTCCCTCCTATACGTGTCAGATTTTATGTAAGTTGGGGATGATGTAAAATCATGTAAATAGGCATTGGTGATGTTAGTGTGATGGTTGATTCAGTCTAGTGCATTTTTTACATAAACCATAAATATGGAGTACATAAAATATAAATCTCAAAATATGATTTACAATGAACATCACATACCTTAATTCCTAGTGTGGGCTAATTAATTAATTAATACTAGATGAAAGGGAGGGTGATGCAGCATAGTCTTGAGGAGTTGATGAGTATGTAGAAGGTTTTGATGGCCGTTCAACCTTTTTTATAAACCTGTTGAGAGTTGACTGCATGGCAGACTCCTTTTTCTCAGCATAGATGGCCCTGTAACAAGACAGATCATCTTGGATGGCTCTGTTGGCCTTGGCAAACCTGGCAGAATCAGGGTTCATCCTCTCAAAGGCTGCCATTCCTTTGGCAATGTCCTTGAATGCTTGGGACATAACCTTCATTGTAAAGTGCTTTGGTGGCTCCTCTTCATCATCATCCTGCCTCTCCTGTGCAACCTTCTGAGTCTCCAACTCATTAACTCCTCGTTTTTCAGCTCTTCACCATGCGAATCAAGGAGATTTTCAACATCTTCAGCACCACACTCAAGATCCAATTGACAAGCAAGATCAATGACTTTAGTGGTCCCTTCCTCAACTGTATCTTCAAACTCTTGAGAACTGTTGACAAACTGAAGACAGGTTTTTCCAAACAATTCATATTCATTAGCTTGATCTCATCCCAGGCTGTTGCAATGTTTTTTATTTCATCATAGATGTAGCCATTCCAGAAGTCCTTCAATGTCATGCCATCCCTGCATGCAGCTCAGATAGCTTGAGCAAATGTCCTACATTGATACTACACCTTGAAAGTTATAACTCCCTGATATGTTGGTTGCAGCACTGAGGTTTTGTTTGGTGGCAGAAACACAACCTTGATGTTGGGATGCAAATCATCCAACTGTGGATGATGACCAGGGCATTGTCAAGGATCAGCAGGATTTTGAAGGGGATTCCTTTGGTGTAGCAATAGTTTTTCAACTAGTGATATAATGGTGCCAAAAATATGCCTCAAATATGGCAATGGTACAGGTCTTTGGGTTTGACATCCATACAACGGGAAGAGACCACTTATGAATGCACTTCAGTGCTGATGGATTTTCCCTGTTGTACATGAAGATGATTCAAATTGCAATCGCCCACCACATTACCACCAAGGAGCAGAGTTAGCCACCTTGCATTGTTTTTTTTTTCTTTAGCAATATACGTATGGTTAGGCATGCTTTTCCAAAATAAGCCAATTTCATATACATTAAACATTTGCTCCATCAAATCACCACCCTCTTCAATTACATTAGCCTTTACTTTTGGAAACTCCTCTGCTGCCACTGTATCAGCACTAGTAGCCACATCACTCACTCTTACGTTATGCAAATTTGCACAGACTTTAAACTGTCTCAACCACCACTACTTTCAGCAAAACTTCTCTGTTTCACCCCTCTTTGCCTTCAAATCTCTGTAAAGACTTTTAGTTTTTTTCCTTGATTGTCAGAAGGCTAAGCAGTATGTGTTGTTGATTTTGAGCTTCGAACCACACAACCAGAAACTTCTTCATCTGGGCTAATGCATCAGAATGTTCCTTAGTTCCTTAGTAATGACAGTCGTCTTCATAGGTACAGAACTTTTCACTTGTTCTTTAATGCAGTAGTGATCTTTCACTATGGTGTTCACTGTGAATGCAGAAAAACCTAGAGCATGTGCAAGAGAAGTTATGGATTCACCACTCTCATACCTCTGTACCTCATTATATTTCTTTTCAAGACTAATTGTATGTCATTTTTTCATAGCACTAAGATTCCTCATACGTAAACAAGAGTAGGAACACACTGACTCATGAGGAAGGAAGCAACTGACTGCATTATCAACTGCACGTCAGTCATAACCCTCCTATGCGCTGGAAACTAGTTCTTTCATACAAATTGTATTTTTTGGCATTAAATTTATTTTTAAAATTAATTTTAGATCTTACGTAAAGTCAGGGAATACGTAAGTCGGGACTGCTTGTATACTGGCTTGTAAGCATTAAGCAACAAACAAAAAATACTATGACTCATAATCCATATAAAGAGCAGTAGGCAATAAAGTCCATTTTCAGAGAAGTTTGCAGATGTTGACATCGGCAACACATTCATCTAAAGCATCTCAAATATTCTGAACAGGATTTAGCTCAAGAAAATGTGCTGCCACATTATATGGTTAATGGATTGATCTTGTGGATAAGCATTATCATCTATTAAAATGAATTTATTTCCATTTGCACCTGTGTATTATCTGACAGCTATCCAGAATCGCACGCCTATACCTCATGTAGGCAAAGTACCTATCGGAAACTCATGTAGGCCTGTGTGCCCATCCAGTCAAATTCCTGCTCTCATTATCTCATTTCCACCACTATAGTGTACTCTCTTATGCTGTTTATGGGCTTGTTGCATGCTCTATGTTCTATCCAGATGAATATATCCTATGAGTAATACTGAAGGCTAAATCTTAACTGATCAGTAAGGAGTGAATAACTCTTGTTTATGACAGTAGGTCAAGGGGTACCCACTTAGTCGTCTCACATAGAGCCCTCTTTCATGCAGCCTTCTGCATTTCAGAAACTTCAGAAGCAAGTTTGATCAGTGTTGATATTCTGCATTACTTTGCCAAAAGTTACACACAGCAATCATCTGCTGAGATTGTGACTTGTGGTTGACCTTGAATTGGTAATTGGACAATATATTCATATAGTTGAAGTTGTCTCTATAGCCAAGAAATCACACTTTGTCCACATTTAGGCATGCCACCACCTGGTTCTGTGACTGTCCACCCTTTATTGTACCAATGGCTTTTTTTCCTCAGAGAATCTGTTAACAAATATTGCCAGCATATGTAACATTGCCCTTTAAAACTAAAGTCCTAATATAGCCAAAATTTATATGAACACAAGCCAGTTTCTTTCATATTTTTTTTTTAACCAAGCTAATTTATATTTATACTGGTATTCATTCATCTACGTGTTTCTTTGATAAATGATGTTACATGGAAAAGGGTTTGTGTTAAACATATGGTGAATAAAAATTTAACCATTTTGGAAATATATATAATTTTCCTGTTAAAGGTTGGAATCCAGAGTATAAACTACCTTAATTATGTAAAAAGAACAAGAAATAAGTATTGGAGTTAGCATATAATATTTCCACTAGTATTTGTATTTGTACTGTATCCTAGCCTTTGCAATAATTTTTCCTTTCAAATAAAGTACTATTATAATGTATCTAATTTCATGGAAGGAAATAAAAACAAGAAAAGGAAATATGAGGTTTAACCTGTACTTTTTGTTTTAGATAATCAGAAATGAATAACAGATTATTGAAAATGGTGGAATAGTAGAGCTGGCAACCTCTGTATGAAGTAATGAATCACTTTGGGTACACTAAACCCTCACCATTTGTGAGGGATACATCTCTGAGACTGCTACAAATAGTGAAACCATGAAATACTGATTATAGGCTTATGGTAAAAATTTCTCAACACAACAATAGCAATATTCCAATAAGAATAAATAATGTAAAAAAATTCAGTAAACAAGTGTTTAATATTTTTATATACTGTACTTGATGGTATTGATGAGGGGTTTAGTGTTCATCTGGAGAGTCATCCGGACAACTCTCAAGGGTGAAGGCAAAGTTTACGGAGAGCATCTTGTTTGTGCAGGAACATTGTGATTGATGGTATCTTTTTCAAAAATAAGGCAATCTCTGTGTTGAAGATTTGTTCTGGCTTATAACCCTTCTCTTCTGTGATCTTATATAGCTCTAAGAGTTAATCTCTGTTAATGTCCTTGCTTGCACTAAAGGAAGTAGAACTGGCATCGCTGCCCCTTTCACTTGCATGCTTATACAGGTGAATCACCAGGTCACTCAAAGCCAATTTTTTCTGTGCTCAATCTTTGATCCACGAATCATGACTTGCAAATGACACTTTGGCACTTGCTGGAAGACTATTCCATATGCATTGTTCTTTTTTTTTAACGTAGTGCTCCAATTTTTTTATGTTATAGATATTGCCCACTGATATCTCAGTCTGGTCACAAGAAACCCTGTCCAATAATTCCACTTTCTGGCTTAATCATGTGATTTATCTCTTTTAGTCTTTGATTCACTCGCTCCACCAGTACTTGCTTTTCTCTGAAATGGCATCATGAAGGGAATAGGTTATAGCAGAAAACAATAGCAAAAAATCTTGAGCGAGAACTATGTGATGTTGACAGGGCAAAGGCTACATGTGGAAGCAAGATAATGCTGCAAAAGACATTGTTTACCACAACTTATTTACTGACTAAAAACAAAATAAAAATGGAAATAGAGACTGTGTCCTAGCTTTAAATAGGGAGGAAAACAGCTTATGAGCTGTCAGCACAGGGGCAAAAAGCAAATCATTCAGAATGCCATTAATACTGATGTACTTTATATATAGAATATAGTATTCTAAACACATGCGTATGTTAATGACATCTCAGTTGATAAGAAGGGCCACCCTGGTACCATATCAGGGATTTCTCTAACACAGCAAAGCACAAAATAAAGACAATCAAAGGAAGAATGCAGGACAATCACAAAGAAATAAGAAAACAAAATAAGGGAAGAATGTGAGCGGAAAAACCTCAACAGGTAGTGGAATAGCTCAAAGGTATGGATTCAAGAAAATGTCCACTGTAGGAAACATGGTAATATCATATGAAGGTGGCAGACTGACGGAAGTGATAGAATATTTGCCAACATAGAAAGGAGTTAGAGGGGAGCAACGAGATAGGCTAGACAAAAGGATAGTACTAGCCACTGAGTGCTTGTTCAAAAGTCAAGCCTTCTGTAGGGAAGAGAGAGTGAGCCCATGCATGAGATATGCTGTGTACTAGTTTCTGATGTATACAGTATAGTACTGTAGCTGGAAATATCGAGGAGCGTCACTATCCACAAATCGCCAAAAGGGCAATGCAGAACCTGCAATGGCAATGGTTTAGTGCATTTCCAAGATTACAGTAAATATTGTTGCTTAAATTTAAGGAAGATTTGCTGTATGGTTCGGTGATATATATATATATATATGTATGTCTTCCACAGTGTGCTTGATGGTGCACATGGTTTAAAAATTAATGAGTTGTAGATGATAAGCATGCCTATTTGTAACCAAGTGTTGTGATTCATGCAAACGTTATCCATGTTGAAGAGTTACAGTTGTTGCATCAATATGCATGGTATGTCAGAAGAGTTGTGCTTCAGTATTGGAAGTTTGGAAAACATTCATTTGCCCCTGAAATTCTTTGATCAGAAAGCAGTTGATTGTTGGGATGGACTGGTAATGTTATCAGAGGGAGGTGATGAATTCTTGAGCAAGATTGTGACATGCTATGACATACATCCATTATTCTACTCCAGAATCCAAATGGCTAATCATGCAAGCATGCAGTTACATCATTCAAGATCATCATTACTGGGAAAAAACATTAAGACTCAAGTATCTACTAGAAACATCATGGAAACAATGTTTGTGGATGTCTAGGGCGTAATGTATGCTAACTTTTTTTTTTTTTTAATGTAGTGAATACCTATGCAAACAACAGACCAGTTTACTTAAAATTGGGCCACATTGTTGCACAATAATGCTCCCCCTCAGATGTCATGAAATAGTTATGTACTTACCCTTTATGTTTCTGGTATTAACTTATTATGGCATTGATTTGACAAATGCATGCATGTAGCAGAGAAATACCATAGAAAATAGTTTCAATCGCTTTACTCTCAGATCTTTTAGAACAAAAAAGTGTGGGCTAATCTTAAACAACAATCATATATGACTAATCACTATGTGATACTACATTTTCTGGCCAAAAAGTTACAGAATTTCATTTATGTCTGTGACTATTTGTGGCACAAATTTTGCCTTCATTACAATGTTGTATGGAATTAACAAAAAACCACATGAAAGTCATTGGTATTGTAACCAATTGTTCATGAGCACTATTTTTGTAAATTGATGACTTCAATTTCTATCATATATTTATTTTTCTCTCTCCTTTTTAGGATGACCCTGAAATGTATAAAGAAGCTTAATTCATTATTACACTGCAGTTCTATTCCTTTTTTGTTGATGATGTTGCACGACAATAAAAACTGTGCAATAAATACTCAGATTGCTTTTCATCTTTTTATAGTTTCATTTTCTTCTCTACTGATTTTCTAATAAAATTGAATTAATTTTCTATTAATCCTAAATTAGTGATAGTAAATAAAGTTAAGTGGTGGTCTATATAGGAAAATAATGCAATGCAGGCAGAGAATAGAATTTTTAATGGTTTTCAAAGAGAAAAGAAAAATGAACAATAGGCATTATTTATTTAATTTTTAAATTTAATCTTTGTTTTGGCACTAGCACTGACTCCAAAAGTGCTAGTCCTGATATTTAATAAACAATGCATTATAAAATTATAAAATAATTTAGCAACAAAAAAAAAAATGTATTTCATGAAAACCATTAAAATCTTTCTCAGTTATACTGTTTCCATGTTTAGTTGTTTTTTTTTTTATTCAGTAATTCAATATTAATTACCATACAGGTAGCAAATGCAATAATAAATGTAGTATTTTTAATAGTTAAAAAATTTTAAAACAGTCAATACTTTAAGTGAATTTCTTAACCTCTGAGCCAACTAACTAACTTGGATGCTAATGAATAAATACAGAAAAGATTGAAATGCCTGGTATTTTAAATATTTTTACCTTGTTTTCTATTTTTTCTGAGGTTAATTTTTTGTCTACTTTTCAAGGGTTATTAACTGAATAAATTTTTAAAATTAATTATAGCCCATAATTCCAAAATGCAAATACAGTATGAAATAACATTGAAAGTTAACTATAAAAAGAAAATTATGATTTTTACTGCAGATGTTTCTTTAAATCTTTTTCATGAATAATATTTTTGTTTTCAAAATTAAAAGTAATTTATCGATGATTTCCATTGACCTATGAATTGTTGTGATTGTATTATCATTTTAAAGTCATAGAAAGGTTTAAAAAGAAAAGAACTTGCATAAAAACCGTGAATGAATTTCATAGTTACCACAAAATTCAAATAAAGTTAGTCATTATTTATTTGATAAAATTGAATCCATGCATTTCAAATAGTTCACCAAGCAAATATTCAAAGGCCAACTCCTCAGAATACAGAGAAACTTATTTACATATTCATTACATAAGTTACTTATTACAGAAAATAAAATTTTTATGACTGTGCCTTGCCATGGTAATTTGTCCATCAACACAAATGAATGTATCTGAACATATTTACACATTTTAAGTATAATCATATATGTATTGGGCATCCGGATTGGCAGATAACCAATGTGTCCTGTCACAATGCTGAAAAACAGGCAGATTCTACTATATGTCTCTATTTACTTGAGGTAACGATATTGGCTCTTCAATGTGGCCAGAATTAATGATACATTGACAAAGATCTCAACATTTAACATGGACTGCAGACAGTATTTTTTGCCAAGTCCAGAGAGGAAAATCTTGTAACTGCTGTGGAAAAATGATCTGGAAGATCCTCAACTGACAGAAATAATGGCCTCTCGTAGATATTACCCAATGCAATAGACTACAACAGCTTCACTGTTTTGACTACAGTTTATGTAGCATGTAAAAAAAAAAAACCTTTTATCCAATTTGAATGAAACACTACAAAAGGACTGCTTAAGCAACATGTCTGACAAGGCCCTCAAGTATTGGCAGCACCTGCTCTTCTTTGTTAAGATCCAGATTTCAGCAGTCCATATTTGGGGTTATATCTGGGTTTAGAGATGACCTAATGAAGATAACCCCCCATGTCTTTAGCCCCTGATGGTCAGTTGGTGGGATTATCATCATATGAGCTAGAATCTGGCATGATGGAGGCAGAATTGGTGTTTGTCAAACAATGTACCAATTATGATAGGTATATTGCCATTTTAAAACATCTCCAACCATTATTCCAAGGTATTTGGAGATTCAATGCCCTTATTTTACAAAATGAACCTACTATGCCACACTTATCATGTGAGTATAGTCTAGAAGAAGCATTAAGGCATTCAGTAACATTCCTGGAAATCCTAAAGCCCTCAGACGAATCTTCAGAGCAAGCAACAAGTTCACATCCCACCAAGATGATGGAATTAAAGAAATCACTTACACAGATATAGGAAATCAAGAACAGACCATAATAGAAAATTTTGTTCAACCAAGTATTGACAAAGAGAATTTCATCTTATTGATTGACTTTATTTGCTATTTTCCACAATAAACTAACATATTATAATAACAACAGTTGACCAGATTTTTTATGGCAGATCACAATATATAATACAGTTGGCAATTTAATTCACAAATGGTTAAATAGTAATTTCAACATGAAGACAAAATCATTGAATTGAAACTTAAACATTTTTAGTATCTTTAAATAACCAGTTATACTAATTAATATCTTTAGATTTTGAACATATCTTTTGAAGGTTTTCACTAATAAATCTTTTTTTTTTTTGTTATCTTATAAACTGCTTGACCAAAGTTTTAGAAGGGTGACACAGCATCCATTTTTTTTTTTTTTTTAAGTTTTAAAAAAAATTTTTGTAAAATTATTCATAGGACTATTTGCCTTAGAAATTTCTGTTTTTTTAAAATACTGAGCTGACTTATTCTTAATTATTTGGGCCTTTAATTCACAAAGTTATTATTTTAAGAAAATAAATTATGCAAAATTTTAAATTAAAAAAACACAAATTATTTGTATTATTCATTCTTTGTAAGTTTTGTCCTAAGTCTGAAAGTACTTTCATTAGCCAAAGAATGATGAATACTATTTAATGGTGTGTATATTACATTTTTTTTAAAAATAACATTAGATGATGGGTGTTTGATCATGGGAATTATACATATTTATAAGGATTGTTATAACTTGCACAAATGTCAAATGCATTATTTAAGGCAAGGTTTAAAATGTAGTTAATGTCATAGATGGTTTATTTAAGTAATGGATTTTTCTTATTGTTTACTTGGAGTTTAAAACAAATCTGTTAGTTTATTTAAACAGAAAAAAAATTAAACTGCTTTAACCAATAAAATATTTAATTTTTTCTGTTGCTAACTGTAGAACATTTAATGCTGATAAATCAAACAATCACTACTTTTTTAGTCATTGGTATTTATGTTTCATGAACCAGAGAAACAAAGCAATATAAATTAGAGTTATTTACATGATTATTTTTTGATAAATTGGCTTTTAAATTTGGCAGAGTTTTGATATCTACCTACCAGTTGTTCATTGTACTAAAGCATATAATGCTAGAAAATATTTACTAATTGATCAGAAATTGCCCCTGATGGCAAAACTGTTACGTTTATTTTTTTATTTTTTTGTCTTTTGTTAGAGCTACACATGGTATATAGAATATTTATGGTTTTCTGTTGATACTGTTTTTCTTTGTGGCAACTTTTTCTCAAGGCTGGTTTTAATTGACAACTGATTTTTCCTTTCTGTTTTGGCATGCAATTTATCTATTGCCTTAAAACAATTAAGCATGTGAAAGGCATTGCATGCCTCAAAAGCCAAAAGATTGCTTAGAAGGTAATGTACTTGTTGGTGGGAAGAATTATTGAAATTATTTTTATAAAAGTTAACATTAGTAATCAAAATCAAATCTTTTGAATGACTTTCAGTATTATAATACCAAGAAATATTGTAGAAAACTACAAGTGAAAACTTTTTTTTCTAAATGCTACTCTGCTGTACTAGAGTTAAATATCAGCAGAATAGAAACAGAATACATGATCAATAAATATGTGGGGATTTTAGTTTTTTTTCTTTTTCAACAATGAATATACATTAATGTTTTTGCTAATATGCAAATTATTTTATAAATTACTGACATAGTTAAAAGAAAAAGGTTGTTTCTATGGTGACTCTCTTTCTATTTATCAAACTTTAAATTGAGAAAAATAAAAGAGAGTTTGCTTATCAATCTACCCCTCCACTGTCAACATCAGTAAAGATAAGAGATTTGAACTTAAAGTTTGGGCAATTCTAGTTAGAAGATATCGGAGATATCTCAATTTCTAGTAATATTAACCACATCTGTTTATCTCAGCTACCTTTATTTTGACTTGACTTTGAGCAGTCCAATCAGTCATCACTTAATCCATATCCTGAATATTCAAACCTTACATCTCTATTGTTGCTTTGGGTAAATATTCAAACCTGTTACCTATTACAGGAAGTGAAGTATGACTCGATATTTCCCAGTTTGGTTTCTGTATGACAATAAGTAAACTGCTGATCACAACTCCAGCTAGAGCTGCTCAAGAACTTATCTAAACACCTGAAATACTTTTTCCATTTACCAACCATATGAAAAGCATTTTTCAAAAAATTTATTTAATTTATTGTTAAAACATTGTATGAACTTGAAATGTGTTTTGGCCATAACAAAATACAAATTTTTTTGTAATCACAAAGAATCTCCAAGATTTGAACACACAATTATGAGACCTGCCACCTGGTGAATGAGAAAACAGACTTAACTCAGCCCATCTCCAAATTGATTTGATGCTTGACAAACTGAAGTTTTTGGATTTATTAATTGTTAAATGCCAATACCAAGAGTTCAAACCTCCAAGAAAGAAAAGAAAAAGTTATTTTTCTAACACTTATCTAAATAACAGGATAAACTAAAAAAAATAAAATCAACAAGTAAAACAACATGAGGATGATGTTAATCTGTGTGAGTGTACTATTCTTTTCTTAACACTTTGCTATTTCTGGTATATTAAAGGATCTCAAGCAACTCCTTTTTATTCCAGATGATTTATTAATGGTTGGTGTTAGCAAACACTATCATGAATTGTTGGTTACCTTTCTCTTAGTGACATCTTATGAAACCTGTGGGCTTCCTATCTTTTTGCATCATAAGCAAGTCTTAAGTCTCTTCAAGCATGCAACTACAGGGACATACAAGAACCAAATCTGGAAACAAGCAATTTTTTTTTTTTTTCAAATATAATGCTAAATGAAAAATTTTAAAGAATTAAATCAATTTTTATTATTTTAACAATGTTATATATATATAGTTTACAGACTCATCTAATTAAAACTAATATTTTGGGTGTTCTTAAAATGGATTTCCAACAAGATAATTTGATGCTAAAAGTCTAGTAATGTTACAAAAAGTAAAAGGGATAGGTTCTGTTGTACACTTTTGCTAAGGATGGAAACCTTCCTAGAAAATAGATAGCAGCATGTCATAGTTTTAAATGATGTATTGTTTTCATATCAAGTCACTAGTGGTGTGCCGCATAGTTTAGTTTTGGTTTTTCTTGATTTACATAAACGATATTGATAGTGTGGTGAACACAAAAAATAAAAAGTTTCCAAATGATACTAAATTTCAAAATAGTAGAGATACAAAGTTTTAGGTAAACTGAAATATTTTATTAAATCGGTTAGTAAAATTGAAGGTGAACTTTAATGCTTAAAATATATATAGAATTATTCACATAGGAACTCAAATCTTGCAAGAATTTGTATAATAGAGCACCATATAAACAGTGGAACAGCCCCCATTATGCAATGCAAATCTAGCTATTAAAAAGTGAACAAAGAACAGAAATAGTCTTTTCATGTGGCAAAAATGTTAAAACCAATCAGTGTTCATAAAACTTCTTTTATGCAGGATTATGTTGTTAGTTACTCAGAAGCTTTTCAAAGGTTGATATGCACTGTTTAAGATTTGGTGCTGTCAAATAATTGTATCCTAGCACATTTTCATCAGGCCAATATTACAGCAGCTCAAAATTGATCTACAAAATCATTATCGGTGATGGTGACACTGAAAGTGTGCAAATGAGCCAATGAATTACTTAAAGATACCATTACTCTCAGATTTTCACAAAGCTTGCAGACTTGCATGGGCATATCAGATGGTAGATTGTCCTAGGCATTTCTGAAGATCTATAGGATGTACTGATGATGAAATGTCTTAGTATGCATCATATGGCTAGACACTGATGTAGAGAAAATGCAAGGCGACTCTTCAATCTAATTGTCTATAACCAAAAGTCAGATGTGGAGGCTGTCATGCCTTGCTATTTATTAGCAAAATTGACCTAGTTTTCAAATTCATCAAAGCTGCTGTGACTTGAAAGAATTTCTATGTAAGGTATTCTCCAACCAGCATTTATCCATGGTTGTCTTAATTATGGGAAAATATTCTTCAGGAGGATGGATCAACATGCCATTTTGTTTAAACAACTATGCTGTGGAGGTCGTGACAAGGCTAACTCATCAGGAAACTGCTCAATGAGTTGAAAGATACTGCACAGATCTGGATTAGGAAGTGATACAGAATCTCATTGCTTTCACTTCTAATCAGTAGATATTGAACTTTAGATTTTAAATCTTTCCTTCCATATACTGGGTGACAATAAAGTTACTTCCTGCATTTAGTAGCTTCTAATTTTCAAATCATGCATACATGTAAGTATGCATATACAATAAAAGTTCTTTAGTCCAGCATGCGGAGGGATTCTGAACTATCAGATATGCTGGATTATTGGATGTTACTCTTAGTCACACCTCAAGACACTTTATTTTAACATTTTTATGAGATATACTGTAGTATAGTATTGAATATTTGCTGTACTTGTCAGCAGCATTGACTGGCCTACTTCTGCTCGCCCGAAAAATCCAGCTGCCAAACACCATGATGCAACTTGAAATTCTGCAACCATCCATCAGAAAAGTTACACTCTTCATCAATATTCATGTCCTGATGATACTGCTTAGCCTTCAGAATCAGCAATAACCCCAAAACTAGATTTCCTTTGGACCATCTCAAGATAAACCACTTGTAGAGAGCACTATCAGTTCAGCCATCTTAGCCTTTTTCAAAGTTTTCCGTTTTTTGATTCCCTTCATCATCTCAGAATCAGTCACAAATGCCTTCAGCTTATCCTTCTGCTTCTTGATGTCGTATATTGTGGAGGAGCTGATGCCATATTCAGCCATTATACAGTTCCTTCTCACCTATCTCAAGCTTGCTGATTATGGCTAATTTCTCATTTAAGGTGAGAGTAACACGCTTCCTCTTTGTGCCTTCAAAGCTATGGTAAAAAAAAAAAAAAATGATGCATGGCCAAAAAATAAGGGTGATAATTTGTAATAGAGTTCACTGCATTGAGAAGTGTACCAAATGCAAACAAGGAAAATGGCAAACTAACTGGAAGGAAGATTGGCTCATGGACAGATTCTTTCTGCAGCAGGGACTTGCTTGCTAGCCAGACTTCCCCAAATTGTCTCACGACTTTTTCGTGCCGGACAATTTGGCTTTCTGGATCATTGGGTGCTGGATTAAAGGACTTTTACTGTACAGGGTGTCATGCAAAATGCATTCTTTGAGTTTTAGATTTTGCCACTGGGAAGCATCTTTTATGCTGTGATGTCACCTTTGATATTTGTTTATTTTTTTATGTACAAGCTTGAGCTATCAGATATATCAGTTTGCCTGCAAACTAAGTTTTTCTTTAAGTTCACATAACAGTTGTGAAGTTTTCCTATAGTGCAAATGTAATGCAAGGGTAGCTTTAATGTCTTTGTCGAGGTCCATGTGGTCAAAAGGCCTTGTATGATTTTATCTATAAATTTTAGATGACAGAATCTGTGATTGATGAACTATGATTGGGATACCTACCTATGACTGACTGTGAAAGTTGTTTTAGAAATTCAACATGTCCTCAGAAAATCAATCAAGAGAATCACTGTGGGGAATTTCATCATGCCAGGTTTCTTGGCCTATTACAGAAAATTCTGTGGAAGCTGATGTACAAGACAATAAAGATATTTCTTTATAAGTTTTGAAGTCTTCAGGAACTGCTTCCTGTTGACACAAAGAAGCAGTTGATGATCATGTCTTTTTTAAATGCATATTATCATCATATTATTAACATGGTACTAAATGCCCTCTTCATGTAAAGAAGGTATCAGCACACTGTTCTTGCAAGATTGTGTACCAGCACGTTATCACATCCGTAAAAAAATAAATATATATATATAATAAAAATGAAATAACAGATATTCAGTGCTTTTATTTGAATGAATCATCAGTAGGCTATTTTAAATGTTTAGCCACCAAGATCACCAGATTTAACATCTATACTTTTGGTTGACGAGCTCTGTAAAAACATTGGTGTATGACTGTCCACAGATGACTGCTGATCTTAAGTTCACCAATAACTCATTCTTGCCATCCACAGTAGTCTGAGTTGAGTGCAGCTATATACCATGTGCCCCCCCCAAACCTGGAAGTTCTTTTTGAGAATAAGTGTTCACGATATCTGCATCAATGTAACAAGTTAAACCAATTCAGTAAACTGTTTATAAAATAATTTTTTTAATAAATTGGTGTTGCTTACTCAATTTTTTGCTTTTATAAATTGATTTAGAAGAAATTTGTTTTTAACATTGACATGTTTGTTTCAGTGTGACATTACATGGTGTAAGTTATGTCCCTCAGTGGCAAAATCTTTAAACTTTAGGAATGCATTCCTCTTGATCCACTGTTACCATTCCTGATATCTATTAACTTGGTGTTATGGTTTGTGAGTTTTATGCAGTTGACATCAGGAAGTAACTTTTTGGTCATCTGCATTATCTTAATTTTTAATAAAAACATGTACCCTAAAATCACTCTGCTCAAATTATTAAATACATATTAGATAATAGAATTACTAGGAGTAATTAACTGTGCATGTTAATCAGCATTTTTCCTCTTCAGGAGATAAGCATCCTTTCCACTGGAAAAAAGTATAAAGTGATATAAGTTGAGTCCTCTTCCATTCTACAGTGACCTATGTGATTAAAATAATCCCTGCTAGATCTCTCTTTTAAATGTGGGGAAATTTGGAGTGCCTGGAGGAAACTCATGTTGCTGGTTAGGAAAGAAGAGTGAAAAGCAATCATACTAGGGAGATACTCAAATTTAGCCATTCCCAAGGTATTTGAACTTTAGCAGGAAGTAAGCCAGTCATTAACCAAACTAGCAAGTATAAAATCAAAGAAATTTAATACCAAGAATAATACAATATTAAAAAGACTTCAGTATAGATTATCTATAATGTTTTCAGGTTTTAGATATTTAGAATATCCTAATAAAATAGTAGATTTATTTAATTTTGGTTTCAGACATTTGAAAGGAGACTTGATATTGATTTACAAAATAAGTGTTTTGAGCATGTGTACAGTCACAAATTCTTATGGCTATCCACAGCTATAAGTATTATAGTTATAACTATAAATGATCTCAATGATCAGAAAAACTTGATATTGAACAAAAGGATTTACCATTGAAAGTATAAATGAATGGAATAGATGATTAGTGGTTTTTATGTTTGTTAGTATTAAGATAAATTTATAGGCTTTTCTTTGTCTGGTGACTTTGCATAAGGTGATGATTTCTTTGTGTTTTGGTAGAAACTTAACTAAATTAAATGTGAGTATGTTTAACTTTGTCATAATAGGTCTAATTATGATTGTAAATTAGATATTAGCATAATTTTGTGCTGATGATGAAAAAATTCAAAGTTATTGTAACAAATCTATTAAAGTGTCAAAGGCATTGTGATAGAAAACAAATATGATTTTGAGCACAATCATATGAACCATTAATTGTAAGTAAACAGAAGTACATATGCCTATTTATATATAAATCCTTGTTAACCAATTCTTAGGTATTGAGTTGTAATGAAATACCTATTTTATTAAGGATTTAAAAACTCTTGGAAATAGTAGAAAGGCATTTTACTAATAAAACATCAGGGACCTGAATAATTACAATTGTTAAGAAAGCCTAAAACAACGCTACCTACTTTGCTGTAGCACCATTTTCAGGATCACTCACTGCTTATTTTGCAATTCTTCTTAGGAAAATACTGTTTAGGTTTGCTTTTTTCAAAAATTACTATTTTAGTTGAGAGCACTTATGCTACACATGGTCAGCTGCTTAAAGTTTACAAACAGCATGTTGATTAAATATGAAAAAGTACTGGGGGAGGGGGTTGGTTACTATAGATTTGTGGAATGATTTTCTTACATAAGTTGAAAAACCGTGCTACATGAACATTTCCCAGAACAATTTTGGGAAACAGAGATCCATTTTGTAGCCTTCTCAGATATACATAATAACATATATTAACCTTACTTAAATTATCTACAAACTTTATTTACACATTAAGTAAAGTATTTTTTGAACATCAATATATAACAGTAATTTTTTTCTTGGGGTTTTAATAAGTTCTCTTTACTTTTTATTACCATACACAGGCATTGTTTTAGAAAGAAATAAGCTAATTTCAGCATATTGAGAGAAATATAAGTAGCTTATTTTTAAATATTTTTATCAAGAAGAACAAGATTTTGTAAGCACACTGATTCTTATGTTGAAGTTTGTTCTGCATACATTTTCTCCAGGCACTGCACTGATTTCATACTACCACTACTAATTAGAAAAATTTGGCTAAATTCTGTCCCTGTTGACTTTGGCTGTATTTAGCCAACTTATACATTGGTATCCTGTACCTAATGCTTCTTATGTATGAAATATTACCTGCTATAGGTTTTTGTTTTTGTGTGTGTGAGTGAGTAATCTGAAAAGAAAAAAATACAAGCTTATTTGCTTGTAATCTTTCTTTTGTTTTTTATCCTTTTCTTCACCATTGTCCTCAATAGCTTGAGAGGAAAACTCTTTAGTACAATTTTTTTAATGTGCAGTAAAACCTCAATTTAACAGACTAATAGGGGGTTAGGGATGTCCACTAATGCCAGGAGTCTGTTAAATCCAGACATTTACATACAGATGTGCAAAAGGTGCCCATGCAAAACGTTTTTTTTGCACAGTTCAACACAGACTTATGTCAAGAGTACCAGACAACGTCCGTTGCTTCCAAAATCCGTTGAATTGGGGTTGGTCTGTAAAATCAAGGTTTTACTATATAATGCTCAGAAATGAAGAACACATCATTTATACTTGGTTTGTGGTACACAATAATGCTTTGCTTTCTTATAAATTAGCACTTTCAAATTAAGCAGTTTTTCTAGTTTTTAAAAAAAAATTTCTAAACATTAAAATCAGATGGTTACACTAAAAAAAAAAAAAACAAACTTAATTTTTGTCTTTTGTGAGCTACAGGATGTGGTGGTATTGGCAAGAGACTTAGATATTTATGACTGTTTTTTTTTTTTTTATTGGCATAACCTTGTAAAAATAATGTCATATTTTCTCTCCAAATGAGTAGCAATGGGAAAAATATTTAAAATTCAGCAAAAAAAGTTAACAGGCAGTTTCTTTCAACTGTCAATACTTGAAAATCACAATCTGTTTGTTGCTTTAGCTTCTGCTTTGCTAATGCCTTATTATCAGTATTCTTCTTAGTGTTCAAGGAACTAGGTTAAAAATTTACTGATCGATTTATTCATGTTATACTTGTTTTATTTAACTAATACGTTTTGCAGGTTTTCTGAACCTTTATATTTACAAATCTAATGAAATAAATAATTCTCAAAGGAATTATTTCATTGCCTGATAATGAAAGCTAAGTCTTATAAAAGTACAAAAGATTTATTTCACATCAAATTCTATTTTAAAGGTTAAAGTTACAGCAGTTTAAAATTAAATTTTCATGTCTTTTGGTTTACTCATATGAAATTTGATATTAATACATCAGTGTTGTTTTAACACCTGAAATTTTGTTGTCAGCTTTACAGAAGTTATTATCTAAAACATTAGTGGAATTTAATGTACAAGGTGCCCACAAAAAAAACAGGAAATTTGGTAGTTTATTTAATTGTTGGAAATTTTGGTAGTTATTTAAAACAAAAGCAAAGGATAGAAATTTGGTAGCTTAAAACAGAACAAAAACAAATGTTAGATGTGGTGTTCAAAATGCTTTCCGTGGGCAGCTGCACAATGACGTAGATGGTCTAGCCAACTTCCAGTTGCCCCTTTGGATAACTTCAAGCGGGATATTGTTCCAAGCTTCCATCAACACAGGTTTTAAGGATTGTATGTCTGTGACCTCTCTCCTCTGTAATTGAAGTTGATGTAACAGTAAACCCCACATGGTAAAATCCATTATGTTTGAGATCTGGACTTTTAAAATTTCCTGGTTTTTTGTGGGGCACCCTGTAGTAACTAAAATACTGGTGCTAGTTTCAACCTTATTTTATCTCTCTCATGAATTACTATAAATATATTTTGGAAACGTTTTGCTATTTGATTAGGGATTTTAATTAACATAGTGATTTGTTTTTATAATGATTCTGTTCACTTGAAGTGTCAATTAATCAATGCAAAAAGAAAAGGAAAAATCTACAATGATGTGGTTATTTGTCTACTCCATATTTAATCATTCAGATATTTTTAAAGAATTGCTTTTCTAAAATCACATACATTCAGGCTTATCCCTTAAAAGACAAAAACAGTATGAATTTTCCAAATAGACAAAGGATTCTAAAACGCAAAATGATAAACATTTGTATAGAAAATATTAGAGATAAAGAAGGGAGGCAGTCTGTTCATGTTTATTTGACTATAAACTCTCTGTAAACAATTGAATATAATGCACATAGCTCTTTTTCTTTTAGTATTATTTACAATAAAAACATCCATTGTAACTAAAATTGATATTTTTTTGTTTATATTGAAGGAAGGTACATTGTTTACCATTCATGAAACACAAGCAAAAATGTTATGCACAACTGAAAGCTTTGGAGGATATTTGTAATTAAGTCTGCATAGTTACACTTCGTTTAATTTCCTGTGAGACAGAGAAGAATGTTAAGGATTGGAGAATCTTAATGCTGGAATGGTTAATGAAACATTTGTATGGACCCTGTATTAGGCATGTTTATCTGCCAGTTTTTTGTTTAATGGGGAAATTCAGTTGGAAAATCCTTTAAATAAAAAAAAAGTATTGTTGTTCCTAAATTGATTATGCATTCTTTGTTATGTTCTTGATGTTGTTTTTTTGTTTTTGTTTTTGAAATTGTCAGTGTTCTTGCTGCAACTAAAATTTAGTATACAGTGCTCAAATGTGGTAAAGTTTGGTGGTTATTTTGGAGGATATGAGTTAACAACAAGATTTCTTCAAGCATCATCAAGTTGAGCCCAATACATAAACAAAAAATCCTTAAGAAAAAAAATGAAATATCAATTTAAATAGAAAAGCAACTGATTTACTGTAGAGATTGAATAATAAATCAATAAGTGCATATTGAAAAGCTAATGTTATCTTAGGCAGTACAAAAGATTTTGGATTTTGCAACCTAATTTTGATACAAACTATGGTGAATTATCCATGAAGCAAGACAGAAAAGAAAGGAATGCATCCATGAACTATTTAAATCATGCTAGAAATGAAGGAGAAAATTAGATATCAGCATTTAAAATATGATTCAGTATATTTCAGTATGATTTATCTTGTCTCATCTTCTTTGTCATCATACCTGGCTTATTTAGAAAATGTGTGTGTGTTGTTTCACAAGAAAACATGAATAGAGATGAAGAAGATCAGTCACTTTGGTTTTTTTTTCATGACAAAGAAAAATTCAAAAGAAAGGCTCAAAAAGTCTTGGTTTTACAAAGCAATTCTGGAATTCAAAATTTTCTTGTGACTCACTCAAATGGAAGGCTCTCTACTGTATACTGTAACTATTGATTGGAATATGCTAGGAGATAGAATTCAGGTAACATGTTATTCAAATATTTCTGCATTAGGTAATAACCTTTAAACAGATCAGACACAGAAATGCTCAGGCCTGCTGGAGGAACTAAGAAATCTTCTGAGAGAATAAGCTCTACTATATAAAACAAATTTTACATGCATGGAAAATTATATAACTTTTCCCAAAGTTCATCATATGCAAGCTTTTGATACTTGAGGGAAGAAGTGAATTACAGCAGTCACTGATATAATATCAGGAACTTCAAATTGTTGTTTCATCAGAAGCAGAACTGTTGTGATATATACCTCTCTTCATAGGTTTATTTATAGTTATAATGTGCTTACTGAATAAAATTGCAGTAGGGTTGAGTCTAAACCTGCTAGGCATTTTAAACATGATGCATAGCTCTGTTTCATTGAAAACTTCCAAAAGCAAACAGTGAGAATTCCTTAACTTAGGACTTAGATCACTAAACATGTTATTTCATATTTATAATTGTTGTCAAAATATTGCTCAGATTCTCTCATTCATTCATTCATTTGAAAAATAGTTATCCTAAGGAGAGAAGTTCACCTATAACTTTTAAAACTGTGTTGCTGTCAAATCAAAATTTTCTGCCTTGTGGCACATGAATATCTGACAAAGATTATTAGCATTGGTTTCTTACACTCTTTTAATTTTAGTGAGGATCGCTTTACTAAAACCAGTAGCACTTTTGAATTTAATCATTTTCCTGAGAAAATGTTCAGAATTTTTGCTAGTTGGATTAATTTATATACATAATTTTTTTATCCAAGAGTTCAAATAAAAATTGTTCCCAGATTTAAAAAAAAAAAAATTTGTCTGAAATTGCATACAAGGGAGTTATTTAATTGCAGTTTGTTTGAACTATTTTTGAATGTACTTTGTTATAAAGATTCTTACGACAAAATCATCTCCTGATGTTTGCGTAGTTTTATGAGCCATGCGATACTATTCTTTTGTAAACTTTAAAATATATTTCTTACAAAAAAAGAAGAAAAATCTAGACATCTCCAAACTTGTAGTGCTTATATGGTACATTCAAAAGTGTTCATATTTTGGTTAAAAAGGACCAGCATATTGAGGAAAGAAACTCACATGTTACATTGCATGGACAACAACATGTAATGTTATAGTCATCTTTGGAACTGAGTGATGTCGGAAACTCACATGCAAATCATTCCTCCCATTTATACTGTGTAAATCTTTGCATACAACTCTTTCCATTTTCTCTGTAAATTGGCTCAGGCCATTGGGATGGTTCAAGGTTGAGGTGATGTAAACTGCCATTGCTTTCCAATACAATGTTCGTCATAGTGTCATTTTTAGGGCACTAACAATGTACATCCAAAATGGATAGTTCATGGAAAGATCTTCAGGTTGTGCAAGGGTAACAACCCCCCACCACCTCCAGGATTGTTACTTTATTGCCCTTGTTCGAAGAAACCAGTTTTCAAAACCTCAGTCTCTCCAAAATGACTTCCAAAAAGAGATCAACCAACCATAGAATTTCAAAACAGACAGTTTGTAACAGGCTTCATGATAGTGGTATTCAGTCCAGAAAACCACTGCTGTGTATCACTCTAACACATGCCATTAACAACTGTGCATGCAATGGGAACAGGCTAGAGTCTGGAGAAGATTTTTTATTTGTTTGATTATTCAGCATGAGTTATTTAGTGGAGACAACCTGATAGTATAGGACTGGTATCAGATACAGGGATAAAATCATTACATGTGTAGTCATCCCACTGGCCTAATGACAAGACCACAACTTTGCCTTTATGGATGACAGTGTTTATCAGCACTGTATTCATGTTGTGGCCTCCAAGATCTCCAGACCTAAATCTGATTGAAGGCATGCTTGTGATTACCAAGTCTATCCACTGTCTTGAACAGCTGGAGGTGGACCTGGTTGAAAATTTGTGCAATATCCAACAATGAGAGCTGATTCATTTGCTTTAATTGATACTAAAATGTGTACAAGCATGTATTGGGGTAACCTGTGGCCACAAAAGTTATTAAAGCCTTTTCAGCGAGTATCAATTTGTTTGTGATCATTTTCAGACAAGTGGTGTTGCCATTCTGCATATTCATTTCAGACAGCCATTTTGTTTTTGTCAACAATTTTGCTTGGCCTCCATTGGCATCAAGTTTCTTTTTATAATGGAGAGTTCAGATCAATGTGAAAGTTCTCTTCAACCAAAATATGAACATGTCATATGAGCATTCCATACTAAACTATAGGCTTGGAAACATTACTTATTTTTCTGTGAGTATTATATAGTGTTTTTATAACTTTATGTTAATTATGGTGGAAAAGATCAATTAACTTTTTACTATAGCTATCAAAATAATATGAAAATGTTAAAAATTTGATTTCATCCTTTTTCTTCAATAACTTAATTTTTCTAAACAAAAATGCAGTATTAGGGAGTTTGTTTTCACATCCCCCCCTTTGATTAGTGAATATATTTTCCTTTATTTTTCCATTTATCATTACTTAATGCTAGCAATTTCTTAAAAGTGTATTTAACATAAGTGTTGGAATAATTATTTTATATGAAAAAACCTGATTCTTTTTGTTTTTTGATAAGTTTTCTAAAAATAATTATGATTGATTACCTTTGAAGTTGTATAATTGTAATTAAATGATAATTAATATGCAATGGTAGAGTAAGTACAAAATTTAAAGGAAAATAGCAATAAAGATTTTTGTCAGCATCAATGTCTTGTCTAATCTGTTTATTTGAGTATGAAGCAGTTATGGCTTTGTGAGATTTTGATTGTTGTTTATGTATTTGGTGAATGAGTTGGAGTAGAGTTTGTACACTAGATGGACATTCCTTTTGTTTAATCTTTTACATCACTAAATTAAATTGAAGGTTATTTCCAAGAAAAACAAAAACCAAGAAATCTGTAAAGGTTTTTTTTATCTCTCTCCATCTACAATTTTCTATTGTATGCCATATTAGCTATTTGAAAACTACAAGTCTTACCATCATTAACAAAAGTATACCCAGAATTATTATATAATAATGTGAATTTATTTTCCTTTCGTTGGAGTAGGTATCTCTAGAAATTAGTTCTAAAAATGCAATAAAAATACAGACTATATCTTCATTATTTTTAACTTACATAATGTGTGTATATTTCATTTTTTTTTTTCAAAATGATATTTGCATTGTCGATAATTCTGGAGATTTGAAGTTTTTATTTATTTGTTGTAATTGTTTTTTAATTAAAATGTGACTTGATTATTAGCCAAAAATCACAGTATATACAGTTTGTTGCATTCAGTAATCACTACAAAAAGAGGAAAACCAGATTAATTTCAAAGGATTGTGCTAATTTTGTTATTAATATTGGTTCATTTGTACGGGACCTGGTGTGGGCATTATGAGTCATGGGTAATTTCATTTTGTTCTTCTTCGAGATGCCATCTTTGTGTTGTTTGTTTGTTTTTTTTTTTTTTGAAGAAAATTTGAAACCTGTACTAGCTCACTTTTGCTGTCATGCTGGTAAACTGGTAAATTTTCTCGTAGTAGTTATTTATTTATTTAGTTGAATGTGCAGACACTGCAAGAAAAAAGATTCTGAACTATTTTTTACAAAAACTGCAAAAAAAAAAAATTGTTATAAAATTCATCCTGCTTCATGCTTAATGACATTTGTTTTACTATTATTTGAAAATTTTCTTTAAAAAATGAATTTAAATAATAAAATGTAATTTATGTACATCTCAGACTCTTATGGCATTAATTCTCATATACCTGTTATTTAATCCAAATTATAAAGTTATATTTAGCATCAGATTTATCTATAAAAATATTTTAATATATTTTAGTTGTTTCATCAGCCATAATGAAATAATGCTGCTAAAGAATCATTTTTTTTTAAAAAATAATTTACTGAATTATAATCTCTTGAAAATTTAGTTTTTAATATGGCTGGGCCAGAAAACTGATTACAGTATTGACTTGGCTAAATGTGATACCTTATTATTGTTTTCAGCAGAGCAAATTAGTAATTTAAATCAGTATTGTTACTGATTAAAATTATGCCAGTTTTAGTTGTGTGTGTGATTAGGCATTAATAACAGCTTATTTTTCTTATGTATCTTGCCACCATACTATATTATTCTGTATTTTTTCCATGTTACTCGGGTAACCAACTTGAAATTTCTTTGTTTTAAGCTCATACTATCTGTTATGCATTGTGAATTTCTTCATTACAACCTTTTGATTACTAATTACATCTTTAGAAGAAACAAAAATTGTATAAAATGAAGACATGAAAATTTAGTACTAAAAATTTTAATTTACAGACAAGCCTACAATAGCTTATTTTAATTTTAAAATACTCGAAAAGTGAATGAATGAATTTAATTTTCCTCTGAGATTGGATAATGATTTAACAATTCTCTACCATAATTTTTGTGCGGGATATTGAGTTCTGCCTAAATGATGAATTTCAGTCTTGTTCCCTATTAATTCATCATGAAATACTGTTTAAATTAGCAAAACTGCTGTTCTCTTGCTGTTTCAGTTTTATTTATTTTTTTAAATATTAATCTCAGCTAATATAATATTCTAGATGAAAATGAAACGCAAATATCAGCTATTTTGACTCCAATTACTAATTTCATATTTTTAAATGAGAGAGAATAGGATAATCGATATTCCAAAGTAATTCTGCACAACTGTAACTTCTCAGAGTAACACTTGTTAATACAGTTTTAATATTAAAAATCATTTGTTTATAATTTATTTTATCCATTTTTATTCTATTTATAAATGAAAAAACTAACATAATCATCTGTTGCAACAGGTTGGAAAAAATGATCTAATTTGTGTGTGTAATATTTAACATTTACATTATGAATAATTCACATATGTTTGATCTTATCAGCTTTGGATTATGTGAGACGGTTGACTAATGTGATACAGGTGACTAAGGAAGTTGGTTTTCACATTGATGACTAGAGAGACTAACAGTTAATCAGATTGCATTTTTAATTTGGATGAATGTATTGCTTCAAGCTCACCAGTTAATCCAATCTTGTATTTGACTCTGTTTTTTTGGGGGGTGGGGCTTGTGTGGTTAATTTTAACTACCAGAAATTGCTGTGCAAATAATACTTTTTTCTATGTATAATTGTTTTGGTTTTTTCTAAAAAAACTAACAATACAAATTTAGCCAAATTATTTTTTTGCATTTTTCTTTTCAAACTTTTCTATATTATTATAAAGATAAACTGACCAATGGCTAATAAAAACAGTAAAAACTTAAGGAGATAGTAAATTGAAAAATAAATTACCTCAGCATACGTGTATACTTTCAGAAACAATATCATAATTTTCATTCTAATTTGAAACAGATAGAGGAAGTATTTTTAATGAAATTTTTTTAAATTACTTTTTAATTTTGTCACTGAATTTTGTATTATTTGTTTTACATAATCATTTTAATTTTCATTTTAATACTGTACTTCATATAAATTGTAAAATGTAGACTCTTCCTGGTGCATTTTTTCCCTACAGGAGTAAGCCTCCTTTCCTCTGCAAAAATAGAAGCAATATGGGTGTCAGGTTCCCTTCCATGGTGATTTAATCTTCAGAAGAGATGTTTGTTTCAGTATGGAAATCCCTACTGGAACTGTATATTTTTGGATGTTGGAGGAAATGGGGGTGCCCATAGGAAACCCACACAGCTGGCTGGAAAAGAAGAGCAAGAAGAAACCTTGCTAAGGAGCTTGACAATGATCATATTTAGGCCGTTTAACCTTAGCAGTCCAATAGGTTAACTTTTGGATAACCCACCACCAAAATCTGGATACTTTGTAAATATGTTACCTGTCTCAGAGTTAGATAATGATGTTACACCTATACATTTCACAAACTATAGTTCCTGTTTAGTGTTATTTATTTTTTTATAAAATGAAATGGTATATTTAAAATCTCTATTGAAAATCTGAAATATAATGACAGAAATATACATTTTTTTTTGAAGATTGTCATTTTATGAAAATTTTAAAAAAATTTTTTCTATTAATTTATATACTTAATTACTTTATTAGGAAATTAATATCTTTTATGAAAACTGCTCTGTGATTACATTTATAATTTTAAACAAGGTTGGTTGTTTTTTATCTTATTTTTGGAAATTGTTTTCTGTTTCTTCGTTTTACGCTATTAAAAGTCAGAGCTAAAAAAATGCATCTTGTTATGAATGAGAAAACCATCATATTGGTAGTATTTCTTACAAATGAATTATTCTTCACTTAAATAAAAAAATAAATGGAAACATCTTTTTCATTTGGAGAACATGTAAAATATCTACCCCTGTTGACATCTAGATATTGCTACTCTGGTCACGAGTATCCTTCTACTCAGCATAGTCGGGAATTTTTCACAGAATCTTTATAAAAATAGTCAACCTTTTTTTTTTTTTGAAAAAGTAAACTGTTTTAATAAAATATTTGCTGCCACAAGTAGCTAATGCTATTAACAGATTTGTTTACCTTGAGGTAATTGTTACAAGTTAATAATTTGATACTGTTGCTTATATATTTGGTAAAGAGGTCTGGCATATATATAAGGTATACATATTAGCAATTGAAGCCAGTCCGTATCTGTCTGCCTGCTCACTTTCCTGAGCTGAGAGAGCTGCTACTTCTGTTTCCCGGTAAATTTTAGCAAAATATTTTTTGTTGTATTTATCTTATGTTAGTGTTACTAATATCAGTCATTTATTATTGTTCATAATAAATGAGTATAAAATTTTATGGACATTAGTACTGATGAAATCAGATATTTATATCCACTTTTAAGTAAACATTTTCTTCTGTGGTAAAGTTAATCCATAGATTTTACTGCATCCTGTTAACAGATGAATGACATAATACTTTATAGAGACACCCCATGGAATGAAAAATATTACACGATGGTTGATAGTATTTGGTATGGCACCTCGGAACTCTGTTCAACTAGCAATTCCTTTACATATGCTTATAATGAGAGACATGATTACACCCACCTAAGGCCACTTTCAGACTGTAGGTTCTGTGGAAAGGGATTCTAGAGCCTTAAGTATCTACACCCACACCTCATTATCTGCAAGAGATCTGTTACAGAAATGGTCATGAATAGAAAATTTCACAGATAGCACCTTAACCCTCACATAAGTATCCAAGAAATAATTTTTGGCCCTAAATATTGTACTTCTCTTTCTTTCTTTGTTTAACACTCATGAAGTGAACAGGCATGATACAGAGGTTTATGGCACCACAGGGATCCTGCATCTCCATCTTCAGCCATTGGACATTTATCAGGGGGTCCCTCCCATAGACCAATTGCCTTCCAAGACTTGGTTGTAAAGAGCTTGGTCTACCCTCCAAGAAAGGTTGTTTGCCATAGCTATCAAGTCCTTTCTGCCCACTGCAGATGACCAGGACTATTTTTTCATGTGTGTGTCTCGTCGTGTTCGTAGCCTTCTGCAGGGCCTTCTGGGGTTGCCTTCATAGCCATTGGACCCTCTATTGGCCTCTTCTACCCAGTCCACCAAAATCAGTCGTCACATGCATTGGGTAGACATCACCTAACTCACCGAGGGTTTCAGAACCAATGGCTACCCTCAACTGCTTTAGTCCACCTGCCAAAGTGGTTTACCAGAGTGTGACTGCTGTGCATGCTACAGTTTCTTGGAGCCAGCAGGTGAGAGCTGGATGTCAGGTGGGGATCAAAGGTGGGTGGGTGCCCCTGAAAGGACTCAACAGGCCCCATCCACCAGATGTGCTACTCCTCCCTGAACACCCCATGCACCCATATTGCACTAAAAACCATGAATAAACATCTACATGCACTACATAATGCAGGAAAAGTTATTAGAAGAGTACACTCATATTCTAACAGTGACGTGTGGTCAGGGGAGGCAAGGGAGGCAGAGTCCCCTGACATTCGCCAATAAAAATTCTTGTAGTTAAATGTAAAAAATAATATTTATTCCATGTTATTATCAAAATTTTGTCAGAGAGGTGCGATGGGAGGCAGCGAGGGGCTCTGCCTCCCTTCGAAACTGGTTGAAGCACGAGCCTATGAAAATCATTAAAAAATTAAAGGAAAAATTTAAATAGAGTATGTACATTTTACGATTATAGATAATTCGGGTCAAATTGACTCCAATTTTGGGGGATTAATATTCACTACCACCCAACAGGTATCAATGCAGCAATCACGTAATATAATTTTTAAAATTGTTATGAGATGTTCTATTTCATTTAAAAATAAACAACAACCCCCCTTCTTCAAGAAAAATCTAATTTAAAAAATGAAGAATGCCCCAAAAAAATGAAATATTTCTTTATATAAAATTCAAAAATACCAAAATGTTTTTTTGATATTTTTATAGAAGTTTTGCTCTTTTCATTAAAAAAATTATAGGCAAAAAGTTAAATAAAACATATAAAATTGACAATCACCTGAGCAATGGACATTTGTGTATGCAGGAGTAGAAGTTTTAGATCATGTGCCTCTTTGGTCACTGACCTCACTGCACGTCACTGTATTCTAACAAATACATAGCATAACTTGGTCAAAATATGTAAAAAAGAATTGGGACAAGACAAGGTGATGCAGATGCTTACTGGGTTGCAGAGATGAGGAAAGATGCTGCACATATGTACTACTACTTGTGGAGGAGTGTAAGAGGCTCAGAGATACTTCTAAAACATTTGGAAAGTGTCTCTGAAAGTTCGTGAGGGTTGCGCTGGTGCCTTTGGCTCGACCTTGCAAGCACGTAGATTCATGAATCACAAATTCGCAGATAACAAGGTAGGGGTGTACTGAGAATATCTCATAAATATTTTAGTGGAGATGTGGCTAGTCAGTACATTGTAGTGATGTTGTTGGTCTTAAGAAACCTAGTACATTTAGATTATAGTCATTCTGAAACTTAAAACCTGGTACCAATTGATGAAGAGACAAGATTATCAATATCATTTGGTTACTTTTGACTAGTTACTTGACCACAAGGGAATCTTTTTGTTAGTGATGATCCCTCCCCATGCCAATTTATTGACTATACTAAACAACAGTGGCAGCAGCATACATGTAACCTGTCATCAGAGAAATCTAGATTGAACTAACTTTTATCAAATGACAAAACTTGCTACCATTAGATCCTTATCTCATGTTGATGGCACTTTGCTCAGACTAAGTATAACAATGATGATTTTGGAGTTTTTTTCTCAAAAAGACAAACGAATGGATGTCTCTGCATCAAAAAGTCAGTCTGGACGTTTATCTTTTACTGATAGCAAGTTCTGTTTGATCTATGAAGCAGTTGTTAGACTTTCAACAGACTATTTTTTTTCATCTATTTTTTAAACATCTGTACAATGGACATACTACTTTTAGACCTGTTATTAACACCACTGGTTTTAAAGTCACGTGTACATAGTCAGCTGATTACTGACTGTAAAACATTGAATTAGCAGCTCTTTAACCTGCTTGAGGCTATTGCAATTTATTTACTGCAAAAACTCTCTGGTCATTAAGTGTATATATTGACTACCAATACAGATTTTACTGCATGTTTTTGGCTATATTACAACTATAAACAAGCATGCATTTTAAAATTTATGCTTTTGCTGATTGTGTTGTGTGAATTTGTTTTTAGATATGAGGCAACAACACCTGCCTGTATTTTACATTTTAATCACTTTGAATAATATTCATAAAATATTGCCTAAATGATACTACTCATTGATTTTTACCCAGAATATTTTTTTGTTTTTGTTTGAATTAAAGAAAAGTGAAAATCACCAAGTATGTTATCTATTAAATTTCTTTCTCACCACTATTTTCATCAGCCAATTTTTTCAAGTGCAAAAACATTTTGAAATTTAATTTCATAATATTTAAGGTATTTTTTCAATTATTAAAGATTTTATAGATAGTATGGGTTTTAAAAAAATATCAAACCTTATTTTATCAATATGGTTTTGGATGTTCTTTTGCGGTAAATTTTTCACACCTGTAACTTTTCAGAGTAACACTTGTTAATATAGTTTTATTATGAAAAAATACTGCTTTTTATTATACATAGTAAAAAAATTAATAAAATAAAGTGACAAAAGAACCAACACATTCTGATGCATTAGCTCAGAACAAAATGATTTAATTTTTACACATGTAATATTAAATTGTGTTAAAATAAGTCTCCATGTACCTTAACAATGATCCCAAAGGTGGAATTTATTCAAGATAAGTAGTTGTCTGAAATTGAAATTTATGATCTTTTTTGTTGTTTCTTTTCCTTGTATAAAATTATAGCTTATATATTTGATATGTATTTAGGCTTACAAATTGATTCCATTTATTACTACTAGCATGATTAAAAAGAGAAGTTTATGTTGAAAGATAGAAAATAAATTGTTAGCCCAATACAGTAAAACAAAATAGTGACAATATTGTAATATGTAGTTCTTTATGTTTCCGTATGTTATTGCCATTATAGACATTTATTACCTATTATTTCTCATTTCTCATACACTAAATGTTCATTCTTGCAGGAATATAGCTATCTAATTTTGGTATCCTTTAAAAAAAATAACAACAAAATTTTCTGTACTCTTAAAGTTAGATTGACAATTAGCTAAAACTCATGGAAAAAACTAATGAAGTAGATTGATTACACTGGCCAACATTTTTTCACTTTTTTTCTGCTGATTAAGATCTGACACAAGATTGGTTTTTGACTGGGGAAGTGATCACTCTAGCAGGGGGAGGCCTTCGTGCCCCCAACCCTGGTCGCTTCCAAAGCCAGTTACACAAGGTGCTTCAGTGCCTCAACCTGGCCTTTTAGGCCTTAACAGGAGCTTGCTCCACACCGGGTTTCGGCCCCTACACGGCTTCGGCCACCAACCCCAATCCCTTCTCCTCGGAGATAAACACGCATACACGAACTTTCACATGCACCACTTACGCAATCACCACACAAAAACACCAAGATCTGACACTTGTTTTAAACTAATTTTGGGGCGCTGATTTTAAAAATAAAATTGGTTTTTGCCTATTACATCAAGATTTTGTTCCACAGCATTTTGCATTTGTTCAAGTTTTTGTTCTACGGAATCTTAACATGGTTAACTTTTTACTTGGTCAACAAGGAGGATACACAAAATATCCATGTTTCTTGTGCCTGTTGGATAGTAGAGCTAAGGACAAGCATTGGACTCAGAAGAACTGGCCGGTGAGAACATGCTTAAATGTCAGAGAACCAAATATCAAAAACCAACCACTAGTAGATTGGGTAAAAATTCATCTTTCCTCCTCTCCACATCAAACTGGGTCTATTGAAGCAGTATGTTAAAGCTCTGAGCATAGAAGGTGACTGTTTTAAGTACATATGCACAACATTTCCTAGCCTCAGTTATGGAAAAATAAAAGCTGGTGTGTTTGACAGGGCTCAAATCAGAAAACTGATGAGAGATCAACATTTCACAAGCTCCATGAGTGATATGGAATAAAGAGCATGGAATTCTTTCGCGGCTGTTGTGACAATTTCATGGGAAGCAAAAAAGCTGAAAATTACAAAGATCTTTTTCAAACATTGCTTAAGAATTTTCATCATCTGGGTTGCAACATGAGCATAAAGATTCATTTCCTCAACAGTCATCTTGATAAATTTCCTGAAAATCAAAGTGATGTAAGTGATGAGCAAGGTGAAAGATTCCATCAAGATATACAAGCTATGGAGGAGTGATACCGAGGAAGGTTGGATACTCACATGATGGCCGAATACTGTTGGAGTTTTAAAAGAGACTGTCTGGAAATGAAGCACTCCAGAAAAGCCTACAAACGAAAATTTAATCCATGAAGAAAGAATGTATCATTTACTGATAACAGTTAATGTAAATAAACCCATGTCTGTCATTGTTTTATTTTACGGCATTCTGAATGAAATGATAAGAATATTCTGGATTCGTTTGTGCCTATTTTTGACTAAAATTCATTCAATTCTAGCATCAATTTATATTTTTCTATTTCAGTATTTTGACCTGATGTTGACCAGTATATTTGTTAATCTCAAAATTGATTCATGGTATTATTTGTTGGAATGGTATTCTAAATAAAATTATGAGAATAGGATTGAGGTGATTGTGGAAATCATTGTAGTCGCGTACTTTTTTTATGGCGATTGATCGAAAATGGGAGTATGCTGCAGAGCAAAAACTTGATGTGACAGTCAAAAACCAATGTGATATTTGAGTTCAGCTCCCCCAAATTAGTCAGAAACAAGTCTCAGATAGGTCAGCAAAAATTGTGTTGACTAGTGTTATAAGTATCACTGGCAGTTGTTGACTAGTAACATCTTTAAAAGTTTGTTTTTGATAATATAAACAACTGAAAGTTCTATATTAAACTTAGATACAGAAGATAGGCTAATTTTTGTATGTATGAGAGAGAGATTGAAGTTTTTGTTTTTATTTTCATGTAAAATTTCACACACAAAAGGAATGGAATTCTATTATTTATTTAAAAAAAACAAAGGGATTCATACACCATATTTTAAAGGATCAAGTTTTAAGAGATGGAACTCAGTATACTGGACAATCAGTATAAGTGACATTTACTGGTTTTCTTTTTACATTTTGGAATAACTGCAAAATTTCCATGTGAATTGCCTTTAAGCATACACGTGTATAATTTTGACCTTGGATAAAGAAAGTAGTTTTAGACCTAAACTACATGCAGTGTTACTGCCATTGCTTTTTCTACGTACACAATGCTTTCATAAATCATCTCTCCTTTTCCTCAAATCTAGGTTTCATTCCACCCTGTAAATCCTGGTAATCATACTGCATGTAAAGTTTGAGATATGGATGCTATAATTAATCCTTATGATGCTTGCCACACCTGATTGGAACAATTTATCATTTAGATAAGCAAATCTGTCCATGACATTATTGATTGTTTTTACAGAGTCAAGCACCTTTTTCAATCATTACTGCTATTTGGCTAAACTCTTTGATTGACAGATTGCACTAGTTTGGGTGGAGGAGGAACAGAGGCCAGGAAAAAGGAGTGGAAAAGAAGGAAAACAAATTATCCGATTTTACATAATGAAGGTTGCATTGAACCAAAAAGAAGCCTCACAAAGTGAAGCAACTGTGTGAGAATGTTAGTCAGGAGGGCAGGATGGGTAATGGCCAATGAGAAAGTTTCAGTAGTATTTAAGCTGCAACAAATATAATGAATAGATATTAACTCTAAATTTACAACTTGGTAAATGTAGCAGAAAAACTGAAGTCTGAACAAAAATAAACAAATCAATTTATAACAACATGAGTGGATAATTATTTATCTATCAATACACAGATAATATATTTTAAGATGATAGGATTGAAAATTCATTAATAATGTCATAATATCTTAAAATGCCAAACAAAAACCAATTAAATTTGAAAAAAAAGAAGAAAGAAGGCTATATATATCCATTATAATGTATAGTGGAATGGGTGAAATGGGTGAAAAGAACTCATCTTTAAATTCAGTTTTAGATGTACATATAATAATTTTGGCGTTTCTTCACAATCATTTATTTAAAATATTTAAAAAGTGAAGTTAACAGTAAGTAAATGCAATTAGATTTGTTTGTTTATTTTTAAATAAAGTCTAAGCTTGTTAGTGCTAACAAAAATGTCATAAATTTTTATTTTCACTAATACTTTTGGGATGATTGAATCTCTCTTAAAACATCAGCTTATGGTGGCAATATTTACTGCTTCTGTTTCTATTACTGCATTGCTGTCAACTGACCATTGTAAAATTCCATTTCCCTGAAAAGTGGTGTTTTCAAAACACTTATAAAGAACAAGCTTGTTGGCTAAATGTGGTTCCTTCCAAGATGCACGATACACAAACAAATCATCTCAACTTTTCAGTTAAAATCTTATATCAGTTTTGGAATCACTGACTGCTTAGTCCATATCTCCTTATGTACATATCTAAAACATTAAAATCAATAATTTTTCAGAGTAATTAAAGAAGTATATTGCAGTAATGGTGATTTCTTATAATTTTCAAGAAGGACAAACAAGGTTTGGGTTGCTGTTTTTTTCTTTTAATTTACAATTTTTTTTGAAATAGAAAGTTTATAGTTTTGTTTAACATTAATCTTCTGTAATTTGCGCTTTCTCAGTAACGTTCTTTTAGCCAGGTGATGTTGTGAGTTCATAAGTGCAGTTTTTTTCGTTCACAATAGATGATTAAATTTTCACTCTGAAGCAAATCTGTAAAACAAATCTATTGAAATTGCTGTCCATTGTCTTTTCACAAATGGTCTAATGAATCATGCAGTCTAGGAAAATATGAATGTCTGCTAAATAATTTCTTAAAGTTACTATCTTAAAAAATACTATAAAAACATTTTCTGCAATGCCAGGATTTTATTTTTTCCAGTTAATGATACTCCATGTTAAATTTTCAGGTTTCAAATTCACACAATGTACTTTAAAGAACGAGTTTATATAAGAATATGGCCTATTTTAAAGATTAAGTTTCATTTAACTATCATCAGTTACTTTTTCATCACATGTTGTTTTATAACTGGTATTACCAAGTTGTGCTTTGTTATAAAAACACTAGAAAAGTATTGATTTCAAGTATCTACTGGAATTCATTTCTTACTGTACCAACCTCGAGAAAAGGTTCAATATTTAGTATGTGAAGGTTGATGATAATCATCAGAAAAGATCAATAACAACAAAGTTGAATTGAACCACTAAAGAAAATTTAAAAGAAAAAAAAACTGCTACAATAATCAAGATTTTTCTTTTTTAATGACTGATGTTATTTTGGAAATTTTATTGGTGGTTTCAGTAGATGAACTGAATTTTAACACTTTTTAAATGTAAATATTGCATGAATGTTGAGTATTAATGTGAAATAAGAAAACTTTCATGTAAAATGGTTATCATACAGTAGCTGTGTGAATAACACTCAGAGACCAAATCATAGAGGATGTGGAACAGACACTTAACAAAAAAAAAAGTATTTAAAAGTAAAAGTAGCTATGTATACATTCTGAATCTGGTTTACATCTACTAATAATTTAGAAATCTTTCCCAGAATGCAACACTATGAAAATTTATGGTTAGGTTTTGATCATCACTTATTGCCTTAAAACTATAGCCATTATATTAATATGGCAGATGAAAAAAAATATTGAAAAAAAAAACAAAATGTGGAATTTTGATTGCACTCCATAAAAAAAAAAAGTATGACAGCAAATTTATTGGTTTTGACTACTTTTGAAGATTGAAAATGTTTTACTGACTACTGCTGCTCACAGGGTAATCATGTGTTTCGTAATAATGCACTGTGGGAACATCTCTAAAATATTGACATACCAGATTCAGATTGCATACATGGCCAAAACTCTTGCAATATTTTGCATTTAACTTTGTCTGTCTTGCTGTGTATTAAGAATACATTAATACCTCGGTTAGCGCTCTAAATAGTTCCTAAAAAATGCAGCACTATACAGGGTCATTATAACATAGCATAAATAGAGATGCGAGCTTGCTAGGTTATTTTTAACCTGAGACATATACAGATTTGTAAGAAAAATTTCGTGATTTTCTGTTTAGTGAAGTCTGTTTGAGAATGTGCACGCATAGATGGTGGGAGACAGCGGTGTGTGGTAGAAGCATCAGCTGTGTCATTGACAATTGAGGTTACCAATAAGGTGTAGTCACCCATTTCATGCGTACAAAATTGACTAACAGAAAACTCCACTCATCTCGTACAAGTAACTGGTGCCAATCATCGTAGTTTTGACCGAAAAAGCCAAGAGCTTGCCGACTGATTGCCCGGAATACACTGGCATGAGATGACAAGCGAATGCGATGTTAATCCAGGAAAGGCAGTGGAAACGAGGTGGAGACAGCACTTCAACTATGGCACGATTTTATGAAAACAGTGATACAAGACACAAATGAAGGTGATAGACATCACCAAACGACTGAAAAATCCAGAGACTCGCTATTGCACCCTACAAGCACTTAATAACTTTAGATAACCTCATACATTGTGATGTTACACATTGTGATCTAATGTTATTATGAAACAAGTTAAATTAATCATTGTAGTCATGAGTACATAGGCCTACTCACCAATAAATCAGTAGAAAAGCTACAGTGAGAAATAGGACAGAAGAGGCTATATCTGGGATGAGAGTCCAGGCTGTGGTTCTTCCTCACACATTTGCTGCTTCCCAAAGAATGCATCTAATGTTGTCTATGTTTTCTTGAGTCTTCTCTCATGAAGCAATTCACAGTAGCTGGATATCATGTCCAGAACACACCTCTTTGCCTTGCTGCTGCACTCCCAATCAGGGTCATTCTCAGTAAACTGGTCCATGATTTCCGTAATCTTGATGTTGTTACTGAGGAATACAGTAGTGAGAATTCTTTCTGGTGTCACTGGCTATACAGTAGAGTCTTCAGGCTCATTCTGGATACATTGCTGTGCTAACTCCTGCAGCTCTTCAATAGATAAACTCTTACCATGAGACACTATTAACTCTTCTACATCTTCCGCATTGACATTCTGCATTCTCCCTTCACTGGCCAGCTTAACAATGTCATTGATGACTGCTGGTACTATTTTTTCGTAAAATTCCAGGATGTCATTGCATGCTTCTGGCTATAGCTTCTTGCAAACTCAGTTCATGCAGTTTTCGATCACTTCATCCCAGGCTGCTTTGGCCTTCATGATATGGTAGTTTTTCCAAAATTCCGTGATAGATTGTTTATCTTGGCCATCCGTTTCTTCAACAAGTTGTTTGAAAATGTGACGAAGATAGTAGGCCCTTGATATTAGAAATTATATCCTGATCCATTGGTTGGAGTAAGGAAGTGGTTTTTGGTGGTAGGTAAACTACTTCGACAGGAATGCAGGTCTGAATGGTGTCAAGATTCTGGAGGTGGCCTGGAGCATTATCGATCACCAACAATGCCTTAGGTTCAAGGTTATGTTCTTTGCAATATTTTTTTCACTGCTGGACAAAAGTATGAAACAAACCACTGTGTGAAAATTTCTATTATCACCTAGGCCTCCTTTGATTTCCAAATCACAAGCAGATGCATTTTTTATATTCCCCTCATTGGTCGTGGTGTTTCTGAATGCTAAACGAGCATCAGCTTCAGCTTGAAGTCTCCTGAAGTGTTACTGCCAAGTAGTAGTGTTAAATTAAACTGTCTTTTCCAACCTTGAACCCAGAAACGCTTTTTTCTTCTCAGGAGATGAAAGTGCAGGATGGCATTCTTTTCCAGAATAGGTCTGTTTCGTCTACATTGAAGACAAGTTGGGGAGGGTAGTTGCCATGCTGATGATACTCTTAAGAACCTGGGGAAATTCCTTGGCTGCCTGCCTGTCTGCATTTGCAGCTTCACCAGAGATACGGATGCCATGCAAGTTATGCCATCGTTTGAATCTGTCAAACCAACCTCTGCTAGCTGTCAGTGCTTCTGAATTATCTCCTTCTCCTTCTTGTAAGTGTCTGAAGATGCTCCTTGCCTTTTCCATGGTGATATATTGACTTAATGGCATGTTGCATTGCGCTTCATTGTCCACCCATATACCAAGCATATCTTCCATTTTTTTCAAAAATTTACTCCTTGAACTGGTCACCTTCTTTGCTGATAACAATAAGGTCTTCATGGCAGAAGCTTTTATTTTGTCTGCATTTTTAATGATGGTTCTAATCGTTGATGTAGCCAACTTTAAAGATTTACCCACATATGCCTGATGTTTGCCAGCTTCCAATCATCTCAATAGTTGCAGTTTTACATCCAGTGTTATGCTTTTCCTCGGCACCTTAGATGAACTTTCAGCACTTGAAGTTGCAAGCCCTTTTCCACTCATGGTGGGTAAAGATTGAATGAAACTGTGGATAGTACAGCAAATTTTGCGAGACAACCAGAATAGGTGCACAATGTGGCTGCAGCAAAGCTTGAACTAATAGAGGACTGAGAGGAGACCGCTGACTGGATGTATGCGTGTGTGTGTGAAGCACTCTGGTTAGCTAAGTGAATGTAAACAAAGATGACCCCTTTCGGAGGGTTGTTCAAAATTTCTGATTTTGACTACCACACTTTTTCATTGCCGACTTTCCTCAACAGTATGACGTGTGACATTGCACATGTGCACACACTGCATTGTCAACCTGTCTATCTCAGCAAATAGGCATGACTCTGATTTTACACTATAGCAAGTCATCTACACACGCACACCATCGGTCTACTTGAAGGAGTGATGTTTCAATTTCAACGAATGAATTATGATTCTGCAGGGTACACATTCATCACTTACAAAGCTAAGGTTGAGAATTGAAATGGTGGTTAGTAAGTACTCCAAGAAAAAAGAACGCTAAAGCAAATCAGTGCTAAACGGGTTAGCGCTAAGCGGCCATTACTGTATTTGTACGATCCAAAATTTTGAGGGATTTAGAGGAGTTCAGTGTATAATAAACTAACTGATATTTTCCTTTAAGAATTATTATTTATTAAAATATCTGCATCATTTACTACAAGATGAAGAGATTCAACCATTGCATCATGTTTATAATATTAATGATTTCTTCTTGTGGAAGTTCTCAAATTTTATTTTATTGTTTGTATTAAAGCATAAAATGCTACTAAAAACCAAAACATAATTAAACTATTATTATCAATAGTAACATTCTTACACTGTTGGAATGCTTACAGCAGACAATAAGACCTGGGATTTGGAACAGTAGAATATTTCTCTCCAAACAGTCTACCCTTTTACTGGATTTCTTACCAATAGAAAGCTGATCAGGAGCAATGTTGCCATTGATATCCAGGTTGCATAACTGACTCTCTCTCTCTATATATATATATAATATATATATATATATATATATATATCTGAAGTATTTGCATAGTGTTTTGTTGTTGTTGTTTTGTTTTTTTGTTTATTTTTAAATCATGGAATATGAAATTAATAGTGTTTTATCCCAAATGTTTCACTCTATGATATAATTTGATTCACTGAAATTAAGATACTATATTGCAGAAGACAAATCAGATTGTTTTTTTGGTTTGTGATGTCATACTATTTTGAAATTGATGCTGTAAATGCACTTAATGTCAGAAGAAGAAAGCCATTTTGGAAGGTATCATAGATAGATTTTTGGGCTTAGACAGGTTTCAGCCTGACTGGATTAGAAAGTTCAAAAGTGAGATAGTTTAATTAACATTTGATGAATACTATGCTCATTGCATTGTGCATGCTCATGAGTTCCAGGTTGCTGCATCATGCCAATACAATGTAAACGAACGCTTAATGTCTAATTTTCGCAAACTAAACTCAATATTATAGGAGGGATAAGCTATAATGACCATATTTATCAAGTCCAAGCAAATACTCTATTTGTTGTCACAATGTCAAAGTCATGTCTTCATACTTTGTGGCTTAAAAAATGAATTTGAGGATTATCAACTCTTTGAGAATAATGCTGCCATCAAGATTATGGATGGAAAACCATGGATTCTGGATTCTTTCTGGCTGAGATGGTGATCTTGAAGAAAGCACTAACGGAAAATCATTTTCCATGCAAGTCTAAAGTGTTGATGGTTCTTCTAAGTCTGCTTTTCATCAGTACAGACTGTAAATGTATTTTAACCATGCTTTTCCAGATCCAAACAGTCAAGAGTAAATGCAGATACAATCTGTGCATTCTTGAAATTTTGGCTAACACTGATTATACTATTTTTGGTGCTAGATATTTTAAGATACCTGTGACACATACTAAGATAGTGATGATGTAAAGATATACTTATTATTCTGCTTTTTCAGTGAAAGTGCTAATCACCTCTATATGATGTTAGAATTATAAGAATTTCTGTGTTTTAGATTTTGCAGCTCAGTCTTACTGCCTTCTGAAGGTTGGTATATATGACTATTTGGACATTGTTCAATGCATTTAGTTGTGCCACAATGCACATATCTTATACTGTTTATCGGAATTCTGATGTTGGCATTCCATGTGATTGTAGTCCAATGTATTTACAAAGCTTACCCAAGACATGTTTTTTTGAGTTAGGTCAGGGAAACAAGCAGACCATAGAAGATATTGGATACTTTTTTCCTGAAAATATTTTATGATCAGTCTTGCATGATTACCGTGACTTCATACATATATTATAATGAAGTTAGATCACCTCATCTAGTTAGTGCTGACCTGCAACAGTGCCATCAAAGAATCAGTTTACTTTTGTGTTCATGTGACATACCATATTAGACATATCAAATAATAGTTTTTTCTAATTCTTTATGATCAGAATTATGTTGTTTTGGTTTTTGTCACACATGCAAATTATCATCAGCAAAGTGAAGATTGAGTTTACTCTCATCACTGAAGATAATCTGGTTCGTGTATGCCAAAGTCCAGTGCAGATAAGTCTTACCCCACTCCATTCTTTTTCTATGAGGTACTAATGTTTGGGATTTGGTCATCTAGCACAGGGATTCCCAACCGGTGGGTCGCGACCCCCTTGGGGGTCACAAAGCCTTGGCAGGGGAGTCGCGTAGCCATGCTAAAAGTGGCTTGGGATAATAAAGAAAGATCTTGTAGCTCACTTCGAAGGTGAAGCATGGAATAAAAGGGTTGCGTACCTTGCCGACATTTTCGACCGGCTGAATAAGCTAAATTTGAAGCTTCAAGGAAGTGAAACACATATTCTCCTTTTTCAAGATAGTCTCCAGGCCTTTGTTTCCAAACTGCAGAACTGGCATCGGAAAACCAATCTTGGAAACATCGCTATGTTCGAAAAACTTTGTGGAGTGATGGATGAGTCTCAGGTCCAACTGGATCAGTTCCTCAAGAATGAGATTACTGAACATCTTCAGTCTCTAGAAGAGGAATTCAAGCGATACTTCCCTGAGCTATCAGAGGAACAGGAGGCCCTGGTAAGAACCCATTTTGTACTGCACTTGATGTATCCAGCATCCCAGATGAGATCCAAGATGAATTTATGGATCTAAGGAATGACTCTCCAAGGTGAAATCAGTGACTCAGTTATGGTGCGCTATGTATCAGTCATACTCCAAAGTCAGCATGATAGACTTACGTGTCCTTGTTCCATTCGCTTCTACCTACCTGTGTGAAGCAGGATTTTCAACTCTTGTCAATATAAAAACGAAGAATAGGAACAGATTAGATGTCGGAGATGACATGAGACTGGCTCTAACAAACGCTCTGCCACGAATTTCAAGGCTTGCCACTCAAATGCAACATCAGGCATCCCACTAGCTGGGCTGGATAGCTGTTTAAACCTATGTTGATATTATTGTAAGAATAATTGTGTTCTTTTTGTGAATTAAGGTTGGACCAATGTTGTGATTTAGTTTGCTAATAAATAATTACAGGATTCTTAAATAAATTTTTTGTTAGATGTTTCTTTCCCTCTACTTCACAGAAAATAAAATGTAAACCAAGCTGCTGATAGTAGGAGGTCGTGTGGGTTTGAAGCTTTTGGGTAAGGGGTCACAAGTGTAAAAACGTTGGGAACCACTGATCTAGCATGTTGATTAGCAGAGTGTACCAAATGTTGTAGTCTGATGATACAGTCTTACAAATCTTTTGTAATATTCCTTCCAGATAGAACATGCTAAGATAGTGCAATTGTGTAAATCTAAATAAGTGGTTCAATTATTATGTGATTTCATGCTATTTTTCGTGATCTGTACCAGTCTCTGCCTTTGACTGATAAGAGTCTGTTATATTATGTTAAACAGCAATATTCATCTACTTCTGATCAATAGAGCCAGACTTTATACTTAACTGTTGTTGTACAAATTTTGAATTGCTTGGTAATGGTATTACCAGGTACATCACACACAAACAAGGAATCACTTGAATTAATGGAATCATTATGTAACTCAAATCTTATGTTGCCAGAGAGTTAAAAGATTGCACAATACCTACAATCACCAAGGTTACTAAATAGTACTGTCATACAAAATATCTCTATATTGTTGTTTTGCTACAGAACTCACTGCAATATCTGTAACTGGGTTAGTACTTTTTGTCACAAGTATAATGATGTGCTTAATGTATAGTGTGTGAGTGTGTGTGCGCACGTGTGCATACATATGCACAAATGGAAGTTCTGGGATTTTTTTGATTCTTTCTGGGCACTAAGCTTTATTTGGGAGCTTTTAACTCTTGACTTGATACTTACTTTATGATGATGCAAACTGTTTATAGTAAATGTCTATAGACAGTAACTTAATTAAAATTAGTATTTCTTGTAGTCATCATCTTATTATAAAATTCAAGAAATATGATAAAAGCTTTCTCTTACATTTGTAGACATTTAAAGCAAAAGAGATGTAACTAAATGCTATGAGGGTTGTTTCTCATAATACACAATGCACTTAGATGTGACTTTATTTCTGTATTCCCAGTGTTACACACTAATTACAGATTTCAAATTTACCTAGTTTTTAACAGTTCCTTTTACCACTTTTCTGGAGAAAAGATACTCTTAGAATGAAAGCTGTATGAATCATTTTGAAAACTCAATTTTTCCACTACATGTTTATTGTAGAAATGTTTAATTATTTTTATCACATGAATTATTGTCAGTTCATTTAAAGGTGTGATTATTGCTTTGAGTATTAGAGATTCATTGATAAGAAATCAAACTTAAATAATCTTTATTTTAGCAAGCAAAGTTTAAGATTTGTATTTTTATGTTGTTTTTTTTATAATTTTGTATGTTTTTTGGCTGTTACAGTTTTTACTCTAATTTTATTTTCCATTTCTGATATTGTTCTAAGAAAGTGATTAATAGTATTCAAATTTTTTTTCTTATATTTCAACATTAAACCTTATTAACTTTACTTTTTTAAACACCAGTAAATATCAATACAGTTGTTTTTTTTTTCAGTACTTTTCTTGTAAATACATTTTGCAATGATCTGGTCTGTTTTAATATAAAGTAATCATATAGTTGTATCCTAAGGCCTGGTGTTGTTGATGAATTAACAGAAATTTTTTTCTCAATCATTATTATTATTTTTAAATATTTTGTTTGGAAATTATCAGAACTCAACATTTGAAAAAGAGATTTTTTGAGATAAATGTTGTACATCTGTTATGCAAAAATTCAGCATAATCTAAAATTTATTTTATGGAAAAAAAAACTTGATGGTTTGGCAGATCTGATGATGATTTTCTGGATATAATTTTTGCACTAAGAATTATTTGCTTGAAAAGCCCATTTTTTGTTGCATTGAGAGGACAAGACTAATAATGTATTTTTTTGAAGGAGCTGACACCACGTGCATATTATTTTATAGTATTTGCACTCCTGTTGTTGTATTATTGTTTATAAGTGCAGATATGTTCCTCTGTCTTTAGTCACTGGGACTAAGCAAAATGTCTTTCTTTTTGTATAAATATTAAATTTATTTTAATTTTCTTTTTTTTTTTTCAGAATTGTCGAGGCATTGAAGCTTTTCTTTTGGGTGTTTATAACTTGGTAAGCTGTTTTTTGTTTGTTTTTTTTTAAATTATTTTATAAATTAATTTTTGTTAGTTCTGAACAGTTTTCAAATTTGTTTGGGCTTGCTAAATTGTCTCAAGGGAAGCATTGTTTTCAGTCTAATGTATTGTTTATTTTTTATAAACATAGCTAATTAATTTGTATGTATTTATGAGACACCTCAATTTGATTCTTGTTGTAAATCAGAATATTTGAGTTTAATCCATCAGTCACTTCATCAGAGACATTACCAAAGTATTCCAGATTTATCAATACCAGTGTTAATATTTTCTGAGCTTTCCTATTTAAACACTATAACTTTTAGCTTCCTTAATAGAAATTTGGCTTTGGGGGCTCTTTTTGTGTGTGTGTGTGTGTGTGCCTTAAATGTTTACTTTTATTTTGACTTTGTACAATTATTTTCTCATACAATATTTTAAAGTTTTTATATTTGACTAAAATGAAAATGATTGAAATAGTGATAATTGGTAAAATAAATGCACAAACAAAATTAACATTACATAATAATAGAAGAATTAAATTTAGTTTATGGCATAATAATGTGTCATTAAAAATTAAAGTAAATTAAATTTTTTAAATGCATTAAAGTGGAGAATCATCAGTAAGACATTATTGAACGAAGGTTATTTTTTTATTTATGATTACAATTTATTGAAATACTCTTACCATGGTTTCAAATTACATGTCCATACCTTTTATTGCATTCCTAATAGAAATACAATATAAAAACACAAACCACCAAATTCATACTTAGTGTATACATTTTTATATGGTTTCTCAAATTTACTATATTCTGTAATTTGATGTTCCTAAGGTACCTGAAAACAAAATCTTAAGCAACTATAGATGGTAGTAACAAAAATCAAATTGCTGCTGGAGTGTAAAAGTCAATCATTGAAAGACTAACTTTGCAAAAAAAAAAAAAAAAAAAAAAAAGCATAACTTTGGCCGCAGAGGGGGAGGGAGAGGTTTTTACAATTTTTAACTAAACTTATTTCAGTATTTGATTAGTTTCTTGGGAATTTTTTAAAAATTTATTTTAAGATTAACAAGCTTTATCTGAAAAGGCAAGAAATAAGCCAAATAGGTTTTTGACCGGTTTAATAATACAAAAATATCTCAGTTAAACTTATGAAATTTACTGAAATTAAAAAGTCACAAAGTATTATTTCAAGGCTCATTTTGTTTGTTTGAGATTGGTGGCCAGCCTTCCAGTCTCTTTGTTTGTTGTTCCATGCATTTATCTGTTTTCATTCATGTGATTACAGAAAGTTCTCATCACTCAGCCATGGTGTTTCCTTGAGTAGTCATTTCACTTGTTTTGCTCTTTTTATTTCTGCTGCCTTTTGTAGAACTGGATGTTGTCTTGTCTTCCATTACACCCTCAGAGCTATTGAAGCCAAACAAAATCATGCTAGTATGACGTATTACTGCAGTTCCTCACTCCACGCTTGTGAGAGGTTGCCAGCATTATGTGGCAGACAGTGGTTGCTTGATGCCTAGATGCCTACGAGACACTGTTCTCTATGGAATGCTGAGAATGTTGTGTGATGATACACTTCATTAGTTTGAACTTTAGAATAATATTCATGGTCTTTGATCATAGTGTTATTGCTGAAGGCAGTTAAGTTGCCAAGAAGGCGGTTGGATATAACAAATGGGTGATAGTCAGGCATCTTTCCAAGTTTATTGTGTTTGGTCAACTCTGGATTTTCTTGGCTTGTTGATGGTTAGCAATATTATTTATACATAGCTGAGCTGGTGCTTTTATTTATAGGGGTACTGCAAGTTCAATAAAAGCAGTATACTGTTCTTCAGTATTGTCATTAATTGTATATTTTTTTGTTTTGAAAAATATTAATTTACATGTTTCATATTGTAGAAAACAAGCTACAATAATCAATTATGTAATCACCAAAAAGTAAATTTGAAGCTGCAGCACAATACACAATTTTAAATGCTTTACTTTGTTAGATGATTCATCTCTTTTGGCATGATATCAGATAACAGAAAACTAATGAGGTTCTGAACCAGTTTCTCATTAACTTTACATTTGTTAACAAGAATGATATTTTTAGTATGTTTAATGTTTATTATTTCAATCATTGTATCATCCATTGTAGTTTCTTTCCTTTTTAAGGTAAATGTCTCCAAATGTCAGAAACCCATATACAATCAAAGAAATATTTAATGATTTTTGTTTTTTTATTCTATGAGGTTTATCTCCATTTGCTAGATAAATGTACACAATATTTTAATTTAATCTCATGTGCTATTTACATATTTGTTGAATATGCTTTTCCTATCCAATAAACATGTTAATTTATTCCAAATCACTTGTCAGATTATAGCTAAAGTTGTGTTTGCTGAAAATATCACGAGAATGCCACCATTTTGTCAAGTGTACCGGGAAATGTAATGCCATTACACACTTAGTTTTACAATCAGAGTGCTTTTAGTTTATCGCGAACTTGTTTAGGTTCTCTGTTCAATGTCAAATAGAAGTAAATCTTTAGTTAATTCTGTTTTGTAGCCTTGTTATGACTAATGGGATGTTTTTCATTCTTCTTTGTAGATTGGAAATGAGGTAATTGGTAGCACTTAGCTTTTAGTTTGGTTTTTTCCTCTTTTAAGAGATTGAATAAAATTTAACTACCCTCACCCTGACACAAACAAAAAAACCCTGCAATTTAACTTTTTTTCTGAGCAAGTTTCCTTAAATTTTTATTTGTCAATATTTGTCAGAAAAAAAAATTAGAATATTACAAAAAGAAGGGAAAAAAACTGGTGAATATATTAATGCATGTTGCTGTAGATTCGGTTATATATATTCTAAATTTTGTTTTACATATTTTTAAAAGGGCAGATAGTGATGATGTTTAGATTAATAAGGTAGATGTGCAAGATTTTGAAGACTTTGCTGCCTTCACCTTAATATGAATAATGTATATTAGGATACAAGTTTTATCCCAGGTATATATATATATGAAGACAGACATTTAGCTCAATGTGTAGCAGCTTTGGTTTGACACCAGCTGATATTAATTGACCTGATTGTGCTAGCAAGATTTCCTCACTTCTGAATTAGTTAGGGCATGGATTCAAACTTTCAGAGTATGTTGAACACAACTATCTATAATTTCTGCAGTAACACAATGTTAAAATGAAGGTCTATTTATGTTCTCCACATTTATTTTGTGATTACAATTAACAGCATTTTGGTTTTTGGAATTGTTTTGGTCACTGCTTAACTAGAGTATAAATGGCTTTATTTTTATAGTTTTAAATAAATATTACCATAGTTTTACTAATAATGATTATATCTGAACAGTAACTATTTAGAGGAACTGGTTTAAAAGCACATTTTTATATTACTCTGTAATAATTAACTCTATCATAAACAGATAATAGAAGTATGCAAACAGTGTGCAAGCATTTTTTACTTGTATCGCTCATATATCATATTAACCTTATTTGAACTTTGATTATCTTTTAATATTTATACAACAAACAATAATCTCCTAAATATATTTCTGTTCTGTCAGTTAAATGAAGGGTTTTTTAAATGAAATAGGATTAAGGGAAAATCTTCATTCAAGCAACAACAACAACAAAAAAGTAAATTCCTTTTGTGAGGGGGGATCTTGCTCAGAAAAGTTAAGTAATTTTTCTAAATATACATACAATTTTATAACTGTATTTTGACTAAAATTTGATTTTTTTTGTCTCTTACAATCAGCTGTTATGAGATTCTGACTCTGTCGCCTAGAATATCAGTCTGAAATATTACATGCTCTGAAATCTTCATATTTATTTTCTTCTAATTCTCCTAAAAGGTATCTTGTTAGTATGAAGTCCATAAATGTTGGGGGTTTGTTTGTTTGTTTTGTTTTTAAAATAGTGTGATTATCTTAAAAAATACTCATTTACTTACTCTACAATATACTAGAGACATTCAAATAAAACCCAGGTGAAATAGGAATGCCATAATCTTATTTGGCCAGCTTTCATTTGAACATCCCTTATGTAATGATGTGCAAAAATGTGTAATATTTTTGTTCTCAAATGAAGAAGAAAATTTTTCCGAAACATTTTTGATGTTGAAAAAATCCATCTTACCATCCAATTTTATATCATTCACAGTGTACTTAGCGGTTAACACTATTACTGATAACAGATTTTACACTTTCAACTGAATTAAAGGAATTTAACTGTTCATTTATTTGTGAATGATTCTTTTACAATTATTTTAGTCATTGGAGTTTGCCGTTTTAATCATTGTTGCTTATTTCTCCTTTTAGACTAGACAATTATGAAAAGGTATCATAATTTTAAGTTTGTTAATTACAACAAATCTAAAGTTTGACCAATATTATTACTAGAATAATATCATTTTTGTGATGATATGAAGAGTTGCTGGCATGGTTAGCTTAATGTAATTTTTTCAGTAACACACTGGTAAATCAACAACTAATTAACTAGTTATAATCAATAAAGATGATGTTGGCACTTGTATTATTACTGAGCATTTGTGCAGAGTATTATATATTATAAAGTTTCATGCAAATTACTTTTCTGCTCAAATATCCTCCTGAGAAGGATGTTCAGCAGAAAATAGTTGGTTTTCAGAAGAAAACAAGCAAACATTCCAAAAAATCTTTTGTTTAAAAGTTTCTAAACTGAAGGGTACATAAATTAAAATTCAGAAAAATATTTTTTTTTTAAAAAAATAAAATAAAATAACTTTAAAAAAAAAAACAAACAAATCATTACCTGAGCCCAACAAGTCATGTATTGTGGCTGAATTTAGATTTTGTAACTATCAACAGGATGATATTTAACATTTTAAAAATATATAGGCAGTTCTCTAATAAGTTGTTGCCTTACACATGTCTTGGAATACATCATTACATATAAAAAATTTTTATAATTAAAAATAGATTAGCTGATAATTTGAAAATAATTTTAAATATTTAAATTTTATTTTTCTACAATTCGATTGTCTTGTATTTTTTCTATCCATCCAGCTAATTAAAAATTTTATATTTTCTGATTTTAAGTAGATATATATTATAAATTTGGCCATTTGAAAAAAAATTATTATTTTAAATATATAAAAATCAGTATTGCATAAGCTAGCTAGTTATAATTTTTTTTATAATTGAGAACTTTAATTAATCCTTTATCTTTTGTGTATTTAAATTTAGATAACTTTCAAAGAGATTAATTTATATCTTTGTTTTTCAAGAGAAGAACTCTGACTGTTTTCACAAATTAAAGGTCAGTTTTTGTGAAATCAGTTTTCATTTCACTTTCAGAAAGACTGGATTTAGTGGGCGAGTGTGGCAATAATTAACTTTTATTGTTTGTGAAGTACATTTCAGTTTAATCTTCAAAAGAAACATCAAGGGACTTCAAATGACTTTAATTCAGTTACTCACAAGGATGGGATTTGTTGCTGTTGATGTCAGTTTCAAAGAAAAACTCAGTTGCCTAATGATTTTAGACAAAATAAATAACAAAATATTGTTTGGTAACAAAATCTAATGGTTAAAAAGTTTGTACCTGCAACAGTTTGTTTTTTTGAAAATCTCACAACTCAATTAAAAATTATAATGAAAATATTTTTTTATAAATAGAAAAGTTAATTCAAACATTACTGTATGATATAAAGTTCCAATTTGGAATATTTTCTCAACATTAAATTTCTCAAAAGCATTACACATCACTAATCTTGTAGTAAAATATGCCAAAAAATTAAATTTAAAAATGTGTTGTAGTTAATTTTCTTAATTGGAATTTTACTATTTTTGATTTTTATTAATTGGGCTTTTTAAATTTTTTAAACAATATTTTAAACTTTATTATAGAGCTTGTGAAAATTTTAAAAATCTAGATAATAATAAATAAGATTTACTTCTATTATTTAAAAAATATTTATGGTAATTTAATTCTTCTATTTCTTTCATTGTTTATGTACATTGTACCATATCATTTATATCATAAAGCATATACTGTTTGTTTTAATAATAGCATTACAGTATTTACTTCATTAATACAGTTGCTGTCAGCTGTTGGATTTACGTGTCTTTGTTGATGCCGTCATTTTCAAAGAAAAAAGCAACATAATGATTTGACACAAAAGTAAATAAATAAAATAATTAAATAAGTAACTGAAGGTTTTGAAGAGCTTTTATTTGTAAGAATCTTCTGTACTTTATTTCAGAATAAATTACACAATTTAATTGGAGGCTGCTTGTTCTCTGTGGAATTACTACTATGGTTTTTTAGACTAGTCTGTTCTTCCTCACTGTAAAATGAAGGAACGCTAAACTTTATATTGTTTTGACATACATTACTACAATTTTTATTTGATTTTAATTTTACAACTATTATTAATCACAAATTATCTAGTACTTATAAGAAATAATCTTTTAAATATATTTTGGAGACTAGAATTTTGTGTTCAGATTAGAACCACCATATAGCAGACCATTTTGTACATCTATAACATACATGACCTTCTTGGCAGGAGCATTATGGTGTTATTCATTCTTGTGCAAAAAGTACAGAAAACTAAATATATTCCTCAAAGTTGATAATATGCACTAGTTATTAAAATTCTTTAAAATTATTTTTGGAGTAAATTATGTTAACAGATTTAATGTTTTCTTTAAGAAAGAACTAACTTTTGTTTAGAATCTTGCAGATTATTGTTGATCATATGAAATTCTCATTGATATTACAGACTGACAATTTACTTTCTTGCTGCCTTTGTATAATTTACAAATTAATTTAATCATATTTTTTTATATTTTATTGCATTTTGTTTACACACAGTATGCTACCATTTATATGTAGATTCAGCATGAACGTGAAAGATGAGCACTTTCTGTTTATTTCTTTACCATATTGTGACAAGTATAATGTATGTTTACAGTGGTGATGCAGTATATTTGCATTTGATTTTCTGTAGTCTAGCAACAGTGTATTAAACGTAACAATGGAAAAGTTGTGCTATAGTGACTCTGAATCTCAGGTGGAATGCTTCTGCAAATGTAAACTAAGGTTGTAATACTACTATTTTCAACCTTTATCATACTACTGCTTTGGCAGCTGTTTTTAAGCATGGCTTTAGAGGAAGTGGTAAATTAGGGCAAGAGCAGCAGTTGTACAGTGGTTTAAAAAACTGTTAATTAGGGCTTATTGCTCTGGCACTGGTAAAGCAGCATAGTGTGCCTTGACATGAGTGTAACTTTCCATTAGAATGTTGGCAATGAAAGAATTGATGATTTAAAAAATTTGTTTCTAAAGTAGTGGTAATTACCAAAATTCTATCAATCACACTAGAGAATACTTCTATACATAGGTGAGGAGCTAGTCAGGTTAGGGTAAAATATTAGTCACTGAAAAATTGAGGTGAATCCAGGATTTTAGTAAAGCATAAGTAAAATTCTTATAATAATCCTGGATATCACACCACCACATAACTTGAGACTTTAGTGTAACTATTTCATAATGTAACCTTTATTACATACATTATAGCCAGTGGATGGCAGACACAGTTGAATGACTGCATAGATTAAATTATTATTTTTGTGAACATAATTGCCTGTGATAAAATGAAAGAAATTTTTTTCAATCATTATATGATTTACATCACAATTTCAAATTCAAAGAGTATGTATTTAACTCAAAACAAACAAATAGGAAGACTTAGCAAACACTAAAAATCTAAAAGAGTTTGAGTCAGATACCTTTTGAAAGATCATTATCAGAAAGAGAATTAACAAACATTTTTTCCTTCTATTACTTTAACTAACACTATCCAAAAATGTTAAATTAAAAATGCATAACCTGGAAAAATTGTTCATAGTACTTTGTGAAAATATACAAGACTATTCTTTTCGAATGTAATTAAAAGAAAAAATATTTGGTTTCATTTTGGTAGAACTTGCATTAGATTCTGAATAATTAAAAACTACCTGTTGATTTCAACTCAAGCCAAACTATTTCTTGAATTAAACATGCAAAAGATTTAACACTACTAAATGCATTTATATTTGTCATATACCTTGACATCCCTTTACACACCTTTTGAAAATGATAAAACAGATTATCATATGTAGATCAATCAATTAGCAGTAACTGGTATGTTCATTCAGAATTTCATCTGTATTGCTAAATAATCATATCCATTTTAAAATTGCTTATTAAGTAAATGCATCATTACCAGGAACTACAGTTAACTAGCCAGAGTAAATGAACTTCTACAGTATTTTAAAAAGAATTATTATTATTTTGGAAAAATCAAGGAAATGCATAACTTTTAATTTTATTCTCATCTTTGCTTAATATAAATTTCTACTATAGAGTGGCAATAGTAGCAGCAGCAAGACAACATTGCTAAAATGTGCTCTAAAACAGGTAAACTAGAAAAATGTTGGTTGCCAGAGTAAAATGTAAGGAATTATTTTTCTAATGTGAACTTTTTTTTTAATCATGAAATCTTATTGATATTCCAGCTAGATGAGTTTTCAAAATCTTAATTGATCTGCAATTGAAAGAGGAGGAGGTAAAGATCTACTCAAATTTGTAGATAAAAAAGTTAATGTTAATGAAGGGGATACTGAAGAAAAATAAGCCCAAAAAACTTTAAAATTGTTGTGTGTGCTGCACAAATGAAATGAATTTTTCTTAAATTGCATAAAGATGAATAGTTGCTTTTCTGCGCTAAAGTAATTCAAGCATAGTAGATATATCAGAAATCTGTACTACAGGATAATGTATTGATGGATATGCAGGAAAATAGAAAAGGGAAGATTGGTTGTTGTTGATGTTGCATGGTTTTTAAATGAAAATCTTTGTCCACATGGAGGATTTGATGAAAGCATTTTGACTAATGTAAATCCTGGTTTTAAAAAAAAGCTTTGCAGTTTGTTAAACAAATTAGATGAAAACAATTATTTGATAAACATTTGAAAACTTTAAAACAAAATGACAACAGATAAATTAGTAATGAAATTTTAACTATTCATAATTCAGTTTGATCACAGATAATTTCTCATCTTATACAGTGTAATTGCAATATTAAATTTAACATTCAACCTTTTATCTTATAAATAAAGTGTATATTATGGAACTACTGAGTTATAATGACTAGAATTTTCTGAAAACTTATATAGATATTAATCCAGAAATTTTATCATTAGAATGGCATTTAAAAAAATATTTGATTTAAACAGTGATTATGCAGGTTTAAGTAAATGTATTAATAAACTTTTGGATCTAGATTATGTTAATAAACAATGGAAAACTTTTAACTCAATATTAATTAAAATTTTTAGTGAATTCTCCAGAAAGACTGTTTAGTAAATGGAAAAGAAAATCAGAATAGATAACATTTAATAGAATAAAATTCTAAAACAAAAGGTAAAACTTTCTAAAAGTAATAATTATAAAAATGATTAGATAGCTTATAAAAATTCTCAAAAAGTTTGCAGTAGAGCTATTAAATATGCAAAAGTAAAGTTTAAGTTTTCATCTGGAATGCTGACATCTGTTTTACTGGATGCATTTGCACCTGTTCTTAAAGACAATCAGTTTTGCAGTGAATTGATGTGACAGTCACATGCTGCACGGCTCTTCAGATCTTTGAGAGCACCTTTTGATAAAGTTCTGTAATTAGCTTTTCCTGAGCAGTAATTTGGCAGGTCTAAAGGAAGCGTGTACATTGGACAAGAATCCATCAGCATTTTTTGCATTGCAAACTAAGTCACACTTGTTAAGCTAGTCTTCACGTTTCTGTATCCATCTTGCTTCATCATTATACTCATTTAAAAGAAACTTGAAATATATCTGTTCTCAGCTATGGATTAAATGCCACTTAAATCAGCAGCAGCTTGTGTTTATAGTTTTTTGTCATAGGGTGAAATGAGAATGAATGGTTGTTTTTTGCTCATCATTCTGGAAACAAAAATATAAATGAGAAATTATGACTGGCAAAGAGTTTTCAATTAAAGCCATGCTAAAATTATTACCTTTAAAGGAAATATGAATGAGTAATCTAGGAAAGGTAATTCAACCAATTTAACTTTGATGAGATTTTTCAGAACTGTCCAATTCCATGTCTTTGGATTTAAGTGGAGGAGACGGACATTGGGTCTGTCCCACTCTTAAATCTCTCATTGTTATATGAGATACTAAATAGGAATTTGTAGTTGCAGTAAATGATCTTATGGTTATTATCTACAAAAACTTGAAATATGAAGGCATGCATTTCAGGTGCTAACAAAATTAATATATCATAAATGAAAATAAAGAAATTTTTGTTTTACTGATGTCCTTGGTTTGTCCACATTTTGATGTGTGTGTGATCTTATTTACAAATGATATTGAATTGTTGGAAAGAATTCAGTATAAATTCCCTTGACCATTTGTTCTTCTCTACTAAAGTTACTAATACTAAAGGTTCTAATTACGCATGCTGTGTCTAAGACTTTGGCACAGTTTAATAATAGAAACAATGTTTTGGCTATAAATTTGTTAATTAATGCTGAGAGTGTAACCCCTGAAGGAAACTAAATGCAGATAGTAGTTAGTTATTTGCAGAAGTAGACAGGAAGTTATTTTACATATAATCTATTTGAAAAATTATTGAAAATGGATAACTGCTTCCTTAGAGATAGTCATACACTTCCACCTTTAATCTTTTCAATCAGTATAACTAATGTCTTGCTCATTTGTAATTGATTAATTTATAACTTACTGAAGAGTTGAATATAAAGACTGAATGCATATTTAAATTTAATTGACTGAGTAATTGGTCTTTTTTAAAAAAATTGATATCCTATTTGGAGTATTGTTGGTCCTCGAATAAAGCGAACAGAAAACTTGCACATTTATTTTTTTTTAATTTAAACTGTTACAAGCTTAACTAGTGACATCCACTCATTGTACTCGTAATTAATGCAGTTAACTATTTTCTTCTAGAATTTTCAGTATAAAATTACTATAAACATTCCTACTATTATTTTTTTTTTATGTTTATTGTGCTAAAGAACTTCACAAAAGAATTATCATAAATAATTTGTATGGGGGGTCAATTGCATTTTCAATTTTATGTTGAAAAAATTGGGAATAAAAATGTTGGGATGATTTAAATGATATATAGGAATAGAAATAATCAGGTTCTCTTAGGAATAAACTTTGAATAACAAGTAAAATATTTTTTTTTTTAAATATTACTGTAGATTTTAAATGGTTTTGGGCTATTTAGGTTGTATATAAACAAGCTCTAAAATAAATATAGAGGCTATTTAAAATCTAATACAACAAATATTTTTTGCATTTGTAATGTCTTAACAAAAATAAAAGCCAATAAGCAAACTCAAATCATTTAATTTTATTTAGCTACATATTTTTTCTTTGTCTGAAATAGTTATGCTAATAAATTTCTTATTCAAGAAATCATTAGTAATATTTTTATACATTTTAATCAAATCTAATTTAAACAGAGCTATTAGAATATGTTACTGTTTTTTGTTTTTTTTTTAGATTTTGATTTATTATCATTATTTGTGATAGTTTTCAGTAAAAATGAATATGATTGAGGTAGGTCTGAAATTTTGTAGCATGAAACACTCTGCTTGTTTAAAAATGTTAAGTATAATTAATTTTGATTGCATTTTTTCCTGAAAAGTGCTATGGATTTGTTTTGTTCCTATTACTTTTGGTTAAAAAAGAATTTAAAATAAACACTAAAATTATTCTTTAGTGAGATGTAGGTAATATATATATATATATGTGCATGTAGATCTGTATAGAGAGATTTACAAACTGGCATTACCTTTGTCCAATTTTCATTCAGGAGTTTCTTACTGTAAGAATAATTTTCATTCAATCTATGTATGTAATAAGATTATTATTATTGTTTAGGTAGATAGTTAAAACCTTTCACATAGGCTGAGAATGAATGCAAAATTAAAATTTTACCTCAAACATTGAAATGCTCCTAAGATATGTCGTGTACCATTTTGTTTAGATTTTGACTGATATTTTCCTACCCAGGATTGAACAATGTAAAGGAAATGGATTGAAAGCCATCTAATATGACAAAATGGAGACCTATGTCAAGCAGTTTACTTTTAGTATAAATAGTGATTTTACCCCTGACATCAAAGTGCAGAGTTATTTTTAAATTAGTATTTACTTTGCTGCCTCTGTTCTCTTTTTGTAGTACATTTAATTTAAAGATGTATTTATTTTTTAATTTATTATGCCTGTTTTATTCTGTTTCTGTTGTAGTATGACTGAAATATCTACATTTCAAATCTGATTATATCTGAATTGCATCAAAATTCTCTCTTTAACAAATAGTATTAATCTTTTTCAGGATGATCAATTTACTTGTTGATGCTGTGTTTTTAAAAAAATTTTGCAAAGCTACTACTAATAAATGATATCAATAATATTATATTAAGAACATGTCTACTGCTGTTAATTTTTTCTCTAATACCATAGCTCTAAGCAAGTGTGCACTTCACTATTGTCTCTTTGTTCCTCCCTTCATCCAGTGAGCTTTTGATATTCTAACTTAATTAAATTTTAATTTCTCAGAAGGAAACAGTATAAATTTCATTTCCATCAGATAATATTTTTATTGTTATTTGTTTTCTCATTTTTATATGAATTTAAAGGATATCTTATCATCTATTTTGGCCAAAGTTTGATTGTAAACAAAAACAAAATGTTTACACACTGTGAAACAGCCTAGCTACATTTTCATGTATAAGTCAATTAATGGCCAGTATATGATTATAATTTTATGCTGGTAATGAATGCTTTTAACTTTTCATGATTTGTGAATTAATCTGCTTTTTTTTGTTTGTTTATATTTTTTATTTAGAGATACTTGTGTTAAGTAAACATTGACTTTAATTGTCACTAAATTTGTTGAAGGAACTGGTCACTAATAATATAAAGTTTTATGTTAAACTTGATTTTCTCTCAGTAAATCTAAATAATTAGTAGTATTTACTGTTTAAAATAAAGTCCTTTTTAAGAAGTAAATGAATATTCTATCTAAATGTCATGTAGTGCTCTTTGTTTTTAACTAACTTATGTAATACTATCAAAGTTGCTTGGTCAATTTAAAGGATATTTTCAATCTTATTTTATTTGAGAGGTGTTTATATCCATACCTAGATAGATCATTGATTGTTCTATAATTTCTAATTACATTTTAACTAAAATCCAATAATGACAATTAACTACTTCTCTCTTTGGATTCTATCTAATTGTTGTTGGAATTTTACGATTGTGCACCTTAGTAATATATTGTTTCAAAATATTGCACTTTGCAACATAGGTTTAGACTGAAACATCTGGGAATGGTAAAGGCCATTTATGTAGAGGACTTACCAATTCATTTTGTTCACATATACCATGCTGCAGAGTTAAAGGAATGTTGCTGTTAAAGTAAGACACTAGATTGCTTATTGATGAAATACATCTTTCATGATAGCTTTGCAAAAGATATCAAGGTAAGGATTCAGTAGATGTTTTTTTATGGTGAAAAGAAGAGATGCTAATCTTATAATTTTAAATTCAAAGAGGTCAAGTTTTAGATTGCTAAACTAGATAAGGGGTATTGGTTGCGTTTTTTTAATCAAGTAAAAATGAAATAATTTTTTTGAATACTGAATTTATTTAAGGATGCTAAAAGCTAAAATAGCTCAAAGTGACTGGACAACTTTGTAATTAAATTCTAGGCTTGTTTGTGAGAGAACAATCAATTTACTTCTGGGTTATCATTTTATGTCTACTGTAAATGGATGTGAACTAAATAAAGGAAACTCCATGAAACAAGTTCATTGGGAATTTATTTCTAGAAATCTTATTAAACATATATGTTTGACAGTCTTAAAGATTTTTTTCAAAATTATTTTTATAATGTGAAGCTTCAATGTGAAAACCACAATATAATTGCTCGATACTCAAGGAAGTAAGGAGATGTATTCAGTAACAGTGGCTAATTTAACTATTTATTGTGATCCTTAAGCTTTTAAATTAACAGCTTGAGGTTATTTTTTTCTCAGTTACTGTATTTTTATCAGGTGTTACTTTCCCATGAGGGACGATATTTTGCCTACTTACCAAATATGACATTTCTTCGGTCTTGCATTTATTTTATTTTTTTAATGTTTTGCTATTTACAGAGTTATCATCTGAAATAATGCAACATAAAATTAACTCTAACCGTTTTTGTTATATTAATGTATTATCAATCTTTTCACAAATGGGATACAACTGATACCGATATTGTAATCCATAAATAATGAAAAAGACACTGGTGTGAAGAAAAAGAACAGATGACCAAACTAATTAGTCATATACAAGATGTTTCCTTCCTTCCTCACCTTCAACAATTTGTATATATATATTTTTATCATGTACAGCTTTTTAATATAATTTTTATTTTTATTTAAAATATACACAATCAGTCCATTAATGGTCTTTGTTTTGTTTTGTTGTTTTTCTAATGTACATTATGTGAGGTAAAAATATATTTTGATCTTGAAGTTTAACACGTATTTGCTAATTAACTTTTTTTTCTTTTCTCTTCTGTCAATTTACTGTATGATTCTTAATTTGAAAAACTAAGTAAAGACTTATTTTTGACTTTGTTTTTATTTTAAATTTATTACAAAAAAATACATATTAAGAAATTAAACTACAAAAAGTGCTGTTTCACTCATTAGTATGCATTAATATAAGTGACATTTTTTAAGTTCACTGTACATTTATATACATATATACACATACCTTTGAACAATTCATTTTATCAATTTGTATATTGAAGATTAGTCTTAGCATTTTGTTGGTTTATGTATTAAGCATATAAAGTTTGTGAACATAATTTGAATTTTTTTATAAATTATTATTATGCTGATTTTCTCTTTTTCTCTCAGCCTGTGTCATGCTCTACAGCAAACTCATAAAAGCCATAGAGAACCCCTGAAATGAGGCACCATACTCCTAATAACTTTTTGTAGTCACAAAGCCTTAGGACACATCTAAATCAGTGTTTATCGATCAGCTGCTAATTGCTCATTAGATTCAGAAGAGAAAAAAAAGTAATGATTTTTAGCTGCTCATCTTTGAAAGCAGCATTTAGGGTATATGAGCATTGCTACTATGTGGTAGGCATGGAATATCTGCATATTAAAAGTATTTTATTAATCAGACCTTTTTTCTTAAATCTTCTAACTTTATATATTTTGTACCACAGATGTATTTCAAATTCTCTTACTGTTTTAACTGAAATTAATGTCAGTTTTTATTTTTACAACATCCAAATTTTTTCTTCTTTCGGTCATCTACATCTACCATCTGCAAGGTGTAGTCAAAAAGTATCCGACCTTTGGCCAAAAAAACAAGTAATATTAAAAAACTCACCATTTTGATTTAGTCTGCTTCAAAGTATTCGCCTTGGGAGTCTACACACTTCTGCCAGCGTTCCTGCCACTGCTGGAAACATTTCTGGAAATCACTTTTTTGGATGCTGTAGAGCTGTGCCGTCAAATTTTACTTAATGTCCTCTGTTGACTCAAATCTCCCTTTGAGTGTTTTTATGAGCTTTGGGAATAGCCAAAAGTCTCACGGAGCCGAGTCTGGGAAGTAGGAAGCCTGACGAACAAGTGGTGTGTTATGCTTGGTGAGGAATGCTTGGACGACGTGGGCGAAATGAGCGGGTGCGTTGTCATGGTGGAGTTGCCAGTTCTTTGCTGCCCACAGGTCGGGTCGTTTTCGCCACACAGCTTCACGAAGGTGACAAAGAATCCCCAGGTAGTATTCTTTGTTAATTGTCTGACCTTGTAGTGCATATTCATGGTGCACAATACCCCTGTAGTCAAAAAAACAGGTCATCATCAGGTTAACATTGCTGCACACCTGTGTTTGCTTTGGTCTTGGTGAGGATGGATGCTTCCATTGGGATGATTGCAATTTTGTTTCAGGGTCATAGCCGTACTCGTACACCCATGTCACATCGCCATTGATGATAGTGTTCATGAAGTTTTGATCTTGGCTAGCACACTCCAACATGTCCTGGGAGATTTTCTTTCTGTTTTCTTTCTGCTGGTCAGACAGCATCTTTGGTATGAATTTGGCCAACACCCTCCTCATGCACAAATCTTCTGTTATAATTGACTGAACTGACCCATTGCTGATTCCAACTTCAGAAACAATCTCCTCAATAGTCACATGACAGTCTTCATAGACTATTCCTCAAACCTTTGCAATCATTTCGTCGTTTCTGCTAGTCGATGGTCTGCCACAACGTGGCTCACTGTCCACAGAGGTGCGGCCATCTTTGAACCGGTTGTACCACTCCTTGTGTTTTTCCCATATCCAAAGGCCTTCTGAATCTTCTCGATAGTCTGGGCTTGCGTATCAGCAAGATTTTGGCAGAATTTGGTACAGTATCTTTGCTCAATGCGCTCGGTCATCTTGACTCAAAAAGAAAAATCGCACAGCACACTCTTCACATCTGTACTCAATGCATCACTGCGGGCGACTGGCGCCACCTACAGACATGAACATTTTTGCGCATGCTCAGGAAGAACGTGGCCACCTAATACCCATGTGGATTTTGCTCACACATCATTATTTTGTTCAAACAAATTCAAGGTCGGATACTTTTTGACTACACCTTGTATATAACCACAAGTTTATAAATATTTAGAATAAAGTTTAAATTAAAAAATAGAAAAATAAAATAAAAAACATTTTTCGTAGAAGCTGTTGTTGTAATATTTGTGTGTATAATGTACTTTCTTTATTCCGACTTAAGAATTTGTGCTTTAATTTTTTTTTCAAGTTTTATTTATTGTTGTGTATTGCAGACTTCTGCTCATAAGGCATTTTCATGGCACACAGTCACACTTTAGCATAAAAAAAATATTCATTAAGAAAGAACAAATGAAATTATCTAAAATTAATCTCTTGAAAAATTGTGGAATTTTTGTTTTATCTCCTCTGTAGTATTGTGGCCTCTTAAAGATGATGGTTTGGTTTAATTGCTATACTGAAGCAAGAAGCCACCATTGCTTATACAAGACCTTGGGGAAACAAAATGCTTATGACTTTCATTTTTAGACTAATTTATACTATTACTATTAACAACTACCATAGAGAATTTATAGATGTTCTCTACTATTTTAAACCATGGATAGCTGAAAGAACTCAAAAGTTTTGAAGCCTTTAATTAATATGAACAACTCTAAGAAATCTCCTTACTAGATAATTAAATATTTTAGTTGTTTAGAAAATTCTAAATTGTTAAAGCTTGGAAACATTACAGTAAATCTGTGTAGGACTCCTAATATTTCAATATCTTTTCTTAAAGAGTATCTACTTACTTGCTGCATATTCATTGTGGATGAACTAAAGATGTACATTAAAGATAAACTTTTGTATAGATTACTAGAAATGTTTCTTTATATAGAGAGCATCTTAAGGATCTTAATTCATTACAACCAGACATGCATTTTAATGGCTTCAAGAATTAAAGTAGCAGGTGATAGAATCTGAGGCAGAGAACAACAGGGCAGTATATTAACGAGAACACATCTGAGTCTTATTGCATTTTTATTTTATTTAATATGGATGTAAAGTTGCTAGCATCAAAATGAATAAATAAAGGGTACAGAATAAAGAAATTCATGAAATTATAAACATTAAAGTTTTTACAACAGATTTAAATGTCATATTTATATTTAGTTTTTGTTTTGTTTGTTTCTTTTAATTCATACATACCATCTAGGGTACATTTGCATTCCACTATCCTTTAAATGTGTATTACTCAGCACATGCTGAACAATAGAGGTTGTAATACACTGTACCTTCTGTCAATAATATCCTTTATGATGACAAATTGCATAAATAACTAGTTCAAAACATACATTAGTGCTTCTAGGCTAAGGTGCAAATCCACCGCAAGTGCTATACTATGCATATGGAGGGTTTAAAACAACATTGCATTAACAAACTAATCAGGAGCTAGAATAGATTTTATATTTTAAAAAAATGATCAAAAAACTGGTTAAAGCTGCTGCATTATTTTCTCTGAGCTTACATGTATAAAAACTTTCATTGGCTGAACCCAATAACAAGTGTGGTTGTTGATTTTCCACTCACAGGGAAAAAGTTTAACTTCTGTGACTTTTCATAAATATAGTTTTCCTTAGAAAGTGGAGGAATTGATAGTGGTCATGTTTTTTAGTATTCAAAGAAAAAAAAAAAATCACCAATATTACCACCAAACTAACCCTTTCAGGAATACATATGAATTTTGGGATTTACCTGTATATAGAGATGCTTTCCTTGATTAAACATTTTGATTTCCAGCTATTTGCAGGATGTGTTTGTTTTATTTATTTTCTGATTGTCTTTTATTTTTTAGTTTTCATTAAATTCTAAGATTTTTGGTTTCTTTTCTGTCAGTTTATAAACCTTTTTTTTTTGTCAATTTTATTGCACAATTTTTTCTTTTCAATCAGATTTTATGCATTTCCAAATTTTAATATTTGTTTGGAATTATTTTTATTGGTTGCACATTAGACAATTTTTAAAATACATTCATACTTAAAGATTAGTTTAGAAAAAGAACACACCTTATTGTGTTAATAGAAACAAAAAAATTATTTAAATATGATTGATTTCAAAAAAATCTTTTATTCAAAATTTTTCAAAATTAGGAAATATTTTTAATTGATGAAATTTTTTAAATATTAAAATTTTGTCATAAATTCCACAGAAACAATTAGTGAAAATAAAATTATACATTAGAAATTTCTTAATTTTTTTAATGCATAAGAGAGATTCATTTTCTGAAAAGTTAGAAAATAATAAGAATCACTAAGCAAAGATTAATTTTTTTGGAGGGAGGATAAATTAAGAACTTCAAAATAATTGAAACCAATTCTTGTCAATATAAGTATTATAATATTTAGTTTTTTGAAGGATAAAATATGGAAAAGCCAAATTAAACAAACAGACATACATGCTGAATGCTTTTCATTTGCTGCAAATAATTTTTTTTTTTTTTTTGCAATAAAGTTTATAAAAGAAACAGCAAAATAGATTTGAGGATTGAGAAAATTATTTTTGTGAGGTAACTTAAATTATTGATTTTTCGACAATAATTATAAATATTTCTAACAGATTTCCATTATATGTTAATGATACAATGGTTAATATCCTTGGTGAAAAACAAACACAAAATGGCCAACCAATTTGTAAAAAAATAAGTATAGAAATTGTAGTATAGCCATCAGCAGAAATGTGCAGTGGGGTACAATGCATAAATCTTATTGTCTTAAGAAATAATAACAATAAATATAATTGCATTTATCTAGTATAATGACATTTCTGTTCTATCTTCCTAACGCTTTTAAATAGATTTTATGAATTCTTAGACTGCATGAAATATTTTTTTAAAAATCCCACAAAATTTTGATGTTTTTTAAAATATCTGTAAGCTTACCTATTTACTGTATGTATGTTATGTTTCATCATTGGCATTGGATCAAACGAATTTGGGAAAAGAAAATGGTTGTTTTCTTGCCTTGTCAGTTTGATGCTGAATAACAGTATGTGTTACTCTTTTGGAGGTTCAGGTATTAGTGCCTGTTTGCTCACCTGATAGGTGTAGGACTCTTGTATGTTGTGAACATAGGTTGGAATTCTATTGAACTAAGCACTATGATGGTTATTTTAATTGAAAAGGTTAATAAAATTAAAGAAATTATGATGAGATAAAACTGTTGGAAATTATTTTGTTTACAGTCTCATCTTTCTACAAAAAATATCAACATCAGGAAGTATGGAAAGGGCTAGATAGAGTGAAGTGCTGAAAACCCCAGACAATTCAAATTTATATTGTGAAAAGAAAATAATAAACAAACACACATGCATGCACGTGCGTGCGCGCACAAAAAGTGAGAAGAAAAAATGGGGGAAATCTATGAGAATGATTACTAACATTTTGAAAAAAGAGAGGGATAAGCAAGTTTTACAGGCAGCATGAGTTATTCAAGAATGTGAATTGGAAAAATCAATCTTTTTGGTGGGCCTTTGGATATAATAAGGTGAGTAGGTTATTAATCTGTGAGAATATGCTGTTTTAAATTTTATTTCCTGGATTGCTGTTGGACAAAATAACTCTTGTAAATGTAGCAAAGAGCAAATGATTACAATTGGAAAACTCTTCGTTTACTTTATGAATTCATTTTTTAAAAAAGCCTTTATGTGGTATTAATATTATATTAAATATGAAATATACTAAAAAACTAGGTGAATGTCATTTAAAAGATTATTTTTGGTGTTTTTTAATGTAGTCATTAAAGAACAAATAAAGGTATCTTTTCATTCAGTGTTATGATTGGTTAATGCATTATGCAGCATGGCACAGGGACAATTTTGCCATATAGATGGAAACTGGAGCACTTTGAAAAATATTGATATATCAGAAAATCAATATTTCCCGAGTTAGCAAGAAATTTGCTTCATAATCCATGCAGTTTGCAGGATGATAGTGCCCTAGTTTGCAAAGTGAGCATCATGCAAAAACAAACAGCATTGTTCTGACCACAGCATGCCCCTGGTATTCAGCAGATCATCTTATTGTGTTTGTCTAAAACTAAAGAACTCTTTGAAAAATTAGATGCTGACAACTTTGCATAGAAAAATTTCCACATCTTGAAAAACCTGCTACTGAAGTATATCTGGAGCTTTTGCACTTTTTTGCAAGTAGCCACAATACTCAAGTCCAAAGAACATCTGAGCAAATATGAAGATGAGTTTATAATAAAAGTCTCCAAAACCATTTTTGTTTGTGTGCACAAATATAGTATTTCTAATTTATCAAAGGTGACGCCATTATTTTGTTAAAGTTGCATAGCAAATTCTTTTACATTTTTTTTTAGTTTATTGGAAATGAGACATAGCAGAAAATACATAATGATATTTAAGTTTTGTGAAAAAAATAATTCTAATATCACTTAATAATAATAATAATAATAATAATAATATAATAATAATAATAATAATAATGACTGTGTAGTACAATAAAAATATTTTAGGAAATTTAACATTTTCATTTTTTCTTATGTGAGAGAAGGTAATGAAGAAAGGAAGAAAATATTTGTTTACTTAATAAAAATTCTGTGTAAAATATAGTTTTGGATAATTTTAAAGCAGAAAAGTTGGAATTGTTTCTGAAAGAAGTTATTGGTGGAAATATCTTAGATTTTAGGAATGCACTTAGAAATGAAAGTCCAAAGGTGGGTGTATTGTTTTTGTGTACATAAATAATAATCTTATGATATTTATGTAAATTGTTCTTGTGAATACTATATGCACCGACTTAGGCTCTCTCAGAAAATCCAAAGCCAGACTTACTTGGAAAAAGATGACTGGCACATCTTGGATAGAGTAAGAGGAAGAAACTAGAGTATCCAGATTAAATACATATTGAACTAGTACAGGAGTGGATGCAACTATGGCATTCGATGGTGAACATTTAGACCTGTTTAGGATTGAGTAAAACTTGCCATTATGACATTGCTAGCACGCTGTGTTCTACACTAATCTCCATAATTGATTTAGGGAAAAAACAAGCTCATTTTTAAATTTCATAAAATTTTTATTTGAAAAAAAGATTTTAGTAATCATTCTCCTCAAAAAATAATAACAGTATGTTTTCACTTTTAGTTAGTTAGTTTTTTTTTTTTAAGATTTTTTCATGTAAACTTATTAAAAGTTTTATCATGCAAATTTATATCAGTTTCCTTAAAAACAATATATTTGAAACTAAATGTCCTTTTCTGATCATTTAAGAAAAATAATTGGGTGTGTTAACTGCATTGTCAAGCATTTGAGAAGTCTACATTTTTCTAGGATTAACTCAGAGCTTGTCAGAACATGGAGGAATATCAATTAGTTTTTCTAATAAATTCCCACTGTGAAGTGAATATAATCAGCTTAGGATTGGACCAGGGTGGAGTGCTGAGCCAAGCTTCATATGGCCTTCATGCCTGCTAGCAGTTTTTTAATCCCATTCTCACAGAAATCTGTAATCTTGGGTAGTGGCGGCTGTTGACCTCGGAAACAAATCTGGTTTCTAATTTCTATCTTACAATTACTACTCACAAAGCATATTTTTGTTGGGATAATTATGCTTGGTGAAAAATCAAGCAGAAATTAACAAGCATTAATGATCAGCATGAAAGTTTTAATAAAAGTAAAGAACTTACATGTTTCACATTTATAACAAAGATACATTTTTGGACTTATTGCCTTTTAAAGGACTTCTGTTGAAGAGAATACTTGTGCAAAATTTAAAGAGTTTCAACAAGCAACAAAACACAGAGCAAAATTTTTACTTTCAAAATATAATGCTTCATAGTTATACAAATGTGATAATAGTGAAAAAATTAATTTGCAGTCAAAAGCAACTGAGAAAAATGAGCCAGGTAGAAATAAATAATTAAAATTTACAAATGTTGCCAAACCAACATCTGTCTTTTTTTTTTTTTATCTTGAATTTTGTATGGTTTTAAATCTTGAACTATATAATAAGTAAATATGCAGTCTGTGTGGAAAGATAAGATTTAGGATTAGGAAAATTGTTTATTATCATTTAAATGTTGCCATAAAAAGGCTCTAAATTTATGGAAGAAAATGACAATTGTTAGTTATTAGTTTAGGTTTTATGCTATCTGAGCTTACTGTATAGAGTCTATTAGAATGCTGCTTCAGTAAACTGTTTTCCTTGGCATAAACATTGAAAGGTTATCTTTACTTTAAATTTTAATGTCTGACACAAAGGACCATTACATGAAATTAAATATTAAAGATGCTTGTAAATGTCATTGAAGTGTTATGTGAATATGGCTTTTGGTTCTTTTTTGAGATGACTTTTCATCCAGTAGAAATAGTTATCAAAAAAAAGGAAAAAAAAACTGTTAATGTCAAGTCACCAAAAGTCTAATTTTTAAAAAAAATTTTTTTGTTGGGTACAGTCAACAAATAGATAATATTATTTCGAAGTAGTGTATATAAAATATCCCTGTATATACCTTTTTATATGGACAGTATGAATTTGAGAGTGCTATGGTTTAGAATGGCTTCAATTGAAGTGACTTGGATGATGAAGATTATATAGGTTTTACTTAAGATTAATAGAAGAAAGAAAAACAATTAAATAGTTCTCCCTTAAGATATTGTTTAGTTTTGCATAAGGAGCCAGGAAGCCATCATGGCTTATACCTTGGCTAAGGAAACAGATCCTGATACCAGAGTGTATACTAGATTGAATGATGCAGTTGTTTTCAGTTCTTTTTCCTTAGGGCAATTTCTTTGGCAAGAACTAGACCCTATCAAAATCAGGCATGCTGTTAAGCTTTTTCATATCTTTGTAGCAGCACATTCAAAACCTAAAGAAATCTCTAGAGTTACAAGGAATAAGAAAAAACAGGAAACAGAAAAGAGAAGGGAAGATTACTATGGCAAGAAGAGTTGCATAGAATCGAGACTGAAGAATAGAGAAGGAAATGAAAAGTTTAAGAGAAAAGTGGTAAAGATTCAACAGAGGAAGGATGAACTGACACAGCAAATTAAAGAGAAGTTTGACAAAAAAAATGTAAAAATAGCTGAAGGATGAGAAAAAACAAAAACATGGCATAAATAATGCAGAATTAATGAGCTGAAAAGGAACAAAAAGATAAAATATGTATCTGCATTATATTTTCAAAAAATAAATTAACTTAAAATGTGACTTTGAAAATGCTTTTCAAAACATCTGATTGCTTCATGAATTCATTAATATTTATTTTGCATATATCATGAAACCAAAATAAATCAATGTTTTTAATACAGTAAAAAATTATGCTGTGTTGTTTGTTTTTCACTAATGCAATTTGGTTACTTGACTCAGTGAGGTTAAATTTTCTAGTATGCAGTCAGTAATTTGTGGCATTAATTGACACTAATTCATTCAACTTCAACAGTAGATTCTTGAATCTAGATTTGTTTTGTTTCTAGTACAATTTCAATATTATGGCTCATTCAGGTTTGAATTTCCCATAGGAGAACAATATTCAGATTGAATAGCTTTTCTTCTGACAGCCTCTCCTTGGATTATTCCTAAAAGTTCATTCTGCAGTACATGTTAGGCAACACAAGACTGTAAAAAGTGTACCTTTGGCATTAGAATAAGGGAAGCCACTTTCTTTGTAAGAACAGTTGTTTGTTTGTATACTGAAAATTATTCTGATTATAAAATACTTGTAAGCAAAAGGTATAGTTTAAAAATTGTTTTTAAATCAGAATTTTGTAATTTTAGTATTGTAAACAATTATTGAAGCACAGGATATGTACAAATAATAAGTAATTGCAACTGAGAGAGAAATATGATACATACACAATACATTATTACATCAAATATATAAAGTCAAAATGAATATGTATAGCAATAGTGTTTGGTACAGAGCATAGCATCTTGTTTTCATGCATTTATAAGGCTATGTGTGACTATGGAATGTTGTTCCGAATATTCTGTAGCACTTTCCACAATTCATCCAAGGTATTTGGTTATTGTTTGGCTTTCAGTATTCATATAACTCCATATAGCCACAACAATATTCATATCAGGACTTTGTACAGGCCAAGGAATCTTTGTAAGTGTTCTATCAGCCTCTCTGCATTCCAGATAGCATGCTTTGGATCATTTTCATGTCAGAAGATGAATCCTCAACTAATAAGATGTCTTCCTGAGAGAATAGCATGATGGAAGAGAACATGTCTGTAACTGTCAACAGTCAGTATACCTTTGATTTTAGGCAAATCTCTGACACCCTTGGCTGATATGAATCCCCACACCTGTATTGATCTACCCCTATGCTTCAGTGTAATTGTTGCACACTGACTGTTATACTGCTCACAAGTTTGTCTTTGATCAAATTGCTGTTGATTATTGACCAACAGTTCAAACTTTGACTCATCTGTAAAGAGCACCTCCTTCCAGGTTTGGTTATATCACTGTTTTATTTCTGCTGCCCATTTCAGCCTTGCTGTTTGGTTGCCTCTTCTCAACAAAGGTTTTTGGGTAGCTACACACCTATTGAGACCACTTTATTAACACCTGTACTCACAACCAGGTCACTTACAAGATTTCCACTGGTTTTGTCATTTATCGTGTAGAGAAAACATACTGACTTCCATTTTGGAAACCACTTTGCACTAATATTTATATTACTATTCTTGAAGAAATATTAACACCTACTTGCAGCTAGGTCATTTGCAAAATTTTTATTGGTTCAATTGTGTAGAGAACATGCTTCCTAGAAACTATAGTATTCACCACATTACAACAATATCACTGCCTATACTTTTATAGTCCTAAAAGTGCTCCACTTTCTGATTGCTTGCAGGACAACCAGTTACAGTATACTATATATCAACACATGTGGCACTGGACCATTTAATTTATGCACATGGGCTGCAATTCTATTGCATGCTATTTGCATTTTATAGCCATTTCTTTCTTTGTTTCCATAATTATTTACAATACTGTAAGATAACATGAATAAAACTAATTTGAATTTTTAAAAATATAATTAAAAGATACTTAGAAACTTTATGAATATTGGTCCCAGTCATATTGAAACTATGTGAAAATTAGTTTTCTTAGTTTCATCTGGATTCAAACAGAAGTTTGATTCTTTTGTTACTATCCAGTATTTTTAGAAAAGAAATTAGTTCATAGTTTGTGATTATTCTTGTAGGAGCTAGAAACATTGATTTTTTTCTTTCTTTTTAATTCTTTGATGCTATTGTTGCAAAACCACTAAATTAGATTTCGTTAATGGCTTTTTTTTTTTCATATAATCTGTTATCTTTCTCTCATGTATATGATGGTATTTCAGAAAATAAAGGCAACCTCCCCATCCACACACACACACAGGAATTTAATGTATGTTCCCAAAAATGCTAGCTAGCTTCATGCTTTTAAATTATATTTTATCTGTGTGATGAATGTCATTTATAAGTTTTCCTTTTCTGTAATTATTTTTGTAATGGTTCTCACACTGAAGCAATGTCAATGATAGCAGATATACAGGTTTAAGAATGACATCCTCGACAGTTTCTTTCAGAGTTTTCCAGATTCTATAAACAAGGTGTCAAACTATTTCCCATTTTGATACATCAGTTCATGGAAAATAAATCTGATCATGTACAGAACAACATACAGTTGTCAGTATGTACCAGAGAAGTGAAGTAATTTGAAATCCAATGGGGAATGTTGGCACAATATAGAGGAAATTGTATGGCACAATAAAAAGTTTTTGAGTGGGTGGACAGGTAAAAATGGACTGAATATCAGTAGTAGATAAAAAATGGCAAGGTGCACACAGTTCTTCATAATAACCATCGACACTTTGAAAGAACTATATTTTTGAAAGTTGCTTTCCAAGGATAAAGATATGCCCATGGTCACAAGGTCTAGCAGCGCATTTGTGGTTTACACAGCAACCAAAAAGTTACCAGGATGGTACCAAGAAACTTGTTAATTATTCAACTACTATCTATGTGTTGCAAAATTTGGGGACTACATAGAGAAGTGATGCAGTCTAATTAATGATACTTTGCCAGTTGTTTTATTTATGAATTGCTTTTACTTTCTAAAACACTCTTCTTTGGGCTTGGTATCCAATGTATAAGTCAAATATTTCTTATCATTTTCGACACATGGTAACTGGGGATCAGTTTTCTTTATTAAATATCTGATAAAGTTAATCAGTTTCTAAAAGTTATTTAAAATCTATATATATATATCTGTAATAGTTTTGTTCACTCAACACCACCACCTTTCCCTCAACTCTTATCTTTAGTCAATACATTTTAATTGATAAAAGCTTACAAAAAGATATTTTAGATAATGGATTCTTGCTATTAAACTGTTCAAGTTAAAAACTACAATTGACAATTTTACTTAGCAGACAATGACACATTCTGAAGATTATATTTTTGGAATACTTTTTATTTATATAATTAATAATGTGTTTGCTGTTTAAAGTAAAGTCATTGTGCATTTTTGCTTCATATGGTAATAGGATTTGCTATAATAACAAAACAAAAAAATGGCAGTGGTAATTTACAGTACAAAATGAGGATTATTGTTGAATGTTCAACTGGTAGGAAACTTATTAATTGATAAATGGTTAAGCATTATTTTAATATAGCAAAGCTTACACAGACATTGAATTATTTTTGCAAATCTCTGCTTGACTATTATTTGAATAGTTTCTCCTTTTTGTTTCAAAATCTTTGTTAAAAAATTATTGAAAAAACAAAAGAAAGCATGAACATCAAATATTAACATTTTTCAAAGATTAATTTAATTTCATTTGGACCTCAAATTTGTTATTAATAGATTATTTCTGTTTATCTGTGTTTTGGTTTTTACCTCATGTAAACACTAATCTTCTGCCTTACAGAAACCTAATTTTTACTGTTTTATCCTTGACAGTATGATTACTAAAAAATTGCCGAGTGTGTCAATTATCTCTCCAAAAATGTTAATCAGTGGATTTTGTTAAAGTAAGACTCAGTCTCAGCGTAAGTTAGTAAAGTTATTGTGTCTGTCTGAAATATACTCAAACATTTAAAAATTACATTATTTTCAACAAATATAACACATTATGATGTTTATGTAGGAAATATGTAAGCACCATTGAAGTAAATTTCTTAAGTAATCTTTTAAAATTATTAAGAGAGCTAAATTATAAAATTTTGCAATTTTGTATCCATAGTGTTTATGCATGATTACTTAGTTTTAGTTGCATTCATGGATCAGGTTTGCACATGAACTTGTGGTCTCTTTTTCAAGTATCTTTGCACAAATTTTATTTACCATTTTTGGCTAAAATATGCAATGTAAATGATTAATTTCATCAATATATAGCTTAATAGCTTGAAAACAATAAAGCACACAGGTAGATCATGGCAGATCATTATTCTGAAAAGAATTGAACTCTTTAGTTGAATTTTTGGTTATTTACTCAGTATCAATTATACTATGGTCCAAATACAGAAAAGCAATGCTATTCCTAATCACTCTTTAATCAACATGTATGTAGATGATTAGCTAATTGGATAACAACACCATATAAATAGATTTGTAATGTATTGTGTTTGAAAACAAAAGTGGCCTTAGATACACCTGCACATTTCAGACCAGATAGGGAGAAATATTGCTAATATACTCCATGCAGATAGTTATACCTTGCAAACTTTTAGGCATCCATGAATAAATAAATAAACATCATACTGGGTGAAACTTGGGAAATTGGTGGAATTTTCACTGACGAAGAAAGGCAATTCCTGTTGCACTATACTGGTGGGTGGGTGAGGATTTAAAGGACCCAATGTTGCTTTTTGTGGGGGATCTGAAATTGTTCCAGGCACATTTAAATGTAAGATGTTACCAATAAAACAACAAAATAATCATTTATCATTTATTTTGAAAACCACAACCTTGCTACATGCCTAATTATCATATCACACAATATTATAAATTCATTCCTTCAAAGGCATCACTGCTGATGCCTGAGTCTAATTTGCAATAAGTCTAAATTTCAATGTGATTGAGCATTGTGGGGTCATCATGGGGTATAGTGTGAGACAAATGGACCCTCCCAAGTATATTATGGAGGAACTTGACTTAGAATTTCAGATTTGATGACTTCATTGGATGTTCAAAGAGTGCCACAAACAAATTTCTTTACCCATTTTTAAAAAAAGCTTTGAGCAGCATGAGAAGTGCGATTATTTGCCTATAAACTGTATTTACCTCAGAGCATGAAGATACCATGACTAGAAGCAGATTGACACTGCTGTATAAATGTTCTAAATTTTTTTTTTTTTTTTTTAGTAATTTATAATGCAGCTTAACCGAATATCTATTTACCTTGTTGTTTTCATCATCTGCACAGGTTGGAACACTTGTCTTTACTTTTTAAAACCACTATTTAAAATTTTTATTATTTTTGCTGTGTTTTGGTTCTTGTGGTTTCTGTGACCAAGGTACTGGTGTTTTTCTTGGTGCAGAAAAGTATTTTGGTTGCTCATGTTTTGATTTCTCTTGCAATTTCTTTCTTTCTTTTGTTTGTTTGCATAATCTTGCTGCTTTTTTTAATTCTTCCTCTTGATGATAGATATAGTGTTCTCATATTTACTAAAGGTCATTTTGGTTTTAATAGAATTGAATTTTTTTCAAAACCAGTTTTAAACAGGCAGATAACTGTTTTTCTGTTAATACTACTCCACAAAGTAGATAGAAACATTAAATCCTTTTAGATTGTTTTTAATCTGCTTACAAAAATATGGATTCAAATGTATGTTTATTTGATATTCACCTGTTTTATCAATTTTGAATAGGCAGTTCTTAAAATAATGAAAATTTTGAGAGCCCTCGTGAATTGTATTCACATTCTCCAAAGATATAATAATTTGCTTCCTATTTTCTGTATTTTCTCTTTCTTTTGACTTAGACATCAGATCTCTTAGAGGTAATTTAATGTTTTCTTCACCTTGTTCTCTACACCCTTGTCTTTGATATGCACTTTTAAGATTTTCAAATGAGCACTTTTATCATGTTCCCTACAGAAGTACATTATGCAGGATTTCAAAATGTGTCCACCTTTTAGTAGAATCCCAACCATTTTTAAATTAATCAGATTCAAATAAAAAACAAGAGTGAAAACAGCATTAATCATTGCATAACTAAAATCCATTTCAATTTTTTTTCATCTGCCATTTTTGCAGAGATGGTTTTTTCATCATGCACAGAAAAGTACTTATTTTTACACCTGAGTGAGCAAATGTAATCATACCAACTAAACTGATAGGTGGTTCACCAATATTTTTCTTTTGCACCTAAAAAAAACAAATGAAACTTTATGTACCTCATTTCTACTTACCACATATGCATTGGTATCAAAGTAAATTCCTTTTGTGTCAACTAAACCTTTTAACTTTTTTTTTTTGAATAAAGATGTAGAGAAAACAGAAATATATAGATATTTCATATATCCAGGCAACTTTCATCTGATATTGAATTCTGCATTCTGAAATATAACTTGGATGAAATTGTTCATTCATTTTACTTTCACTCATAATTTTCCCTAAGATCACTGAAGATGGACATTCCATGTAATGTCCTAATTAATTTTTATGATGTTTTTTTGAAAGCTTTCCTAATTTTGTATTTTAAAAAAAAAAAAAAGTTTTTCTCTACCCGACCTACTTTTAAGCTTATTCTTTCTTATGATTCCTTATGCTTAGCTTTTCCAATAATTGTGGCATGTAGAACTGTATGTGGATACTTAAAATGAAATTCAAATCATACCAGATGTATACAATGACACAACTCAAATGTTTACAAAGAGTCTTTCCAGAAAAATAAGTTTCTTTTTATTGAACTTGGTGCTCCAGTTTTATTTGAATATTAATGCACTAGTCATTAAAAGATGTTTAAGCATTTTAAAAAATAATTACATCCATGAGCTTTCAATCCTACATAATTTTCATTTGGTTTAGTTCTCCCCACCAAAGCTTTGATGAAATGTTCTTTGATTTTTTTTGGGGGGGGGATGATGTGCTGTTATGCTTTGTACAATTTGTTGTGATGATGGACAGACAGGTCGTATAATTTGTCAGGCTACTGCTTAAGTTTGTGCTTTCTGCACAAATTAGGAGAAAAATTATTGGTATTAAGTGTTTCTGAAATGTATGAGAAATCTTGTTTTTTAACTTAAGAATGACTTTATAGCTCTTTAAATTTACAACTTTCTCTTTTGTTTTCACTAATTGTAGAGTTTACATTACAAATCTTCATTTGATGTATTTATTTTGTTTCTAGAAGGAATACAAAGTTGGTAAGGTTTCTGTGTTTTCACCTTCAGGAAAGAAAAGTTATAGATCTCTATATGGACCTCTCTTGAGCCCACTTACAATTTCAGCCAATATTTTAATTCTCACTTTGTGATCACCAAAACAATCAGTACACTCTTATGTAAAGCAGTTTTTTTTATAAAGCAAAAGTTTTGAAAAACTGGTTACTGTTTAGTTTTTTTAAAAACAACTTTTAGAATTATTTCTGAAAATAATTGTTTTGCAGATAATACATAGATATAGAATGTTAGAGGTGCAGGAAGTTTTAAAACATAAGGCCCCTTTAACAAAAAATGACCATGCATTCTGTTCTTAGAAATATTGACACTGACCAGTTCTACTATATGCTATTGTCATAAATACTTTATTTACTTCATTGCTTGTGAATATTTTCTTATCAGTGTATAAAAGTACAAACATCACCAGTATTTAAAGAGAAAATGTGTATGTTAGGCACAAAATATTACTTAAAATGTTCACTAAAGAAATTCTATTAATCTCTACTTTTTTTTAACATCTCCAAAATCTAAATGTGCTAGCTATTCCATTACATTGCATAGACTTATGCTATTTACATGTAACATTACAAGCAATTGACAATTGAGAATACATATTAGTAGGTAAAAATATAACGGAATGTAAACTACTGTAAGTTGTAAAACAACAAACATGTAAAAAAAATCATAATGCACCAAATATTTCTCCTCTTTCTGTAATAATTTAAGATTAAGCCTTTATTATCTGTCTAGGCAAATTGGTTAAAAACTTTACCGAGTAAAAAGTTAGGTTTTTTATCAGGAGAAACAAATCTATGTAATTTACCAACCTGCCACATGTTCCACTTCAACAAATGTTCATCGATAACCAAGTTAAATACATTAAAGAAAAGATTCTTATATACATTCTTGTTTTCTTCAACTTGAATAGTTTTTGTGGGTTTTATTCAGCTTAATAAACTTAAAGATAAACCATTTATGATTCACTCAAAAAAGAAAAATACATAATTTAAGACCAGAAAAAATAAACCTAATAGGTTTGCCAAGCAATGATTTTATTTTTTGGCAAAGTCATTTTTCAATGGATCTGCTTTTGGTAACAATCAAAATTATACTGAAAGAAATAGAAATTATCTAATACACTACAATCCACATAGTCAGAACACACACTTCATGAAAAGAGGGAGTCACATAAGACAAGGCAACTTGTATTATATAACAACGATGATAGCAGAAGTTTCAACAAAAATTTAAGGCAATTAGAATGCCAAATTATGACATCTGTAACAAAACGCAGAATAGGAGTGCATAATTTTTTTTTCATTATTAAATCAAGACAAAGAAATATTCTAATATCTACAGAAGAAAAGTTCTGACTACGAAATTAATTCATTAAAGAGTGAAATGTAGATAATGATGTTATTTGATAATCTGGTGCAGTCTGCATGATATTTTAAAAGATGCATCTTAGCAAACCTTTGTTTCAGTGAGATACACTTGGTAACTTGATAGAAATTTGCTCTCATTGAATAGCTGGGACAATTTATGAATCTATAATTTAGAATATTGAGTTTTTGCAGGACAGACAATATCCGGTGTACTCTGTGATATCCCAAATGGTCATTAACCTTCAAAAATATTTTTAGTGAGATGCATGCTGGCACAAATGTTAGATTTTTTTTTTTTTTTCAGTTTTATTGGTATACTTTTCATTATTTTTATGTTACTTTCTTCTGATTTCTCTCTTTTTCTAATTTAATTGTTTTTCTTTTTAGTATGTTATTTCATTTTTTGCGTTCTCTTGGTTTTGGGAGAGGAGTCATTTTAATTTTGTTTACTGTCAAAAGCAACCAACTTAATGTTGCTACATGTGTGATGGTATAAATCTGTATTTGAAAATCAAATTAGGAAAAGTATAAGAATCTAATGCTAAACAATTACTGACTATATCTATTAAGATTTACTCTCTCATCAAATCTTTAAATCAGCATAGTTATTCTCTTTAAAATATTGTTGTTTAACAAGTCAGATTCTTTCTTTTAAAAAAATAAATAAATAAATTTAATATGGTAGCTGAATTTTATTAATGACTCCATTTTGTTTAAATATTAACTAACTTTGCATAATGGACTTTTGAAGTTAATATAAAAAGATTAATTGCATTATGATTCTTTTATTCAAAGAATGCATAGATTAAAGTTAATGTCAACTCTTGAAAAGTTGTGGAAGGTGTTGGAAAATGTTTGTTTGCCCATCATAGTTTAATTATCAAATTTTCATTGGCCCTTCCTCTATGTTGCACAGCTTTAATACTTTACCTCCAATGCTATGTGAAATCTTGCCTGAAACCAGTCATATTATTGGTATATCATATGTATGTATGTATGTATGTATAGCAAAAAGAATCCTTTCTTCTTTTGCTTTACATTAAGAGGTATGATTGAAAGATGAGGAATTTTTTTTTTAATTTTGAGCGTATAATTAATATAGAAATTTATTCATTAAATCATTTCTGACTGCTTCTTGCTATCAGACACCGACCAGATAGATTAATGAATGGTGCTTAAGTTGGCAAAGTCATTACTAGTTTTGATATTGTTAGAGGGCAGACAAAATCAATATATAAATTTCCATTTATACTTCAAGCTTTTTAAGTAAAAGTAAATTGGATACTATAGTCATTTGTCTAAAATGTTCACAAAAATTTTCTTAAGAAAAATTGTTTATATTCCAATATAATGCTGAATGTTATTTCATCTGCTAAGAACTGTTGACTTTTAGGGTGCATGGTTAGTATGGAATCCTGGTTGATATTGTAAAATAAATACCTATTTTATTTTTTTACTTGAAGAGGGCTGCAATATTGACAGTTATTTTGCTCAAAAATACAATTCACTTTTCTATTAATTAGAATTTTGTGTGCACACGTGTACGTACTGTTGCTCAATGGATTCAAGTGCTGCTGAAAAACATTAGTACCAACTAGAATCCTTAACTAAGGCAGGAGTTTTGAATGAGAAATTTTTAAACAATAAGTTGTTTTTTTTATAACAAAACAATATGCAAACTAAAAACTTTAAAAGGCATAGTTATAAACTGAGAATTCATTTGCTTGGTATAAGCTAAGCATGATTATCACTTGTCTCAAATATGGCATTTAATCTTATGCAAACTGGTAAGTTTTTATTTGTGTCAAAACTTATTGAAGAAAGAACAGTTGTGTTTTTTGCCTACATATTTCCATTATTGTGTTTTCATTCTTCTTATTTTTAAAAGACTATGATATTAAAAGTGATATCATATGTAATTAGTCTACAGATTGTATTTTTAAAAATACTAATATTTCATGTGGATTCTATTTAGCAAAAACACTTGATTTTAAATATGGCATTTCTTCTGATTTTCATTACTTAACCATAAATTCAGTTTGAATGCAATAATCATTTTAGGATTTTTATATGCTATCTTTAAGAGATAGATGAATACCAGTCTGGATTAATACATAAAAAGAAAAATGCAATAATGTAATTAAAGAAACAGATTTTTTCTCCTCTTCTCTCTCTTTTTTTTTTTTTTTTTTGCATGCTGACTCAGTTTACTAAACTACTCAGTAATCTGCTAAGTTGGAAATGATGAAATATGACTAAGAAATCACAATTTGTTGATGGCTCCTAATATCCTTGGCTGTAAATGTTATAAAAGAAAAGTTGATGGACATGTTTATGGATATTAAAAGAGAAGCTGGAGTTCAGAATTTATTTCATGATTATTAAAAGATCATTGATATTAGAGTAATTTATTTCATGGTTATTAAAAGATTATTTGTATTAGAGTATATACAAGCAGATTTTGCATGCTTTTGTGGAATTTTGTTTCCTTGAAGATGCTCAGAATATTTTTTGTGTGGGATCACTTGTTTTAACTTTAGTTCTTTTATTAAAGAGAATGGTTTGTTTCATTTATGGAAGTATTACTAAGTTACTTCTAGTGTTTGTAGTAGTAAGCATGGACACTACAAGATGGATCTGTTTTGTTTACCACATAGATTCATCTTACTACCATGATCTACTGACTGAAGAAAATTTCACTATTTTTTAATACTCTGAAAAAGATTTGAGTATTGTAAGATAATGACTATTTTCTCTCTCTCTCTTTCTTGAATGCAGAAAGCTATTGTTCCTTTATTCTCATAAGTGTAAATGAGATCACTGGAATTTTTAAGAGAAATTGCTGAATACATCAACCCTATTTATAGGGCAATACTTTTGTTTGTGTGGATTTTTTTTTTCATTGTACATTGGAAATAAACATAATTTTATACAAACACACACACACACACACACACACACACACACTGGTTTCCAAACATAAAACGGCAAACAAACAAAAAGCAAAACTATTTCCAAAATGGTTAAAGTTTTATTCATCAGATTATCAACAGACTTTTCTTTTGTTACACAACTTTGATTAACGAAATATGTAAATTACAAATAATTTTTAGGAGTGTAAACAAGCAGGAAAAATCTGGAAACAAGGAATTCTAACAAAATATATAAATAAAAATGAACTAAAGGTAGCCAGAAGGGATGTGGTTTCTCCTGATGGTAATACATTCATGACTCTCAGCAGATTTTCATGATTCTTGTCACCCTATCAATAAAAGCAAAGTGAAATAAAGTTCATTGTAATATCAGAAGTTTTCATTTCATGGAGGGGGTTGGAGGAAGGCAACATGTCTTCTTAGGCCATATCACACAAGTAATGGTTTGATCTTGAAGATGTTGGTAAATTACGTATACGCTGTGCATATAAGCATTAATGTTAAGTGAGCTCTAATTGCACCTCCAGATTATCTGATAAGGATCCAGATTCTTGTTCTTATACTTCATCTCAGTCAGGGTACCTGCCTGAAATACATGCAGGTCTGTTTACTCAACCAATGAAATTCTTGCCTAGATCATCACAACTTTATTACCATAGTGATATTTCTATCCACATTGTTTGTGGGCTGGTTGTGTGTTCCTGTTTTCATTTAGGATAAGTGTGCACTATAGATCACATTTAGAAACATGTTCTCAGCAACAGTTTAACAACCACTTCTTTTTATGGCAGCAGGTCCAGGGATATATATATATCATAGATCATCTCACTTAAAGCTCTCTTTTATGCAGCCTCCTGCATATGGTTGATATTGATGCACCCACAGATAGATGAGAAGCAAGTTTGGTTGATGTTGAAGTTCTGCTTCATAAAGCCAAAATGGACACAGTGATTATCTGATAGGATTGTGACCTGTGGGCAACCTTGAACTAGTATTTGGACAATATCTCCATATGCTTGAAACTGTCTCCATAGCCAAGAAACCAGTTTTGTTCACACTTTTTTTTTTTTTTTTTTTTTTTTTGGTGTTGTGCAGTGTTCACATTTAGCCATTCTATCACCTGGGACTGTCACTATTTAGCTTCTGTCCTCCTAGCTTTCCATTTTAAAGAATCTTCCAAAACTGTATGGCTACTTATTTGTAATGTTGCCCTTGAAAATAAATATCTTAATAGAGCCAAAATTTATATAAAAAGGCAGCAAGAAAATAAACTTTCTGAAATTTAGCAATATAAATTGCAATGGTTAAGGTTATAGTCCATTATTAACTAAGCAAAGGTTATGGTGAACATTTGGTGAATAAAACATTAACTATGGAAACCAGTATATAAGATAATGAAATGTGCACTAAAAATATAAAAACAGTTTCATTTAAGAGATTGTAATTTTTTTAAAGTCTTCCAAAAGAGAAAATTAATTACAGTAGGTTACACTGATTACAAAAGTGTAATGTTCTAAATTTGAATAGATTTACAGAGAATTTGCTTTTTGCAACTTTCTTAAATGGAAAGCACTTTGTTAAAATGTAATTTGAATTATTTCACTGAAAAAAATTAAAGTTACAGCATATGTTTCACAACTTGCTTATTTTAGTTTTTAGTTATTTATTTTTTAAAGATTTTCTGATGTAAATTTGACCTGCATTTTAATTATAATATTGAAAATAAAGTATCTAAGATTACTGAACAATTTCTTGTCAAATTATTTGTTTTGTTTTTGTTATTTAAATTATTGATTTGTCTTCTGTACGTTGTATTATTTTCTTGAAAGCTGTAGTGTTTAGCTTTTTCAGTCTGCAAAAAAAGCTACTTTTATAGTCTAGCCACTGAGATAATCAAGAGAGCTAATGAGAGTAACTGATCTATCCTGGGTGTGATATGCTGAACTGAGGCACATCCATATTTGTAAACCATCACTGACAAAAAACAACTTCTAAGAGTTATCGATAGTTTCCAGGCTCCAAATGGATTGACAACTTCATTCAGTGGAATATCATACTGATTAGCTTGCTTTTTAAAGATTTGTTGAAAATGCACTCAGCCCATGCCAAGCTTACTGCTGCTATTGGAAATATGTAGACGGAATCATTATATTTCATGTTCTGATTTTTAAAGAAAGAAGAATACTACAGCAGTAGAAACATTTATTTGAAAAGTCTGTTGCTTGTAGAGTCTTTAAATGAATGTATAAAATATTTGTTTTATTATGTAGGAAAATGGAGTTTCTTATCCATAACCCCCCCCCCTTTTTTTTTCCTGTCCCTAGCAAAACAGGTTGTCAGGGAGAATTTTGTTTCAATTTTTACTTTCGATCAGTTTACATGCAAAATTCAAAAGTTTTGGCAATCTGAAAATTATATTGTGTATGTTTCTTGTCCAATTTCAGAGATATTGTGTACATAAATCTCTTCTTTTTTTATTTTCATTAGGTTTGCTTCAGACTAACACTTGTAGTAACTTGTTGAAATTTTGTTTACATGATGGCTATAGATGAAAACTTAACTGTGTGTGTACATATATACCGTATTTCATTGAATAGGGTAGCGCCGCCTTATTTTTTCAATCTCCTCAAAATGTCTCAAAAACTGCCGACCTATTCAAAGGTGCAACGCTATTCAGAGGTGCCGCTGTATATTTTCAATCTCCTCTCAAATCAAATTTTGCTCATTTATTGTGGTTTAGCATCGGGACAGAATAGACACATTACGGTAGCACAACTATCTCCTCCAAATCACTCTCTTCGTTTTCTTCTTTCTCGTCGTAGGCTAGAGTCTCGCTCGTCATCGCCCTTTCTTTCAGCAGCTGCAATCCAGCCTGGCACTCGCCATCACTACTGAAGACGTGAATGAAATTGTCCTCACTGCCATCGACAATGTTGGTAATGCCACAAACTTTGAATGATTTTGCAATCATTTCTTCGTCCAGTTGTCCCAGGCGTCCACAATCCATTGTAAGTAGACTTCCATGGGCGGCGCCCGCATGTTGCCCGCTGGTGTGTAGCTCTTCTCAGCAGTGGTCATCCAATCCTCGTACATGTTGTGAATTCGCTTCTTGAATGGTGCATTCCAACACACATCCAGTGCCTGAACAAACTTTGTGCAGCCGCTCAGGACGACTACGGTGTCCACTTTCTTCTTCCGCGGGTCCACCTTTGTTTCTTCAGTGAGATGGCATTTGAACGCGTCCCAAACCAACAGTTTTCGACGGCATACAGAGTACGTAGCAAAGTATGGATTGTACCTACTGTGGCGACTTTCAAAACCACTAACTAACTATATTAATTGCAACTGCCCGCAATATCGTTCTGTCTGCCAGGTATCATACCGGGCATTAAATACTCTTAAGGCGTTCCGAAGAGCATCCCGTTGCTTAAATTTTCAACTAATCAGGAGGTTCCACGTGACTTGGCATATTGCCATTATTGATTATGTGCTCTATAAATACATAAGTTTTATTCATGAAAAGGAAGATTGTTTTCGTCGTTATTCTGTTTTTCTTGTTCTACGTGCAGACTAATTGTGTTCCGGCGTAAAGTACTTTTATTTCATTCATTCGTTTTGTGGCAATAAAAGAAGTAAACAAGCTCCGCAATCGGTGTCAAACAGATTAGAAGCGCCACACCTGGTGCCAGAGATACACAAACGCCACACTACTACATTCCAACACTTTAGAAGAAAACAACAACAAAGTTAGTGAAAAGAGACACGTTCACACCGCCACGCACTGCCTTTAAAAACACTTGTAATGAATTGAATAACCCGGCATGCCGCCCAAATCAGAGGTGCCGCCTTATTATTTCAATGCCCCTTCACCCTGCCGCCCTGTTCAAATGTGCAGCGGTATTCAAGAGTGCCGCCCTGATCAATGAAATACGGTATATATATACATATAAACACATACCTCTCGCACCACCATTGCATCTCAGATATTTCTCTGTACATTACCAATGTTAGCATGGTGTTTTTTTTAAATTTTCTTTCACAGAACTAGTTCAATCAAATATCTTTTTTGAAATAAGACTAATTGCTATGTATGACATAATCAGCCAGTGTTTCACATACACTAGAAGCATACTTCTAGAAGTTCTGGAACAGTTGATATTTGTGGATTGCAAGTCTAAGGCTGTATTTGAATGTTGTGGTACACGCATCAGATAACAGACCTATATCTACCCTTCCTCATGTCTTCAAGTTACTATGACATTGCTATGATGAGCTCCACTGGTTTCCTTTGTGACTATTGTCTCGTGTCACATACTGTTACAGTCTTTCATCCCTAAATTCATTCCTTCATAACTATGTATATAGTGTCAAAAGTCATGCACTTAGAACTTCAGTTGTTAGAGTGTGTAAACTGAACCACATTTCTGCTTTGCTGTTTTTTTTTAATAATAATTTGAAGATAAATGAAATTCAATATTTGAGATTGCAGTGTCTGGATATACAAAGCTTCTGATGATACAACTGTCTCAAGCCAACGTTTAATAGTTGTATAGATTAAGTTTCTTTTTTAAATCAATGGCTGGATCTTATATATATATACCAGTAATCAAAAATAAAATTAATTAATTTTTTGCGTAATACGTTTTCAAATTAAGTATTACAATATTAAATTTAATATTTTTCCGACATATTTACAACCCGGCTAGTTTTAGATGAAAATTCATCTAGTACCCTTTTTTAGACAAGCAAAGTTGGAACAAGTTTTTCTATTTTCTCATGTATTACTAAATAAAGTAACTACAGTAGGTAACTGAATCTCATTGTATTTCGTCACTTGTAAGCACATGCTTGAACAGAGGCCTACTTCCAAATTTGATAGTTTTGAAGGTTCTAAAACAGTATCACTGCTTTTACTAGTTATCTCCAAATTTTATTTCAAAACTAGTCAGGTGGACTGTGAATTGGAAATATGGCCTGATTTCAATTATGCCACACTTATTATTTAGGGCTCAAGGACCTATTAAGGAAAGACTATGATATATGTTACTGATACTGTTTTCCAAATTTCAAACAAACATATAATAGATGATTGGTTCCCAGCAAAATGTTGTCATCTGAAAGTTACTGCATGTGTAAAACAAAAAGGGAGTAGGCATATAGTATACTACAATGGTGTACTGCAGTTATCCTTACAATGAGTAAAGCAAGCATAAAAAGTTGGTATATGGCACTGTATTTAAAATTAATGCTGAAACATACAATTTTAAAAGTTGCTGTCCAGTGTTGTCTGCTTTTTACAATTTGTTACTACTATCTGTAAATCTTCTAAATTTTGTGCATAGCTTTGTGGCCAATTTTACAGCCATAAATCTGGCATATTCTGCTGAAAATGTCTGTAGCACAACTATTCTTGAAGTAAAGGTTCTTTAGATTCCTTTTCTGATGTAAGTGTCCCCTCGTCGCTCTTCAGCCTGAGTGCTTAGCAGCTGTGACTGTATTGACAAGTTTCACATCAGTGAGCTCACCTGTTGTCTCCACATGCCTATCAAACTTTACAATGGCCTCAAATTCTTCTGCTCTTAGATTATCAGGAATAGCAATGTTGGCCAGCACATTGATGGCCAACAGCCCAGTATTGTCTATCATAGCTAAAACTCTCCATTATAAAGCTGCAGTAAACAGTCAGGGGAAACACAGCAATCTAAGACTCCTTAGCTAGATAAAGTGCATCAAGAAGTGTTATTTTCTTTTTACAGCATCCAGTACTTTGAGTTATATGTCACTATGGAGAAAGGAAATGATTCATACATTTAGATGAGAGTGGTAGTGGCCTCTTAACTTTTTAGAAACATCCATGCCCATCAGCTACATGACTGACATTGTGTTGGAAGGAAAAAATTGCAACTGAATAGGCTGGACAGTTGTGATTCAAAAGATGTGGTAGTCTTGTAGGTACAACTCTCTATTCTAATTTTTCAACCATTCCTGAAACAGTGAACTAGTCATCAAGGATTAGCAATGTTCTGATAGATCACAGGCAGCTGCATTCATCATGAGAAGCCATTTTTCCATCCTGTCCATGTTTGCACAGTACGACAGTGTAATGTGGTCCATAAAGTTTTTCCTCCCTGCAAACTCTTCTTTTTTGCAAACCAAATCCTCTGCCAGAGAGTCCCAGTAGAAGAGAGCAATCTCATCTGCACTGAAAATGTTATGCAGCTAGAACTTGAGCAGAAAACTAGGGAGGGGACCACCTTTATTCAGAAGTTTCCTGAAGATCAGTATTTTGTTTCTTACTGTCCTTTTTTTTATGCTGAATCACATTGTAACAATCTTTCCAATGACTGAGTCAGCTTTCTGTGGCCTGCTGCCATCTGAGTTTTTTTCTGTTTTAGCATTAGCCTCTAGAGAAGAGCAACTTATTCATGTTTATATCCTCAGTTTGTGCTAATCATGTACTCATTCAAAAATGTCAGCATTATTTTTTAATGCATGAAACAACAAACTTGCTTACCACAGGTTCACATAGGATCTCCAGAACCCTTACTTTATCAGCAAAAGACAGGTTCACACGTTTAGAAAAAAAACGTTACACATGATAGACTTAAATGTTGGAAATGTGTAGCTATGAATTTAGTGTTATAAAAGCTGCATGAATCATGTACAGTGAAAATTAAGGGAACCACAAGTGACAGTTTTGCATCCAGATGCAAAACAAGTGGCAATTGTATGTCAGCAGTTAAAGCAACAAGTAATGTCATGCTTATATGCTTTGATATACTTCTTCCATTGACATGTTGTTAAAATGCTTATCATTAATAGTAAAAGTAAATAAACCAATTACAAGACATTTGTAAATTTTATAACATTAAAAACTCCAATGAAGTTATCAATAAGCAGTGTGACATTTGCTAATATTCAAACTCTGTTAGTGGTAAAGTCTATACCATTTTGTGTTACAGGGAAATTGTTGCTAATAACTAAAAGTTATCATTATTATGATTGAAAATAACTGGCCTCTACTTTAGTTCTCTGGTCTGATTAGAAAACTTCAGATACTTTTTTTTTTAAATACAAATCTGCTTTTTTAAAGAATAGTTGTTTGTATACATCTATTTCTAGAATAAAAATTGTAAAGAAAAAAATTATTAAATGATTATACTGCTACAATGAACTTCACCTGTTGTAAATATTTGTTCTGGATGGCTAAAGTATAACTCAAAATAAAATCTTTGGCTTTTGTTTTTGTATAATAATGTCTAAATATGCAAAAGTAATTTAAGTATTGTAGTAAATGCAGCAGGAAGGAAAGTAAAATTAAAACCAATAAAAGGATAATATTTTTTGGAAGACAGCAATGCTAGATTAAATGATACCTGTTCTGGTACCTCTGAAAAAGTAGTTTTTGTTACATTTTAAAACTGCACATATTTTACTAAATTGTCATGAATCACAAATGAATTTTATTGAATAATAAAATGGGGAGGTTTGTATAAACCATTGTAGTATAATGTTAATTTCTAATGTAATATAGTTTTTTATCCATTGGGGATCGACTCCCTTACTCTCTTCTCTTTAAGCTGTAGATAGACATTGGTGCATCAAAAAAAATGTTCATGCTGTTGCAATAAAGTGTTTATTCTCAAATTATTTGCTTGCCTTCATAGAGGAAAAAAAAACAATTTATACATAAACATTTTGAGGCATGTGTCAAGTGTATGTATGAAATGAGCACATTATCATGCTGCACAAAAATTTTGAGTTTCCTGACAATTTTTCTTTTCTCATTCACTATTCTTTAGAAGGGACACTATCCAGCTGGGGAAGCATAGTGAGGCAGTTTTCACTGGAGAGCATGCTGCACCATGATGGCTGGTGACAAATTCCTTGCTAGAACTTTTCATTTTTAGATGGAGCATGGGCATCCACAGAATTTTTTCCAGGGAGGGGATCACAAAAAGTGTCCTTAGGATAAATTACACAAGAGCAAATTTACAAAATAATATCAAATATGGGGAATGTGCCTAGCCATGAAAAGATACTAATGCCAAAAAACACAAAGATACTAATTTGTTTTTTTCCTATCATAGGTTTTCAATTTTGCACAATAATTTTTTTTTTATTTAGAAATATTTCTTGCAATTGATTTAGAATTTTTTAAAATTAAATTAATTTTTTGACATTACTATGCCCCCTTTGCTATTGTGCATCACAGTGCTCACAATAACAAAACAAAAAAACCTCATTTTTATTCAATACAAACTGTAAATGTCTCTGGTGTTGTCCAAATTTATCCTTTTTGAATGAGTTCTTGCTTGTTAGCTGTAATTTTTCCTCTATGAACACTTATCGTACAAAGTCTAGACAAACGATTGACTTCAACCATGTTTTTGCCCTTCTCATTCTGCTAGGTGACCTTTCTGCTCTGCAGGCTGCTACTGGTATTGTTAAAGCAATAATGTGAAATGTTTGATGAATGGAAGGGAATAGATCAGTGTACTCTAACAACTCCATGAGTCCATTTTAAAATTTGTTAACACATTATTCCGCAATTTTAGACCACATCTCAAACTGACAGTTTTAACTTCCAAGTTTTCTATTTCATACATTTCATCTATTTTTGCGATTTGTTTTTGAATTCTTCACATCCAATGTGCATCATTTGTATAGGGTGAAAGCAAAAAAGACAGAAACTTTGCTCTATTTTCTGCAGCAAACCGGCTCTCTACTGATGAAACGATTGAGTCCAAATATGTTATAAATAATGTTTGATGAAAATATTCCTCCACAATTGAGCTACCAACATTAGATCGAAATTTATGTCATCTGCATTGTCTGGAAACATAATTTATTATTCAACTTCTCTGACAACAATTGAACTTTAGCAAAATGTTTGTTGAATCGTTCTTCTGCTTTTTGTCAGTGTTCACGAAACACACACAAGCTCCTGAACATCATCATACACTTTTACGACATCAAGTTCAACAGCTTCAAGCATTACCAAATAGCTAGCGATAACAGTCAGACAAAAAGTAAAAAGCAAAGTGCTTGAAACAGATTTTAATTGGTCTGCATTTTATTGAGTTTTAACTAAAGCTGTAGTGTTAAGTATGCTTGCCTGATCAAAAATGCATTCAAAGTTGTCAGAAAAAATTCTAATACTTCTGTATTTTGCAGTCCGTGTTTCATATTGTAGTGGCACATTTCATAGCATCTCAACTCCAAATTCAATACAAAAATTGAACAGGCTTTGAACATTTCCAGCTTTGCTTTTTTTACCATGTTAAGCAATGTCACGTGTGCATCAAAAAGGAATAGTAAACTGTCCAGTTGACACAGTGTTTATTTCTGGTTTTTTCCAGATGACTGAAAAGTTACTTGCATCCATTTGCGCATTTCTATGCTAAGTGGTAAGAATGAGACTACTTGCATTTTCATGAAAGTCTTTATACCTTGTAAAAAGTGCTGTGGTGAAGGCTCCCCATGTTTCATGATGAACTGGCTATGGGAAAATTGTGCAACATTTACAGATTCCACCTTTTAGTTGTGGGGAATAACTAAGCCATGGTGAATATTGATTTAGCCACACACAATTAATTCTCAAGAGACAAGTCACTTCAAGTAGATTATGTTTAACATTGTCTATTATTTTTAAAGACAAATTAACATGCAATCCAATACCATCAGAATGATTGGGTTGATCACATTTAACTGCTGTTGTTGAATCTGGACCACAGATAGTTCAGCTTTGTTCATGAGTTCTTGTAGTCTTTTCTGCTTCCTTCTCTAGTCTTTCTAATTTCTGCTTTGCTAGAAAAGTTTCTGATATACTTTTTCAATAAATGAAGATTAACAAAATATCTCAAACAAATACAAATGTAAACCATACTTGACTTGACTGGGTCATTCAGCTGTTAGTAGATGGGTATTTCTTTGCCAATTTTTATAGCCTAGTTTGTATCTGAAAGTGGCTTCTAAGGTCACTAAGTAACCAATCAAAACCGTTATACTGACCAAAAGACAACTCCTTAATTAATCTATCAGCTTTATTTTCAAAACTAGACAGAAAGACATGATTTAGCTATTTACTTTGATATAGGCAGGTTCTGCCAGTGCACAAGATTGTATTTTCCTATATTCTTACCCTCTTCCTGACTTTTCGCCTTTGGTTAGGTGTAGTCAGATTCCTTATTTCTTGCCTGATTCACTACACACCAAAGAGCATGGTGAATTAGGCAAAAAATAATGACATTATTACACTATGACCATCAACCTGCCAAGGTTTGGGGGGGGGGCAGTTGCTTTTTTTTTTTTTTTTTTTGCTTTGCTCCACCCCCCTTTGAAGACTGAAGACACTCATATATGGAAGGAAATTTGAGTGCCTAGAGAAAACCAATATATGTTTGGCTGGTGAAGGAGAGCAAGAAGAAACCTTACCAAAGAGGTATGCCAAACCAAGCCAACATAGGCCAGGATTAAACTGGGACCTCAACCTTGGCAGTGCAGTAGCTTAACTACAGAGTCACTGGCTGCCTGCTGAGAAAAATCTGATGAAACATTCTTGTTTTAATTTTGATATTACAAAGTCTGTTTGTTTGTTTGTTTGTTTTTATTTAGCAATAGCTATAAATAGGTAGTGATAGATATAACAAATGGAAGAAAGTTATGGAAATGTTGAAGCTAATTTTGCTAAAAGAGAAACAATTTTTGTAAGAATGGCATAAAAAAATTCTAACAGTAATAATACAACATTCTTGAAAGAAAATGTTTACCATTGGATTGTTGAGGGAGTCAAAATTTGCATGCTATAGTTTCCATTCTTGTACAGAATGTTTAAATATATATTTGTGATAATTCCCAGTCCTGTAGAAAATCAGGAAGCTATTTTGTAGTCTACTGTCTTGCATATGTTTACACTTTTATATTTTAAACTGCATTTGCAAAGAGGTTTACATGCCGTTTTGAATCATATTTGCTACCTTATGTTTGAAAGACAAAAGGTTTTTTTGGCATAGTATGTTTATCTTGCTAAAGTCTCTCTTTTTTCTTCATTGATAGAATAATTATGCTAATCATTTCATTGATTTTTTGTTTGTTTCTTTTTTTTTTAAATAAATTCTAAGCATATGCTTTTAGATTTTCCATGCACTCATCTAAATTTGCAAGGGAATGTTATTCTTTCTCACATGGTGTTAAACAAAAATAAACTATATTTTCATTGTGATAATATGACATTCAATATGCACATTGTACTCCAAACAGTATCCATGTTCATTGTTGGTAGAATGTGTGAAAATTATTTATGCATGCTTGCATTTTTAATCTTTACAAACTATATTAAGCAAGAAAGAAAATAATGCTTTGTATGCAATTTTGGCATAAAATTCTCAAAGCAATCGCATATAGGATCTTAATCAAACAAGTTTTGATCTAGTGATAATTAAGAAAACATTCACAATATGCAATGGTATGAAAGCTGACATGCTGCTTAACTCTGCTAGAAACTGGCCTTATAAGTTAATCACCAATTACCAATGTTTGGTTTTGTTTTTTGGAGGACAGTTTTTTTAGTAAACATTTTCTTAATTATTAGGTTGTTACGAACATTTTGTCAGTTTTTTACCACAACAATGAAACTTTGTATCTTTGCTGAACATGAAGTTTATTAATCAAAGTAAGTTCCATTACATTCAATACACTTCTGCCAACGAGTTACAAGCACTTTTATACCATTTTGAAAAAAAATCTGAATTTTTGGTATCAATAAACTGTTGGAAGGCAGTTTCAATTGCTGCTTGGTTGGGAATTTCATGTGGAGGAAGGTGTTGAAGTGTTTGTTTGAAAAGGTTGTAGTCTGTGGGAGAAAGGTCTGGTGAATAGGCTGGGTGAGGGAGAACTTCATACCACCATGTGTTCAGTTTCTGAAGAGTCACTTTTTCAACATGAGGAGCAGCATTGTTATGGAGCGGGATTGGGCCTCTTCGATTCACCAATGCTGGCTGTTGTTGGTAGAGTTTTTGATAAACAACATTTAATTCATTACAGTACCTTTCAGTTGTGATGGTTTTGCCAGGTTGCAAGAAGTTATAGTGGATGACACCATTTGCAGTCCACCAGATGATTTTGTTGTTGTTCATTCAACTTGGGAGGCACCTACTGTCAAGCTTTTTCACCTTGCCAATTGCATCAAGATGCCTGGGAAACAGTTGCAGTGCATACGTCAAGCTCTTCAGCAATTTCTCACTCTATTTTTCTTAGATTGGCTTCAACTGAGGCTTCAGACAGTTTTAATCACAGCTGGAAGAATGTCCACTATGCTCCTTATCTTCAAGGTTCACATCTCCTGATCAAAGCTTTGCAAATCATCACTGTACTGTGTACTCATTTGCTGTGTCATCGCCTTATGCCTGTTTAATGTTACGAGTTGTCTGGCTCACTTTGTGGCCTAGTTTGAACTTGTGAAGCAAAATGGCACAAAAAAGTTCTGTCCATGCTTCACTTACAACCCTGAAACAAATAATCATTTAATGGTTTTTAAAAAAGTAGGTTTTGCATAATGTATGCCAAAGCACACGCTACAAAACAATCTTCACAAGCATGCAAAAAATGAACCACAAATTAACATAATATAAAAACCAACAAACATTTGTAATGACCTAATACCAGTGGTGAAGATTATGTCAGTTTCCTTACTTTCACTTTAGATTATTAAATTGTGAAAAAAAATATTTTTTAAAAATAAAATAACATCAAAAACAAAAGTCGACTTGCAGTTGATGTTGACTTAAAGAAAATGCAAAACTGAGAAATGAGCTATTAAAATATCACTGAGGATCAAGATATAATGTTGATGGCCATAACGTTGTTAGATACCATATGGAAATAATGTTTAAATGTGTATGAACTATAATCTAACGCAACAGTTATTTTTGGAAAATGTCAAATATATCATTAAATAATGATATCACAATAGGTTAATAGAGTCACCCCCTCAAAAACAAAGTTTTAGTTATAAATACAATGAGTGAAAAATTTGTTGTTTTCCTTAAAAGTCTAAAATTTTTATTCTGAAAATAATTGAGGATCTTGTGCGAGTCTCTAGCATGATGGACAGCTTGGCACCAGTGGCTAATATATCTGGTCTTTGAATATTGATCTTGGTCAGATCATCCTGGTCTTTTATGAGAGTGTCACCAAGTTTCTACAAAGTTTGTGGTAGAACAGGACATCTTGTACTGACATTCTGAAGCATCATCCAAAGGTGATTCATTTATGGTCTATAGAATGAGCTGACTGCCCCTTCCTGCTCCAAGTATTAGTTGATTATTCTAGCACAATTTGGATAGGCATTATCCTTCAAGAGAATGAAGTTACCCCCAATAGTACCAGCATATGGCCTTTCACAAACATCAAGGAGTATTCCAAACTGTGACAGTGCCATTCTGGAACACATGGAAGTGAGTTTTGCCATGCTATCAATGAGCCACCTCCACAGTGCTAATGTTCAGAAACATTGACATTTTGAAACCTATTCCCTTGCCTTCTCTACACTATGGCACATCAATCTGTAAAATCCAGAAAAAATCTGGACTCATTCATGAAAAGTTCAAGGGTCAAGGCCCTCCTCATGATCTACCTTCATGGTTTACAGCCCAGTACTACCATTGGCCCACGATTAGTGGTATGCAGATATGGGCTTTTCTTGACTGGACACCATTTTCCTGAAGCCAATTACCTACTGTTTTGTTTTATGATCTGTCACATTTTGAATGTTAGATTTCAACTGAGTTGGTTTCCAGAAGCATTTTTTTCTCACTTGCCAGACCATCAAATGACTTGGATCAACTCCTAACATGTTTTCTATCAGCACCAGAAAAAAGTATGATGCTGATTCCAGACTCTATAAATAACATTTTGGCTTACTAAACTCATGCTACATGATGTTGAATTGCTCTAGTTTTCAATATACCAATAACTCTGGAACATTCTGTGGCCATCAGATACCATTTCTTAAGTTTTGCCATTTTGTATCTACCAGCATTCAAATTTGACTAATTTAGTAATGAAACAATTTTTAAACCACAAATGGCAGCATGTAGCATATTAGCATTTACATGAAAATCAGGGGCCATGTATTCTTATAATCTCAAACTTTGATACATTGTGAGTGCCAAAGCGGAGAATATGATTAGGGAACGAAAGTAAATTGTAAGTATTAGCTGTAATATTCATGGCTTGTTGATAATTATTTATTCTTTATCAAATTTTGAGTAATATCTATAAGTAGTCAAGAAAATTGCTCTAATTTCTGTGATTTACTTATTCTTTGAAAAAATTACTTGTTATCACACTTAATTTTCAGTTTTATTTTTGTCATTTGAGGAATCCTCAGCTAGGTAATGGAAAACTGAAATTTATCTTTAAGAATATCTATACACAAAACATAATTTTTACCTTCTGATTCCTGGTCATAGTTTTTTCAGTGCTATTATTTACAGACTTCAAAAATATTTTTAAACATTGTATTTCCTACTTGATGTCATAATTTTCTTTTAAAAAATTGTGGTATCTCAAATTAATTTCTTGTAAAACAATCGCATGTTAATTCTATTTGTTCCTCCTATTTTAAAATACTATTACCGAGAATACAAGTATTATGTTCAAAAACTAGATTTTGAAAAGTTTCCTGCATGAAATACAATGAATAATGTTGAATGATTTCAGAAATATTTAAATTTTAAATAAATGTATTATTTATTTTTCTTGTCTACTTTTTAAAGATTTTTGCACTTTGTTTAGGATTATCTATCCTGACAGACTATTCAAGACAGAAAGTTATATAGACTTGAATACATAAACATACTCTTAGACAGACAGGCCATAAAGTTAAAGAATATCCATTCTTAAGAAGACAGAATCTGCTATAAGAGTTTAAAACATATACAGTTAGGTACCTTTCAAGTGTAGTGTTCAAATGCAAAAAGGTTTACCTTATTTAATTTTGCTGATTTGGGCCACAACTTTATATTATCTAATTTTCTTTTCCTTTACAGTATACATATTTAATATAGACAATGTTACACTTTTATTTTTTTTTATTTTTAAAATTTGTTTTTTTCAATTTTAAAAACATATTAGAAACTTTTGATGCAATTGTTAAGCACAAGATGATGGATTGGATTTTGTTGCTAAGTGCAGAGTCTCTGAAATGCACATAGCTTAATTTTTTTTAACAAATCAACTGCTGATCAGATGGCATTTAATTGAGATAAAAGGAGATTAGCAAATGAACCACCAGTGAATGATTTATGCAAATATTTAAGACCATACTAGTGCTCATGACAGCTGTGCTTTGTGCAAACAGGTATTGATTATCTACCAACTGTCAATGCACCAGTAGCAAGTGTGTCAACAGTGCACGAATTGGAAACCTAAACTAAACCAGATGGCTGACTAATGTTTCATGAAAAAGAAATAGGACATCAGAAATGTGCTCAAAACAGCAAACAGTTTAGCTGTCCTGAATGATCAGTTTTCCCAAGCAGTTTGTGCAATTTTACATGTTTGCAGAAAATAAAAGGAAATGGGAGAAAAAAATTAGCAAAAATAAAATGTCAAACTGTGTTTAGAGAAAATATTTAATTGGTAGCAGGAGATCATAAGAGAAAACAAGAAACAATTGACAAACATTTCTGTAATTTTCTGCTGGAGATGCTTTTAAATAAATAAATAAATAATTTATAACTATGTGGTATTTTCAACTAAACTTGTTTATAAACTTTTTGATTGGCTTTAATAAAGATCATGGAATTTTATGCATATACATTTGCCATGGTAGGCAAAAAAAAGAGATTATTTAGCAGGGGGGTGGTTAAAATATATTGATGGTTTATTTTGTGAGGGGGGCTACCACATAATTAAAGGGTCTGTTTATATAGAGACCACGATCTAAATAAACTCTAGGCTGGTTTCTTGTTTTTTTTTTGTATTTGTCGAGATGGTGAGATATGGAAAAATGAATGAATAAATTAATTAATTACATCTGTAATTATTAGTGATATCTTAAGATAAATAACCATTTTGATAAATATTTCTATCCAGTTTTTTTCATTCCCTATTTTTTTGTCCACCACCCATAAAAGAAACAAAAAAGCACACGTTTTTAAATTGATTCCTTTCTTTGATATGTTAAGTATATATTTAAGAAGTTCAGAATAATTATATAAATAAATATGAAATAACTCCTAACTTAATTATCATAAAAAGTTCTCAGAATGAGAAAGCGCATTTTTAAAAAGTGCTATTCTAGTTTAAAATAAATTGTTTATTGCTATAGTTAAAAATTCTTTATTTCTTATTTATTTACATCATTGTATGATGAAAGTAGCAAACTGCTGTAATCAGCAGAATATACGGCCTCACTTATCTTCAGAATATAAGGCACCTTAAGCTTTAGAATATGACTCTGAAAGCATTTTTCTTAAAAGGAAACCCATTCATTTCCGAAATAATTCTACGTGAAATTTTTTTGTTTTCAAACCAGCTCCAGCTGTACTGCTACCACTGGTCTAGTATTAGATCTGTTTTTGCCTTTAAACAGTAATGAAATAGAAACTGAATATCTTGGTATGCTGTTGAAGAGAAAAACTTTTATCCAATAAATGTCACTTATTTTTTTCTCCTTGAGTTTGGTTCTTTAATTTGCGGGATATGTAAAGTGTAAGATATTTTACTTTTTACATACCTGCACTGCCAGGCTATGAAAACTCCCAAACTTTGCTGATGCAAATTAGTCAGAAATGTGTTACTGATTTATTTATTTGATTATCAGTGATGGTTGTAAATACTGACAGAATATTTTCTGTGCCTCACTTATTACCTAGATGGAAAAATAAGAATAAATGATAAATCTGATTTTGAGCTATGTGTTATAATTAAGGTATGGTTGGTGGGAGCCTTTATGTTGAAGATATTGGACCTTGCCAAGAAATCAAAGACCACATGTCTCAAGCAGATGAAAGTGCAGCAAACATATTTCATTAGAAGAAATTTTGGACAGTAGATACCACTACTGAAAAGGAATTTAAAAATTGATTATAAGGAATCTGAATGTTATTCTGTCAATAATACAGAAAATATTTCTATAATGTAATGATGTAAAAGCCTCTGCCTGTCCCTTCCTAATAAACATGGACACAATACTTTTTAAAATTATAAATTATAAATTACAGTTGTAGTGCCCAGGATCTGCATCATAAACAGACAAGATGATGAAGTTGACCAGTCACCTGATTATTGCACTTTTTACTGCTCACCCATGCAGGCAATGTTTCCATTCAAATTTTTTACCTATAATAGCTTGGATATTCAAAAATTTGTAAAAGTGGAAGTCAAAAATAAGAAAATGTTTACTTCATTGCACTACCACATAGACATTGGCTAAAGGCAATGAAGAGATCTGAAGATTTAAAGAAAAATCAGCTAGACAAAGTACAAGAGCACTTACCAAGAACATTCTAAAAATTAATGTTAATTGTTGCAACAGTCCAAGCTGTGCATGTGTGTTATTAATTAATACAGGATACAGTGCAGAAAAGGTGACATAAAGCAAATTAAAACTGTTTAGATCGGATTCTTTTAAAAATGCAAAAAGGCAAAGAGTTTCTTTCCTTTTCTAAAGTACTCCTGCAAGGAATGAGCAGTCAACTGTTGCCAAAGCTGAAATTTTATTTGCATTAATTATAGACAGATAAAATCTGTCTTTTTTCATTGTTCTTTAAACTATACAAAGACATGAAAAGTTTCATTCCTAAACACACTATAACCATTTAGTTTGTTTTGAGAAAATGACAGTTTTGCTTTTGATTTATTAGTAGCATTTACATCTGATTTATTTGATTTTAGCATTATTCTGCACTGGATTTACTACTTATTGATGGAGTTAGGTTGGCAGTAACTTAAAAAATCCCATTTTAGTATTTATCATATTTTGTAATTAACTTTTCTTGTTTTTAAACACCTAGTTTGCTAGACATTTTTCTTCAGAAAGAACAGTGGTATTATTTTTTCAAAATCATAGTTGCCAATATTTATTTTTCAATCATGTGTGTTGAATCAATAATTTTGGATGTAAAAAACATTAGCCTAATTTTTTAAGGCATTTTTACAAAGAACTGCTTCTGACTATTTATATATGTACTTTTCTATAATAATGTTGTAGGTGAAACCCTTTTTTAAGACCATAGCTTAAGTATTACAATAAGCAAATATGTTTTATTCATGTTAAATTAGTTGTACATTAGTTTTTTTTCTGAATTTAGTTTTCTTTTTAAAGTTTTCTTTCATTTCTCTAATAATTTTTGTTTATTGTAATAGTTATCATTTAAACAAACAAGAAAGTCAAGATCATATTTTTAAGGGGTCTTGCAATATTCATGATCACATTTTGGGGATTATTAAAAATTATTTTTACATTTTGAAATATATGTAATGTTCTATATAAAAGAGCAAAGTATGCTGGTTTTGCTTTTGATTCAATGAACTTGACTTTGGTGGCTTTCCAGCAGTGTGCTTAAGCTTGAAATATGTAATGTTTCACTGGTTCACTTCAGGTCACTGTGCTTGTTCAACCTTCAATGGTGACTTTACAGTTGTGGCATTGACATTTCACATTGCAGATGACTTCTGAGAACATGAAGTCAGATCAAATGCAGCACTTACAGCATGACACTTTAATTTTTCAGGCAACATAGAAATGTTCCAAAAAAATGATCTGATGATGTTTCAAAAATAAAGTCTGGCTATGCTAGTAAAATTTTTTTAAAAATGTTTTGCAAAGCATGAAGACATTCTTCTAAACTCAAATTTAGATATATCTTGTGTAGAGCGTTTTAAAAATGGATATGCCAGTATACGTTACTCTGTTATATGGAAAGTTACACCAATTTGAAAATATGCTAAAAATCTAAAAGAATAGGTCATGAGTATTGCAATACCACTCATCTTCATAGAGCACATGATGCAGAGGTTAGCTGCATGCCTATTGCAGAAAAGATCCACAAGGCTGGCTGATAAAAAAGACATATTTCATAAATTAACAAGACCAATTTTTATTATATTGTGTATAAACATTTTACTAAATAACAAAGTTTACTGAATGGCAAGTTGGTCTAGTGCTAGAATACTGGACTGCTACAGTTGAGGATCTGAGTTTGTTTTTCTCCAAGCTTTCAAATGCCAGACCTCATGTTGCAAGATTACCAATGCTATTTAGTGGACAACCATAGCATTACGGTTCCTTACCAGGCACATTGGCCTTCAACACAAAAATAACAATAAATTTTACTTTAGCAAGAAACAAAAATAAAAATCATTTCATATTTTCAGATTTATCAGTGTTATATATATATATAGAAGCATTTGTTGTTGTTTTTCATCACTGTATCAGTATATCTGTATGCCTTTTGTTTGTCTACTTTTATACTGATTATTTTGTTTTAATTTAGCTGCAAATATGTAAAAAATTAGAGACTTAGAATTTACAAAAAGTTGCCTGTTTTAAATAAACAATGTTTTTTTTGTAATTGACCAGTTTTCAAGAATTCTAGCACACTTTTTAACTGTCAACTCTTTGGTGGGTTCTACTGGAGATGAGCAGTATTGTTTGGCTTCTGTACCACTGCATTGTAAGGAACATTTTCTATTTTATTCAAAATTAGGCTAGATGTTGATTGCAACTATGAAAATAAACACAAGGGGAATTCTAATGGTAAAACATGAGTAACTTTTACTGGTTGGTCATGTCAGGATACTGATAGAATTGATCAGTCTATCTTAGAAAGTGAGTGAATTAAGGAATGACGGAAGGATTTTTGCAGACATGCCTTTAACTGTGATTGGAGTACTCTGGTTAAGTGTTTTATGGCCAAATGTGAACTTCAAAAAAATCTATGAAAGATTCTTACACTTTAAAGTTGCATTAGGATTTAGTCTGCATTCAAGAATTAAGCAAAAAAACACTTGTGTAGTATCATATAAACTTATTACAAAATTGCAATTTTGACTTTCACATTTTTAATTACTGTTTCTGAAAATATATACATTAGTCAGATCTATAAATTTGTCGTATTATTTTGAAATTTAGGCAAATATCTAAATTTTTAATCCTTGTCTACTTTCAAAATTATATATTGACATAACGAATAGTTTTATAGGAAATCCATCCTAAAAATGTTTTAACTTTTTTCAGATTAATTTATTCATTAAATATCCTTTTTTTAATGCTTGATAAATTATTTCATTGGTGATTTAAAAAGTAAAATATTAAGTAAGATCTTGCTTAGAATATTCAGGTAGTGATTTTTTTTTTTAATTTTTAAATGTGTTTATCAATTTTTGAACTCTTGATTTATCAGTATAATTTAGCCCAACTTAGTGTATAAATGAAGGAACAGATAAACAGAATGGCTTAAGTTTTAGTGTATTTATAATTTTTTAACAGTCTTTTAAACTTTTCTCCTGTTACCATTCCCTACAATTTCCCTATCCATAATAGTAGGCTCTAATTCTATCATTGGAAGCCTCTAATTGGCAGACATTAAGCTATTGTATAAAATAATAGCCATAGTAATGTAGAGCACATTTGGATTAACAAGACATTGAAATGGCCGAATTACATATAACTAGAACATTTTTATTTGGTTAGTGGAGTGTAGATGGAAAATTTACGATTAGTAAAATAATGAATTGCTTTAATCAAATGAAATAAGTTGCATCTTTCTGTTAACACTGTAATATTTATAGTTAACCTGTTAGCATTCAAATATCATTGCTTTTTTTATATTTTCAAAGAAACAAATGTATTAACATATTGGAATTCATTGTTAGCATTAATATTCTCTTATTGGCCTCTCTGCCTGATTTGGTCTGCTGAGCAAGCTAATTATTCAATAATACACTTTATTCTGTTGGTAATTCCAAATTTCTTTTTCGCATGTACTAGAGAGTCAGTTAACTAAGACATTTTGATTTTTTAGATCTTATTTAAATGTAGTCTGCTTGTAGATAAGATACATTAGCTAAATGGTAAAATTACCTACAGAATAATTAGAATAAACTTTTTAAGTACTTAACTGATTATCATCTTCAAGTATACCTCTCAACTTGTAGTTTAATATTTTAACAGTTTCTAGTATGATTTAAAGTTCCATCGAATATAGTAATGTATACACATATTTATAAATTAGTGTAGATAGGAAGCTAGATTTAATATAGGATAAAGTAACTCATTAATAATGGTATTCAAGAAAATGTTTAAGCATAAATATGACAACCAATAGTTATAGTCAGCCTGGGTACTGTTGGCATCCTGGTTAAATCTGCCTTAGCTAATATTTGTGTTAAGAATCTGTTTTTCTCTGTATACCGTCACCTATTTTTTTTACATAAATATGATAATAGTACCTCCACATTGCTTTCTGTTGTTGTTGCCAAGAATTTTTTTTCTGGTGGTTTAATACCTTACATCTTAGTTTTAATTTTTTTCATGATGAGAATTTATCTTGCTTTAATCTTCTCTGTAGCCACAATAATAATAATTCTGATACATCTGCATATAGTATACCTAAATTCACTGGTCTTCCTCTTATATTCTACATGTCCTATTTTCATATAAATCTGATTTTATTGATATTTTTGCTATCAAACTTAGAAAATTCTCTCTTATTATTTTAATTTTCATATAATGAAGTGTTCTTATTAACTAAAATATTATAGGTAAATGATTTTTCAATACATGTTATTAATAAGAATGCATATTAAAACTTTCAAAACTATGTATTTAATAAATTGAGAAACAATGTCAGAATAAATTATATAAACCTTGGCATAAACAGTAACAGATTTCCATTCACGAAATACATCATTATACATCATCTTTGCCGATACCACTGATCTAGAGAAACAATAAAAGAGTGTCTACTCAAACACTAAATGACCTTGGTTACCCTGCTTTTCACTTTGTGAAAACCTTAGGCTTTCAGATTGACTAAGCCAGCTAGACTTAATTGGGCCATGTAAAGATTTTTAGAGGAATTGGAATTGAGTATATTGGTCTAGATGAAGGTTGATGGTCAAATGAAAGTTTGGCTTTTTTGGGAATGCAGTCAAGAAAACCTCAGGAACTATTACTTTTGAGGATATTATTTTAATGTCCTGAAAACATTCTCATGATGTATTTGATCTTCATTTTGACAAGCACTGGTACACTACTAGACCAGTATTCATGGACAACAATGTAAGACACCTCACTCTGTGGCTGCAGTCATGCAATTATCTCCAGGGTAATGAAAATGAGTCTCTTGCTTGGCTCCTTATGAACCTAAATTTAAATATTATAAAGTATCTTTGTTATCAGACTCAACTTTGTTATGTGAAAGAGAAATCCTGTTTAGAATATTGCTAAATCACCCTAGGTTTTGCATCAGGAGTGATATAAAATACTACAGATACACATTTGATGTCTTATGAGCAACATGAATAGGTGGTAAAAGGAAATCATCTGCGGAAGAGATGGTTGCACTTAATACTGAAATTAAACATCTCAGTCAAGTTTTCAGGACATTAAGTAACATTTTCTTCTTAAAATACTGATGATGCATCTAAAACTGGGTGGTTTCTAACAATAGTTTTTTCAATAGCCAGTTTTTGCTTTTTTGTATACAAGAATTGTATTTCTCCTCCAGACAGATAATGGTGTTGTTGTTTACTTTTTACAGTGTCACTAGTAGAAGGCCACTTATTTAGGAAAGATTATCTGATATGTCAATAAAATTTTTTTTTTTTTTTATTTGGATAATGTCAAAATACTGGCCAGGTTTTGTTTTGGATTTCATACTACAAACTTGAGAATTTTTATTCATTAAAGATCTTAACTCTTTGTTGAATGAGAATAAAACTTCTGCACTGCTTCACCACCTCATTTTTTAAACTTGCTTAGCCAGATATATTTTTTGTTGTTGTTGTTGCTTATAATGAACCAAGGTATAATTCAGAATATTCTTTGTTATATTCATTTATGTACATTAATTCCATTATTTTTGCTATATAAATATCATTTCTTCTTGGTTAATTTAAAACCAATTTCTTTTAAAATTAAAATATCAACTTAAAAATGCATAGGAAAAACAGTAATGTTTGTTTTTTTTTGCTGTCTTTTGTCAGAATTTCTGCCTTAGATTTTTTCCATATACTTTTCTTCTTGTGCATATCTATTTTGGATATGTCGCAGTATTGCTTCTGCTTATCATAACTTTGTATCTTTTGGATTATTCAGTTCTAAACAAAAAACAATCCTTGGGGGAAAGTCATATAAAATTAATATTTAAGACTTGGACTGCTAACTAAAAGCTCTATTGATGGATGGAACTTTCTTTTAATTGAACTAATTTTCAAAAGACTTCCAGCACCTGAGCCTCTTATACGCTGTTGTTTTGAAAACTGGTGTTCACTAAAAAAGCTAATTCTGTGAGCCACCTGTATTTTGATAATGATCTTTGCCTGTTTAAATGAAATTTTAACTTCATGTTTAGCCCACTAATTTTTGTGAACACTTGTCATTTATGTTTTGCTGTGACTCATGCCTTGCTTCTTTTTTTAAGTAAATTATTTTGTAGGTATAGAAATACAAGCATTTGATTTTATTTTTATCATTCACTTGTTCTCAGGTGGCATTTGATCAACACTGATAACTGAGGAACCTGAAGCAATTATTGATCAATACAGGGTGGTTATAAACTTAGCATATTCTGATTTGATCCTTCCTCACCTGGCAGCCAGATCCTGTGATTTACAAATACGTGTTCATAATTGTAGGATTAAATCTTTTGTAATTTTCTTAAAGCAACACTATTATAATAAATTTACTATGAATTTCTTTTGATTAAACATGTGTATACCATCAGTAGTTCATAATCATTAGAACCCGAGGTCTATACACACATTTTAGTGTTGTTTTTTTCTTGTTATTAATTATTATCTATTGTAGGTTGGTATAACATGAAGTGGTGATGGAAGCTGCTGTTTAGTCCTCACTAAGTCCATTATGGTGTCTTTCTAGCCAGTGTCATGATTTTTTTTTTTTTTCACTCTTTTGTACCTGCACTGTTGTGTGTGGGTCTAATTCTTTTGCTAATGAGAGTTATGGTAGCTTATTTACCTGTTAGAGTTGGCCAGATCTTGCCTGTATGTTTTCAGGTGCAGGGCTATGTGCGCGCCAAAGAACAATAAACATGAAAAATACCAAATCTTAAAAATTACAGAAAATATTTTTAAAAAAAGAAAAAAAGGGGGGTATTTATTTAATTTCTAATCACTTTCCATCAAAACCAACTGTTTGAGAATTTAGTGTTTAAGACAAAAGTTTTTGTGTGGGAAAATAACATTATTTATGATTATTTCCCATTATTTATGCCATTTTTTAGATTTTAAATTATACGCATTTAATGTAAGTCTTTAAAATAAATAAATAAATAAATAAAAGGATATTTTCTGTATTATTTTATTCTTGCTAAAATGCAGGTGCATGGCTTGAAATTTAACTACTGGAATTCTTGAATTTTTACTAGTTTCCTTAAAATTAGTGATTATTGTATAATTTTCTTGAAAGCTGAACATTTTGAGTTGTGATATTTAAGTTAAAAAACAAGGTGGTGTTTTGAGGAAAGGGGGTATATATTGCTTGGGGAAGCACCACATGTGCATTGTGATAGTGACTACATTTAATATTAAGGGTATGAGCTGATCTTTACCATCCAGTAGCAGTCTGTTTTTCTTGCTTTCCTATTCTCTTTGTATTAATTTTGCTTTCTAGTTACTGCAGCTTTTCTTCCTGATTTAACTAAAAAAAAAGTTTAAAAGATTATGTTGAGGGCAAATCTCTGTTGGTCAGTTGTTTGTGCCACTTGCTACCATTTCTTTCTTTCTGCCTCTCATGTAGTACCAGATTACGGTTTTGTCTTAAAGTTAAGTAACATTACAAGAGTAATCAAATTATTGCAAATGATAAAATGATGTATAGATACTTTGATGATTACAACTTATGCATACCATTTGTAAAAGCTCCATTTTACACGTAACTGTCATTTTGTTTCTGTTGTCGTCATATTTCTCTGCAGAGTGCTGTCATCAATAAGAAAACTTGCAACAGTGTAGCACTAAAACATTAATAGTGTGTACACTTGTAGTGACTGCTGTTAGCAAAGTTTGCTTTTTATCATCTTCTTACCTATGCTGGGCACTAGATAATTTTCCATTTAATATGCAAGTGTAAGAGTACCTCAAGCAGTTTTTAGGGCCATCTAACTTGAGGCAACCTGACACTAACAGAACATTCTATTTAGAGATTCAATTAAGCTGAGCAAGGCAGACAAAATGGATCAGAAGGATGAGAAGAAACTGAGCCAGAAGCTACTAAAGTTGTTACCCTTAGCAGCTGAATTAAAAACTTAGCTACCCATGTGATTCATTGGGTTTATTAATGCATGATAATTTTAACGCTCTAACACTGCATTTAAATGAAAACAACTTATAAAACTTGTTTTTCTCCAGTTTCATCAAAGCTCATTGTTGCATACATTTCAAAATTTAACTTTAAAAAATAATGATTTAAATTAAATGAGTATTTCTTTCATTTTATTTTTAAACAAAAATATTTTAGTAGCCTATCCTCTTCAAGTGTTTTAGCACTTTTAAAAAGGAATTAGAGTAGTTAGATTTAAATGGCATTGTTAACTTTGCTTAAATAGATTGATGGAAGTACATTTTCTACTTTCATGGAATTTGGGGTAGAATGTAATTATAATGGATTTCTAATCTTTTGATAAAATTTGTTTTATTAATTTAAGGCAACATTTATTTATTTTCATTTTTTGTAAGAATGGATATTCTAAAAGTATCATTGAATTTGTACTTTGCAGAACTTGAAATTAATGGCTGCTAATTTTCATTTTTTAACACAAGTAACCTGATATCTAATAAAAAGTAACTTGGAAATGGGACCATCTATTCTTTCTTTGTTGAAACCATTTTCTTGCTAACTGCAAAATTGTGATTTATGCAAATTGTTTAATATGATCATTGTGATACTTTTTTGTTGGATGTTTACTGCATATACACAGAAGGAACATGTCATTGGGCAGTAGGAAAGAAAAATGATTATAATTTTTTAATGCTGGTTTAATAGGCAGTTAGTAATAATTCAGCCAATCAAAGCTATAACTGTTAAACCAATCTGAAAATCTTACTAAAATTTATTTTTATCCACTTTTATTTTAGGAGGTCCTAGTTTATAAAATGAAGTTATCTGTATATCAAAGTCAAACACTTCATAAATTGGAGTATGCAATAGTGTATATAGTTAGGGTGATGTAATTTTTAATTAATTACATAATAGCTTTCACAAAAAATGTACTCTCTCTTGCCATCACTCAAAATAAAAACTGGATAAAATAAATTTAGTGGTAGAATGCTAAAACTTTTTGTCAGAGATATAATAAGAAAAATATGTACAGCTTCACTAATTTTATTCAGCATTTGATAATCAAGAAAGGATGGAAAGATGACTAGAATAAATAGTTGATTTACAAATTAATTGGTAACATTAAAACCTTTTGTGAACATTGTGATAGCAGAATCAACTAAGAGAGAGAGAAAATTTCTAATGCTTTATTTATTTCAAAACTGTGTATGCATAGATAATTTTAAAATCATATTAGTGGCTCTAGACATTGTTAATTTGTCAATTTTTTTAAAAGAATGATGTGTTAACACCTGTTCACATGCTTGACAACCTGTTACCTGAGGCTATTATAACTTACCTGTTTCTCCAGATGGCCAGATACTGACTACCTGCTTATTAACCTTCTTTTCTTCATTCTTAGTGGCTTGCATTAGCATTGGTAGCATGCAAAAATGTGTGAGTGTCCTGGAAAGGCATTAGGATTGGCCAGCTCTGATCTAAACATACACCATGTCAGGATAAGCATTATACTCTCAGATTATAGATAAGGTGATTAGCGAACATACATGAAGCTCTTGATAGGGCAATGCTATAATGTTATTATTGGGGCAAGTATTGTCACAACTGTAGCAATGTAGTGCTTTATCACAAGCCCCAGGGCACATGCGACTAATATTACTGCCATATACTGCATGGCATCAATGTTTAATACTGTCTATAATGAAATTTAATGGCAGCGCCTGGCAGCCACCCAAAGCTCTCTTCAACACGTATATTGATTCCTGTATTAGCTATGATCAGTGTCAACTTTTAATTTACTGTAGTGCAGGCAATCTCTATTGTGAATGAATAGCGGGTTATAAGCTCATAGCTGATTGGTCAGCATTTGTCAGGGTTTCCATCCATTTATTGCTCGGGGGATACTGCTTTTGTTTTTATTTTTATTATTTCCCTTTCCTTTTGATATCATAATTTCTTTAGCTTTTGTTAAAATTGCTTGTTTTGTTTTTTTGGTCCATGCATAATCGGTATCGTCTTTTCTACTGAAAAATGCTATTCAGTTTTACGGAGTTTTCTTGTTGAAGATCTGGATTAGATTTAGAAGGGAAGAATGGACTCTCCCTTCTACAGCTGGTCATGGGACAACACCAGGCCTATTTAAGATGTTAGATTGATTTAGCCATGTGATTGTTAATGTTGAGTTTACACCTGGGAAGATGCTACAGATGAAAGTGCCACAAGGAGAGAAAGGTAGGCAGGGAACAGTCTGCCGGTGAGTAAGCTTAATTTGTATATATTTATCTTTTTAATTTTTTTTTTTTTTACCATGATATACAAAAGTTAATATTTTATTTATGTGCTTACAGATCAGAACTAAGCTGTTTCCTTCCTTTTTCTTTAATTAGAATGTCCATTTGCGTGCTGGACCTTTTCTTTTTGTTGAAAATTCATATATTACTGGTGAATATTAATAGTTTTCTGTTGCGTTAATTTTATAAAACTACCTGAATATAACACAGGTAAAAGTTTTTGCTGTCTTTTTATGTGAAGCACTGTGTACATAGTATTTCTCAGTAAGCAGGCATTTTAGAAACATTTCTTTTATCTTTTTCTTTCAGAAATGTTTCATTCTTCAGTAAGGAAGAATTTTAGCAGGGGTATATTTCTGTTTGTTTTTTAAAATTATTTTCTTTATTTAAGATTAAATTCATTTATCTTTCATTAGACATTCTTTAAATGCTTAATGTATAGAGCTATATTACTTATTATTTTGTATAATTTGGAAAATTAATATTTTCTACTAGGCATAATAGCATTTTCTCTGGATGGCTGTCTATATATATATATATATAATGCATACATACAAACATTTATCAAAAACTAAATTTTAGTGCTTTTATATTAATTCAAGGTTATCATTGAGATTGACATAGCACCATATATTTGGAAATCAAATAATTTTGAGAGAGAAGAATAAAGATTGGTCAGGTGGATCATACCCATCAAAAGATAAAACACATACAAAAGGCTATGGAGATTCTGAGACAAAGAAAACAAAGGATGTTTTGTTTTAATTCTAATCAAAGACTTTAAAAGAAAGAAACAAACAAACTTGATGATACTGTGGAAGAGAAAATTTTAAATCTGCTACATTACAAAAATACCATTTTGATTGATTCATTTATATATATTTTTGAAAAAAGTAAAACAAAATAGTTTTTTTTTTTAAAACTTTCAGTAATCTCAATTTATTGGCTATTCACCTCACACTGTCCCATTGAATAAATTATGAATCATTTATTGATTTTTGTATGAACAGTCAGTGCACCTATTTTATCTTGAATTTTTCTAAAGTAAATGGCATTTAATACTTTAAATGTCTGAATTTTATATGCATATTTGCATTAATATTTATTATTTAATAATTTATTTGTTTTTATTTGCATTTTCTTTACTCAATAGATTTAAGATCTGTGTATTTATAACAAGAATTTGTACCATAAAGATAATCTTTAAATTCTTTTTGAAATGAAAAGTTATTTAGTAATAAATGGAAATAATATTAAAATTTCTTACAAATTTTTTAAAAAAATATCTATGTGCTATCTTAGCAGCAGTGGTAATAATGATATCATTAACCTTTGACAAATTGGTTTCTAAATTTTTTGTTTACTATTAGCATTTGTTTGAGTTTCCTTAAATAATTAGGTTAAATTGTGTGAGATTATAAACCTTTTATATATATAGCATTACAGAGTAGGGGTATTGTTTTCTTTTAGGTGATAGCAAACAATTTTTTTTAATGTTTATCAGGAAATAAACAATTTTTTTTTCAGGACAAAAATTAGTTCTTCATTAACAAAATCTCAATTTGAGACAGTAGTACAAATTTTATGTAGTGTTTATATGATTTTTGGAAGTTTCTGTGTTAGACTTCACATGTAAGTGACAGGTAACTAACTACTTTTGAAAATACCTGATTTGAGCTTTATTTTCTAAATATTTTCATTGTATGAAACTAAACAGCTAGAGCAGATAAGAAATCTCTATGCTGTTGCTAAAGAACTAAAAGCTACAGTTTATTATTATACTTACAAATTTTAAACTGTGGTCCCTTGCATTGACAGCATAAGTGAACACAAAAGTAAGACTTTGCTGACTTCTATTTTTTCATAATTTTAATCTATTAGATCTCCACAGTTTATAATGGCACTCAAGATTGAAAGCTTTGACAGCTACTGTACCATGGATATACCATTAAAAATAAATTTAATTTACCCTCCTTTCCATGCATCATTGCATTTTTCTCTCCTCTGTTTTTAATTCTTTGGCTAACATGCTGCTGTATGTAAAAACTGTACATGTTCTAAAATTCGTGAGGATGACTGTCTGATGAGTTTCAAAAGGCTTGAAACTAATGATAAGTTTGTAATGTAATACATCTCAACTGCTAACATGATTGCTTTAGTTATTATGGATCACTTGTAACTCTTCTCTGGTGGAAAATGCTTTGTTAATCTATCTAACTTGCATATGCATAGCCAATATTCCTTAATGAAAAAAATGCTGGTAAATTTTTAATAACAACTGTAGGAAGGATAATTAACATTAAAAACAAATTTTTGCCTTTTATAATAATAATAATAGTAAGAATGATAATAATAAATAAATTGATTATTCTAAAGCTGTTAACATAAAAAGTAGCAAACAAAAACAAATCTTCTATACTTAAATATATGAACACTATAAAATGCTTCAGTGTTGAGAATTTATGTTTATTTCAGTAGTTCAAATGGGAAATAATTTAGTTTTAAATACTGTTGAATGTCCAAAATATACCCAAGGCAGACAAATCAGTTGTTGCAAGCACTGCTGGGATGCTTTTAAAAACATTAAGTTAACAACTCAGTTTCTAAGGTTGACTCACCTTCTCTTTGGAGGACCAATACACTATCATTTCAGTCATTTTATCCAAAAGATCTGTAAACATCATACCTATTCAGGTTTTCTATGAAGATCATTTCCACCATTTTCATAATGCAAGTTTTACTGAAAAAATGGGTAATTTTCCCTTGGCAGTTGTACTATATTAGGGGTTAAATTAATATTTTTCTAAGTCAGTTCACTGCAGTAAAAAAATCATATTTCCAATCCTAACCTATTCTGACAAGCAAAGAAAAATTCTACAAATCTAAAAATTAAAAAAAAAAAGATTACAAGAGAAAGATGTTTCAAGATTATTTGTTAATCTGTAGCGTTTCTAGTCTGATCAGCAGTCAGAGAAGGCAAATGAAAACAAATTAAAAAATGTTACTACAGACAGAGAAACTTTTGCTTAATGTGGATTCTTTTCTTGTACACTTTCCATCTGTTGCATCAATCATGATAGTTTCTTTCTGACAAAAATTAAAATCTAAAATATCAGAATATATAGCAAAGGAGACAAATTTTGCTGTTAATGCCAGGGTGTAGAAAGTTTTTTTGTTTTTTTTTTTAAATTAGAAATTTAAACCTGACTAATTTACATAGGTTATTGTTACAATTGAAAGTAGGAAATAAGAGTAAAGGAGAGAAAAGGATCCAAATCTTTTATTTATATTTTGACTTCATGCATTGATTGCTTTTCAGTATTAAGTTTTGATTCTATTTACTTTTGATTTTTATTTATTCATTCTTTAATCTGTTTTAGGTGATTGTTTATAGTCATTTTTTGTTTTCTTCATATGCATGCAATATGTCCTCATTGAGATTTGAACCATGCATTTGGGCTGAAATTGGATATTTGATATTGGACAGTTTGATACTTAACTTTTTGACTGACTTCTAGTATGCAGGTAGACTTACTTGTATATTGGTGAATTTTTAAATAGGGAGACAATTTGTAATTTATGCCATTTCCTTTTTTTTTTCAATAGCTCAATGGTAAGAGAGAGAAATTTTCCCCAATGAGGGGGTCATCCATTTAAATTTTTGATTATTCTTCTGGAATTCCATCTTTGTCCTTCATCTTTCTTTTTCATGGCTCACTGAGAAGATCCAGTTAAAAGTTGATTAACAAAATTGAAAAATAAATGTGAGAGATATCATGAGCATTGAATTTTTATGTTTGGTATTTTCTTAAATTGAATGAAAATCAGGTAATTATGCCCAGGAAGAAACAGTGAGATAACAAATTTGGTGCACAAGCATTTCCATTTGGTCCAAGTGATTGCTTTTACCTTTAAAAAAGAGAGAGAAATCTTTTTAGGCTTTCATAGAATTTAATTCAGACATTTACAGGTGTTACTAGACTCTGTGATCATAAAGTAAAAACAACAACATGAAATAGTTTCATACTGTAGATAAAAGTCAGTTTTAGTTGAATTTAGTCAAAATTCAAATTAAAACAACTTTTAATGTAGATCAACCTTTTTCTTACTAAATACAGTGCCTTCAGTACTGTTTGTTTTCTTTCTTTTTTTACTGAAATAAAGGGGTAAAGTATGGATAGGGAAGGGTAAAACTTTTAGGTATTTTCTCTGCCTCCATTGATCAAAATGTTGTTGTGCAGCTAAAGGCCACTAAAATCTAGGTTCATTAATTAACTAACTTGTAACAAGGTGATCAGAAACACCCAAACTAACCCTGTACTTTCAATCTCTTGACTATTAGCAAAATTTCTATTGGACAAATAGCATTATATCCAGCAGTTACTGTTTTGTTTTCTTTTTAAAAAATTTAAAGGTAAACTGTAACAAACAACTTAATGGTTATTTGCATTTTAAAAGAGAGATACTGCATTTTGATACAACATAATTTTAGATGATATGCTATATTTTTGGTCATATATACCAAACTGATAATAAACTTTAGTTTATCTATATTAAATTACTATCTATTGATAACTTGTTTTAGAGTACATGACAAAAACACTGGAGAAAAGTCATCTTTAATTCATCTTCAATGACTGACACAAAATCCCAAAAACGCTCTTCAAATGGTAATTATTTTTCTTTGAACCTGTGTTGACATCAATCAAGGAGAACTTTGTGTGAAGGTCAGCTATGTGACTATCACAGAAAGTCCTTTCAAGCACTCTTCATTTTCAGATGTGGGAGGAAATCTGAAATTAACTGGTATTTACATGACACAAAAGTTGATAAAGTCCATTTAAATACCATGTAGAGATGGTCTTTTGGTTTTTTAAAGTTAGTAATTACTGGTTATTCAGTGGGAATTCATTCAATAATTTCAATTATTCATTTCATTTCTGAAACTTAATAATATTCATTCAAATATTAAATATTAAATTGTTACAATATATGCTTAGACTTTTACAATTATAGTTTGTTTTCTAAAGCTTGTTTGTAAATGTTTCATTAGACTGTTTGTTAAATAACTTTGATAAGTCATACATCCTTCAAGTAGAGAGGAAAACCATAATTAACATTTTTGCTATTTTAATAAAGCTATGATGTCAGTCAAGTTAAATGACCAGAACACAAAAATGAGGATCAAGTGTGTATTTAGACAACATTAACATCTAGTTTAATGATTCTAATAAACAAAGTGTTTTGTAAATTTACAACATACTCAATGAAAATACACTACTTAATATTTAACTGATCCTGATATTTGGAGAATGTTAGCCAATGCCCAATGTATCATGTTATCATCTAAATAAAAATATATTCCCATATTTATTGTTCAAAAGGTTTAACAATTATAATGTGCTTGTGATGCTGACAAATTTAAAATCCACAGGCTTTTTTTAGGAATTTTGTGCTGACCTGTGCCTAGTTTGTCTGTAAGTCACATAGCTCACTTTGAGCCATGGCAGACACCACACACACACACACACACACACACACACACACACACACACACACACACACACACACACCAAAATGTTCTTGCTTTCTAGAAATAATTTTTAAAAAAGAAAAGAAAAAATTATTTATGTTTGGCATTTTATAAGCAACATTTAGTGGAAATTTAATCCCGCTCATTGTGTAAAAGTTCTTCATTGTATTTTATATTTGAAGGTAGAATTAATTAGGTTGAACAACAGTGGTCTTTGTTTAAATAACTTTAGACAGCTACATCTGTTATGGGCAGGTAAATTTTTGCATTGATTTATCAATTTAACTGTAGCAAATGGCAGTCTATTTTTTATATCTGTAGTATATCATGACAGACATTACCTGGAAGAATAAAACAAGCTGGACATAAAACTGGTTAATAAAAAAAAAAGAAAAAAGAATTGTTTTTCAAAAGCTTTAGATACAGGTATTATTCATTTCTTTCTTTTCATGTTCATAATTCTTAGTGTTTTCTTTTCATTACTGTACAGTACATTATATTATCTATGCAAACATTTGTTTTGGACTAATAAAAATAGTACTTGAAATATCCTCTTCCATGGTTTTGTTTAAAATTAGGATAATCCAGTTTTTTTCTGTCAATGCTTCTAATTCTCTTGATAGATATTAATATTTTATTATCATCAATATCTTAATGATCTATGCAATAATACATAAAAAAGTTTACCATGCATTATGAAAAGAGACTATTTGTTTGTCTGTTTTGTAACCATTTAAGGATCTCTCTTCTTCAAAAAGTCAACTTCAGATGTAGCATTTTTGTAATTTCTGCAGTGGTACAAAGGCCTCACTACAGTTCACTTATTATTAGTTCAGCTGTTTTAATGGTTACATGGATCATCTTATGGTACATTAGAAGATCTGCGAATAACATTTATTTGTAATGACTTAGGGGATTTCAATGATTTTAAATTTTATGGGCTTTTCTATAGCTCTCCTATCAAGAAGACCACAAACAACTTGGTATGCACCTTTAATTTTGGATGGTTGTGCATTATGATTGTGCAAGATAATGTATTACATGACATTTACATGCCCTCTGGCATCACTCCTTTCTACTCTTATTTTATAAAAAGTTTGAAAACAACATTCAATTACTGTTTATTTACATTTGACAGTTTTAGAATTGTACAGGAGAGAAAGAAAGAGAGATATCAAAACTGCACTGATCTGTGTTCGTTTAATTGTTGACCGATTTAAAGTCACTATTTACACGCTCTGAAATATTTTTGTTACATCTGTTATTGCTGAGTATTTTTTTAATACATTTTTTAAACTTGGTGCTAATTGAAGTAAAAATCACATTAAAAAATTTTATAATTTCTTTCTTAGAATGTGAAATTATGTAATTTTAAAACTCATTTCCCCTTTCACTTTCTGCATTATATATAAGTAATTCTGAAAAATAGCTAGCTAACTTTTTGTTTCGTTTACTTTATTTCTTTACTCAGCATATTTTGTTCAGGTATACTGGTTCATTCCTGCTTCCCTCATTTTTTTAGTTTAGCTGTAGCTCATACTGAAGATTCTTGACATTGTTAATAAACATTTTCATGCAAGTTGTGGAGGTTTGTGTTTGTCTTTATATTCACTGCTTGCCATAAAGACTAAGAAATCTTATGAGATGCTATGTTTTTTAATGTAGCTCTGTTAAATATCACTCTTGTCTGATTTTTTTTTCCCTTTGATCCTTGTTGAATCATGCTTACCAGTTACCTTTCTCTAACTCTTAAAACATTTATTTACAGCTAATGAAGAGCTTATATTGGCTAATAATTTCAAATTCCAATCTGCAAAATCCAGGATAAGAGAGTTACATAGGTAAAGAGCTAGTTAACCAGTCTGAAATTTTTTAATGAGCACCAGTATCTTAATGAAAGATTAGCGGCATTTTCGATAAAGCTATGATCATCATTGGTAAAGTCTTGTTATGTTCACTGTCTTTACCAAAAGTTTATCATTTTGTAAATTACTGGTAAAATGTAAAAAGCATAAAGATCATTTGTTCATTTATTGGTAAAATATAAATGCCCCAATTATATTGATCTTTTTGGTAACATGATAAAATTGACAATGCTTACTGGAATCAGTAACCATAGATTCAAATTTATTTATTTATAGGGGGTATTTGACTCTTCTTTCTTTCTCTATTGTACGTTTTATATGTGTGAATAAATTCTGATTATGAACATTAACACTCTACCTTCAAAGTTGATATAATTTACCAGTCTTATTTTAAGAATTTTTTAATAAATAAGCATTTATTTAATAATGTTAAAAATAGTTCATATAACATTAAAACACATTTACAATTTTACTTTTTGTATAGAATATATCAGGTATTTTAAGTATTTGAAACATTAAATTAAATCTTGATTTTATTTTTTTTTTAGCAGAAGGATTAAGAATAATTTTAATGATAAAGAAAAAAGTAAAATAGACATTATCTTAGTTCTTTAAATTTGGGATTTTTGGCTACCAGAACACAGACATGCCATTTGATCAGTAGATGCATATCTGATCAAATTCACCAGTTTTTGACATTACCACAACAATTTCTACTAAAAGTTTGTCGAAAGTTAAAGTTAGCATATAACAATGAGCTCTTTTCCACTTGCTCATAAAGATTCTAGTTAGTCTTCTTGCTTAGGTTAGTGACTTTACAGTCAAGAAATTACCAAGCTGTTTGCTTACTTCTATCTTGTAGATATACTTCCAATTTATATTTTGAAAAAAAATGTTCTTAGTTAAAGTTTTAGTGCATGCTTAAACATTTTTTGCATGGATTAATAAAAAAAAAAATGAAAAGTAGCATAAATTAATTGATTCCTGTCTAGATAGGTTTGTTTCTAGTAAACATGATTCAAGCTGATATTTTGTAGCTGTATTAAACCTGAAGGCATTTGGTCTAGATATTATAATGAAAGGTTTTATTCACAAATTGACTAGCTAAACTGGAATGAAAATAGGGCACCAGCCATTAAGGTGTCATTACTGTGAAAATTAACTGCTGACAAGGTCACTGATTAGGGGAAAGAGACAAATCCATGCAATCAATTAGGCTGCCTATCCAGGGCCTGATAATGGCTTGCTTCTATCAGAATTAGATCTTCTCTGCTGATCCATATAATTAAAAGCATGCCATAGATTGGCAAAATGAAAAGATGCTGCAATGTCTGGGATCAACTTTTCCTTTCCTGCTATAGACACCAGATACAACAGGTACTAACACTGATGTCAACTTTAATTACATTTCCAATTTTTTCCTAAACTCATTTTTATAGGTAGCCATTATCTTTTGATGTTGTGGAATGGTTTTGGATTCAAGCTATGATTCAATTTTGAATTGGTATTTTAGCATGATCAATGCTTTAGACATGTTTCTTTTTCTTTTTTTAACCATTTCACTTTGGTAAAACCGGCTACTAAATCTAAGATAATAAACTAATGACTTTCATTTGTTCAAGTTTCTTGAGTGCATTGAATTGAAAATGATATATATATTTGAAGGGTATATCTTAATATCCAATGTGGTTCTATTTCTTTGTGAACAGACAGTTCTACATTTTTCTGAAATGCTTCCAGTTACAATATTGGATTGAGCATCCTGTTCATTTATTCAAAAGCGACTGTATGAATATGTGATTTACTGTATATAAATAATGAACACTGAAAGTTTTGCAATTTTGCTTCTATATTAAATATTTTTGGTTCTATCTTATGCAAAAGATGAAGCCCCTAAAATTAAAATATTTCAGACCATATTTTTAAATAGCCTTTGAAAATGATTTTTTTCAATGTGAAATTAAGTAACAGGTGTTGAAATGGTCCTAAATATCTCTGACATTTTGTATGTATATATGAATCTGTGTGTAATACATTGTTTAGAAAACGATATAATTAAGACTCTCTATGCATGTTTTGTATATACCTAATTGTAAATGAAATGATTCAAAATAAAACTTAGTTTTTCATTAATATTAATTAGATGTCGAAACTCTGACATTGCAATTATGCAGTATTTCTGTTAGCATATCAACCATTTTAATACATTATTTACAATCAGATGTTGGATATTTTTTTTTAATATGACAAAGTTACTGTATTGTGTAAAATCTGGGAACATAGCAAAAAATCTTCAGTAATGTTGTCATTTATAACTTGTTTTATTTTAATTTCATTGTTAGAATGGTTATAGTAGGAGAGCATTGAAAACTTGATCTTCACACATTCAAACACCAGGCCAAGAGACAGACAAATAGATGCTTTTATTATGATGAATAGAATGGCAGCAACAAACAGTACTGGTATTACACAAGGTGTGTCTCTGAGTAGCCTTCATGTCTTCCCAACTTTTAATATTCCCACCACCACAAATAATTTTGGAGCTAAAACCAGATTCCAATGAACAGTCCTTCACTAATGTGGAAATGCTTTTGGTATAATAGGAAATGGACCTTCTACATGGTATGTTGTTGAATGTTGCATTTTGTGGATTCTTGTATTATTTTATCCATACATCTTGATATAGTAAGGTCGAAGAAGCTAGAGAGCCTAGAAGCAAATTTGTTCATTGATTATAAGCTAGTCTTTGTGCTTGGGCTTTCACATGTAATCTCCTTTGTGAATAACCATTGACTTTGATACTGCAATTTTGCCATAATGGTAAAACTGTCTTGATGAACTTCTATTTGTCACTAGCTTCCAGCATTTCAGACACACTTTGATATTTTTTCAATCTTGGCATTCTTTTTATAGTAGACACCAACAAAGTTTATTCATTTTTTAACTTGACTAAGGAATATCTGTTGACAAAATATTAACTACTAAAGATAATAAATTGAACAAAGTGGTTTTAATGTTGTATTATAATGAAGCATTTATGAAGAAAAGTTAAATTCCAGTTTTAATATTCTCATAAGCCAAAAATGCATGTCAGCGCCACTAATAAAATCATGAAGTTAGTTAGCATGCTCTAAAACCTTTACACACAAGTAGATTTAGGATCTCCAAGTTTCGTATTGCAAAACAAATGGAATAAAATAAAAACTATTCTTCACAATAATTTTTTTTATTATGGCTGCTACTGTATTTCTTTATAAAGAGGTCCTATCATTTTTATTTTTTGCAGTTCACATTCTAACTAGTCTCAGTGGTACTTTGGCACTTACATGTCTGGGAAGTGGAGAATGATGATTTCCAAAGTTTTTACAAAGGTCATTAGCACAGGATTATTCAGAAGTTAGAAAATGTAGAATCTGCTAAATCATTTAGCACTTAATTGGTCAATTTCTCAAGAAAAGCTTGATCTAACTTCAGCAAAGGTGAAATTGAAAGTCATTAATTTGACACCAGAGCTTTTTAATATGTTGATTTCAAATTTTTAAATTTTATTTCCATAATCCATAAATGATTCTATTAATAATATCCTAGTTACATGCGCACACACATTGATGCATAATGAACTTAATTGATTTTCCATTGGAAGACATTTTTTTGTGCTGTAATATACTAGTGGAAACAACGCTAGATGAAATCATTAAAGGCAAAAAAGCTGAAAATAGTAGATTTGTTTGTCATCCCTACTTATTTGAATTTGTATATACCATTAACAAGCAAGGGGCCATAATAAATTACCAACACTAGATCATAATGACAACAGAAAAAATTGGGTTTTTTTTCCATACCTTTGTTTAATTAGTTTCAATGAATATTGACTTTCATTGCAATCTTCATTTAGTATTCCTCTAATTTTGGATACATTTGCAATACAAAATTAAAAATAGATTTAAATAACAGAATTTAAATTTTATAATTATCTTTTTTTTTTTTTCATAATTTTCTCTTCATATTTTGGTGACGTAACCCCCCCCCCCTCCCAAATCTATTTTCATTTTGGGGAATTTTTGAAAGCCTCCATAGTTTCAGGTAATTTGCTGAAGATTTTATTTGTAATTTATAGGCAAAAGCTAATCAACTACCTGAGTAGTGATGTTTAAAATATCCCATAAAATCTTGTTAAGTCATGGAATATGAATTAAAATGGTTGAGCCAAGTTTAAAAAGTTGAAACTGTAATCTAAATTATTTATAAATAGATTTAATGTCAACATTGCAAAATATTTTTTAAAGTGTATATATTTTATGGATTTTGATGGATTTATTCATTGATGAATTTTCAATTAACTACAAATATAGTTTTTGCTAATTGTATTCATTCATTTTATACTGCAACTTGGATCTGGTTTGTGGTACATGCTGGTTTTTGTTTGGTTTTTTTGTATATTAAATTTTGTTGTTATTTTATATTTCCTTTTTTTGTTCAATTACTGATTTTTCTAGTTGTCTCTTGTAAGTAGCCTATTTGGTACTTTGATTATTTATAGCTATAAAGAAATGTGTAAATATATTTGTTACAGGGGCATGAGCATTCCTGGTCTAGTTCGCCACAGATTCAGGTGCCTTTCTTAATGCTATATCGGAAGCTTTGATATTTACATAAGGATCAGAAACACAAAGATAGAATTATTCTTATTTTCATCAACATAGAACTTTAAGAATAATTATGTAGAAGTATTAATTCTTCCAAAGGTTCACAAATAACCTCATGTACATCATAATTGTGCAAGGTATAATGTATGATGTTTTCATAGATAAGTGACAGCTTTAATTTGTATATTTTGACTTCAAACGAGTTAGAAACATAAGTTGGCAGTTTTGGCTATAGTGATAGAGCAATATTTAGTTATTTATATACATGTGATTAACAATTTTAGTTTTAAAACTGAAGAAATTTCAGTATTTTTTAATGGTTACATTTGAATGAAATAAACTGATCATGTATAAGAAATTGATATTTAAAAAAAAAGATGTTGATTTCTGTTTTTTCCTTAAACTTTCACTTTGTTAAAAGATACTGCATTTCAGACATCATCTGAGGTACATTATTTAGTTGAAAATTAGAAAAAAGTGCATGGAATATTATCTGCAAAATGTTTAATTTGTTTTTTTTTTTTGTTTTTTTTTTAAAGGGGAAAAAGTATGTAAAACTTAGATGCTGACAGTTGTCATTTTATCTTATTATTTTTTTTTTCATTTTTCCAATAGAAGCTTTCTGTTGGGTGCTTAGCAAACGAAGATTGTTTATTAGCTTTACCAATGAATTATAACAATTTTTATTCTGAAAATTATGGAAAAATTTTTACCAAGTTTTATATTTTATAAAGAAGGGAAAATTATAATAAGCATGCACTAAATTGTTATTCAATTATTTTGGTAATGATTATAGAAATATAATTGTAATTTTTTCCAAAGTGAAAATTTAAATGATTAAATTAAACATTTCATTTGCAAAATATTCTCATCTAATTATATTGGTTTGTTTTTCATTTTGCAACTCTTGTTTATTCTGTTGATTACAGAAAGTTTGGCAATTTATTATTATGCATTATTTTATTTTAATAAAATACGGTGCAATTGATCTTAATATTGATATTAAAAAAATACTTGCAGGTATGTGAATTTCTAGTTATTGCAATATGATACAAGACCAAATTAAATGGGGAAATGAGAAAAATTGCTGTTTTTTGACTACCACATGGATTCTTCTTATCCTTTCAATGGAAATATTGTTTTCAGGGTGCTGAGAAGAGAGGGAATTCGGACAAGAAAAATCTATATGCACACAGCTGTGAGATTTACTGTGGTTTAAAAATAGGAGACTTCAAACATGAAATTATCCAGAGTGTGTAATGTAATTTGTGACCTGTAGTCTGCAGCTTTTGGTTTAATGAATTTTCTTTACCTGCTTGATTTCACAATTCTAATGACTATTTTACTTCATTTCACCTTGATGTAGTGAATAGTTCAGTATCCAGTTCTTATACAGCACTTTTGAAGAAGACAGACAAGCTTTGATGTTATTGTCTGAGAGCAATTTAGTTTCTGCTGATTATTTTTCTTCTTTTTTTTATAGAATAATGTTCTTAGACATTGCTATAATATATATTAGTAATCCATCTTTGTTTTAGAAGGTATGACACTAATCCATTTGTCTCACAGACTCCAGGCTACACTGTTTTCTCTCTCTCTACTGATGTCCCTTTCTGTTTATCTGAAAAGGTTCATTTTATAAACATTTTAATTTATGCATTCCATTCCTCTATTTATTTTTTTTCCAATAATGAAAACTACAATAAGTATGTATAACTTGTACTTCTTAAGTATAGTTTACTTTGAAAGTAAATTAAAGATGTAATTCCCATGATTTCTTTTGAAATATCTAGGTAAACCATTATACTTTATAGATGTGAGAAAATTGTATATACAATGCAAATATGTTAAAATTCAAAATAGTAGATACTGTTTTTTTACTAAAGATTTTACCAAATACAAATAAATGAAATTGTAAATTTATTCTTGCTAGTCAACTCTCTTTCACTGTTGCTAAATGATTGCTATGCTACCAAAAATTAAGTCTTATACTATTCTTTAACATTTTTTTGTCTTCCTTTTGGTTAATATGTTTAAAATTATAATTATGATAGTATATTAAAAGAGAAAAATATGGAATTTGAAACTTGTTTCTTTCTATTCATAATTAAGATAACATTTCCATAGTACAGTGCTGTTTGAGCCATTTCCTACACTAGATATGAACAATATCATCCCTTTTTCAACCTTTTTAACTGCAAGCATTATTACAGTTGTAGTGTCAATGATAGCCTTAAACTTGAACATGTTTTTCAGTATACATTTTTACTGAGTTCTTCTATTGCTGAGCAGTTTATTGGATTTCATCACATTTCATTATAGGATTACTAATAATCATAGGATGAAATTTGGATTCAATTTGCATACAACTCCTGCTTTAAATAACTGAACAGATATGCTAAATGTTTCATAAGTACTTCTGTTTGCCTACTTAGGATGAAATGGTTGCGTCTTTATGTTGCAATCTACAATATGTTGAAGAAAATTTTTTTCTAAATTGGCAGTCATGAGATTCTTTATAGTAAAAGTGCAACATACATACTTTAGTGAGAGACAAACACAGTTTAATATTAAAATATAAACTATTATCTGATGAGAGCCCAAGGATCAAAACAAACTGTTGGAGAATTAGTAGCATGGAATATGGATAAGGAAATGGGACTTCATATTTTTAGTTGCTTTGATCTACTGTATTTTAAATCACTTGTAGTGCCTATATATTGTTTTGTAATATGGAATAAATTAACTTATGAATATAAAAGAAAATTATTCTGAAACTAGGTGACTTAAAATGATATATTAATTGCATATTGATGAATTTAGCATTTAAATACTTAAAAATTTTAATCACACACACATTAGATATCAAACAGATGTAAGCAACTTTTTAAATTAGGTAAACTTTATTTTGTTTTACATTTTATCTAGTTTATTTTCTTTCTTTTTATTAATCATTGGCATAATCTTGGTGTATAATGTATTTGTTTTTTGTTGTTCTTCACTTATTCTCCTGCACAGAATCAACATTGGATATTTTAATTTTGGCTTTAATTATCTACTCAATTTGCAAAGGTTTTAACTTTTTTATTCTAAATTATTTATAGCATTACATTATTTTAAAGTTTATATTAGAAAATCCTACATGTCTGGCCACTTAAAATGGGAGATAATGAGCTGTAAGAAATTCTTTATTTTATATTTAAACTGTATTCTAGTTTTCATACTGGAGATTTGAAAAGATTTCCTCTTTCCTCTCTTTGTTTATTTTTGGGTAAAAAAGGGTTAAGCCACAGGTTTACATACAACAGTTGTTTTTATTGAACTTATTTTCATTAATTATATTGTATCTGATGGTGTAATTTGTACCAATTATCTTGTGCACAAGACCACCTGCTGTTTGGTATACTGTAAGACAGATGTCATTAATAAGAAATAAAATGGACTGACTAGCCATTTAATTTAAGCAATTTTTTGGTAATTAGAAAGGAAGGTAAAACAAATCATTATCAGCATTTGGCAGGTGCAGTAGGTTGTCTTGACTACATCTATAAGAATTTCCAAAATATTACCTATTTTAATTGTATAGACTGAGAAATTTAATTACATATTTCTTACATTAAGAAAATATTAAAATTATTAAGTGCTATATTTGTTGTTTTTTATATCCTAATACTCTCATCAGTTGAAAGTTGTTTGTTGTTGTTTAGTTAGTTTTATTTTCTTATTAATCTGCTTTATGTACTATTCTTGAGCTTGCAGATATAGGCTGGTCTAAATCAGTTGGGTGCATGCAAATGTTAAAAATTAATAAATAAACTAGTGATAATCAGGAATAAAGCCATATATACTTTTACCTTAAATTTTTATTACCTTAAAATAGAGATATTGATATATTTGTGGGGTTTTTTTGTAAAACAACTTTTGAACAAAAGGCATTTTCTTTTATCCTCATAGAACACATTTTTACACACTGTGTATTGTCTGTCACTAATGTACATTTAGTTATATCTGAAAAGAAACAAAGGCATATTAAACCCAAGCTTTTGCGGTAGGTAGCTGATATTTTGTGATTTTCAATGACAACAGACTTTGTATGGATGCTTTGATCTCTTCCTGTGGTTGAGCCAATCATTGTAATGAATAAAATCTGTCAACCATATATGTAGGTATATGAGTCACCTTTTTCTTTGTTTACTGTTTGTGAATACATGCACTTTATCAGAGTAACAAGGCTTGTACTTTTATTTTTGAATGTTCTTGTCATTCTGCACATTAATTTCATGCCTTTCTGATGTAGGGTTTTTCTCAGCAACTTTGAAAACTACATTATTTATAAAGACTAGAATAAATTATATGTTATATATTATTAGAATTTTAGCAAAGTTTTAAGTCCTGTGGTAAATGAATTTTATTTTTATTTCTAGTTTAATTCATTTAATTTTAATTCCTTTTGCAACTTATTATCAGCACCATCATTATTATTAGGCAGATATCAAAATGTATATTTAATAATAGAGAAGTTTGTTTGTATCTTTACATCTAGAATATTATATCAAAACTCTTTAGGAGAGGACTGTATAGAAGTAATCTTCCGATCAAGAAATGGCTTATGCATTCGAAACTAATGTAAGCAGCCAAAGTTTACTGATCATTGGACATAGAGAATTTAATTAGATCATTCTGCTAGGATTCATTCTTCAAGTGTTAAAAAATAATATAAAATATAGTTTTGTAGTCCATATTTTTCCATAGAGATATTATGAAATAAAACTGCTGTTATAGCATTGTGATAGAATATATCTTGCACCATATCACATGTCTATTTGGTATAAAGACTGTAGCCATGTGACTTAATATTAAATGTTGCTGAAATAAAAGTTATTATCATCTACTTTTATTTTCTTCATAAATTAGTACTGATAATAAGATGTTTTATTAGTAATCTGTTTAAATTTTTTTTCCTTTGTAAATATACTCTCCACTCCCACTACATACAACCTACACAAAATTTAAAGGTCTTTATAAATTACAAATATTTTTCATCAGTTTAATTTGTATGGTGTGTACTGAATTACTGTTAATTAAAGTAGCAGCGAAATTTTACATAAAACAATTCATTCTCAAAGAAATACAGCAATTGAAATTTTAAATATCTTTCTGTCATGGCATGTTACATGGTACTGTAAATGCTTGTTTGCTTAATTAAATACAATGAATAACTTAAAAGCAAAATAAATTTCTAGTTTTATTTTGGACATTTACTCTCTAGTTTCATCTGATTAATTATGCATGTATAATTTAATATTTACTTTGATGAGGCCTTGTTAATTAATGAATCCATCTGGACTTTTTCTTATTAGGAAAAATGAATCTGAATAATTAAAATAAAGATACTCATTAACATATTAGCCATTTAATATGTAAAGTGTAGTACAGTTGACTTTTTATTAAAGTTTTTAGCAGCAATTAATTTAATTACTTAAAATGCTACTTAAAATCGTGATATAAAATAATCATGCCACCATTTGATTGTAAGATTGTGCTTGCTTGTTTTATTTAATGAGAGAAAAATAAATATCTTTTATTTTATCTCTCTTTTTTATCATGTTTAATGGCTATGACTATTTATTTAATTCACTTCTTGTCATCCAAATTATTTAATGTTTGCTTTGTTTGAATTTTTTTTCCATACAAGGTGAGTTTCAAAGTGCTGAGTTTAGATTACACATTTCTTTCAGATAATATAACTTTGCTTTAGTTTCAAAATTAAAAATTACCAATTTTTTCAAGAATAATGATGATTTTTTGAGAGAGAGAGAAAGAGAAAGAAACCATCAAATGTGGTTAAATATCAGAAACCAATGAAGCCATGTAGACTGATTGAGTTGTGTATATCTTTAGAAGGGATGTGAAGACTAAACTACTGCAGTTTTCAGTCTCTTATACATTATAGCTCTCTGAATTACCTTACACTTTCCAACAAGATTTTTTGTAGCAAAGGACCAATGTTAATTTAATTATGTTATGCCTTCTATAAAAATTATGAAAAGTGGGGGTGTAATGTCTGACATTAAAGTCTGCCTTTTAATTTTTCTCATACTATTGAAGTTACTTTTTTAATGGTGACCAAAATTTTGCTTTGTGTTTAGCTAGCATAAATACCTATTTTGTTGTGTAGCAAACAAGCACTTGTACAGTAGATTGTGCCTAATCTTTGACTACAATACACTTTACCAGTTATGGATTATCTTTCTAACTAGTCAAACCATTTCTGCAATTATTATTATTGTCTGTTGGTCTAACTTTGATGAATGCCATTAGTTTACATAATGAAATAGTAGTGAAAGTTCTTGCAAAATAAATGAAAATAATTAAATATATTTTTAAAACTTCAGCAATCTGTTCTGTGGTCTCTTCCTATATTAGACAGATAAATTTCAAATTAGTGGTAAAGTTTTGTGTTCCATTTTCTCTTGTTCTTGATGCATGTTGCTGAACTGATGTGTTATTAGAGTAATTAAGCTTCATTTTAATTGGTAATTGGTAACATAGGAAGTGTTTTAGATTTATAAAAATGCGTTCCCTTTTTTAAGATTATTTAAAGTAGCAAAGGTTGTTTTGAAGTTGGACAATTAACAAGTGCATCTTTATTTTGATTGTTACTTTTTTATGTCAGTAAAAACAACAAATATACATATAAGAATTCTTTGCCATTAGTAGCTTGGTACAAAGATCATTTAGAGATGAAACATACATTGCTGTAAAAATGACATGGCTGCAAATGATAGTAAAACCGTATCTCAATCTTGCTAAAGCTCATTTTATTTGCGGCACTGATGAAATCCAGGAATTGGTGTGTCTTGGAGAATCCTTGGGGACATATATTGATTTTGGTAGAAAGAGTCAAGACAGTGTTGGACACTCTCCCAGCAGACATTACGCACCCAAGCTTCCAATTCCCCATAATACAAAGCATGCCTATGTTTGCCAGCTGAGACATACACACAATTTTAGTTTGGCAGCATGCCAGTGCACAGAATTCAATGTTGAACATGCGTGCATTCAGACAGAGAAAATGGGTGTTTGCAATCCATTGTGGGCTGATTACAGAAATTTCTGTCCATCTGGTTGTGGTTTAGCCATGTCTAATTAACTTAGAACTGATGAATTAAATTGGAAGCATTTTTGTTTTCTAATCAATAAACCTGGCTTACATACAGGATTCTTTAGATAATTGAGCTTCATAATTTTACAAAACCAGACATGCCAGTCATATTCACTCTCTCACTATCCCTCAAAGTTAAAAAGTTTTTTTTTTTAATATTAAGAGATTATTCTTATGAAAAATAAAGGACAGTGTATTTATTGTATTTTTCTCTCTTTTTTGCAATGTTTTTATATTTTTTCTCAGTTTTAAACAGCAATAATTTGTTTGTGAGGTATAAGGGGTATTTTAAAAAGACGTATGTTATTTTTTACTTTTAAATGTTTTAATCTTGAAATTAATTTGATATACATCAATTTATTGCCATTTGCTTCAGCAGCTTTGTATTCCAGAAATGATGTAATCAATGTTGAAACAATAATAATAGTAATTTGGACTTTCCTGTTTGAGTGTATTCCACTAATAATCCTGGAAGAAGAAAGACCGTTTTGAAACACTCTAAAAGACTTTTACAAAGTTTGGCTTTCTTCTGGCCATTGATTAAAGTTAATTATGTTTAAAAGAACTATTAAGATCCCTTTATAAAATAACACATGGTTTTGAAAAAAAATTACTCCAGGCTATTGATTTCAAGTTTTTCAGATAATGTAAAAATTAATCTATTGGTCATCAGATGTGCAGAAAGTTTCAGTCATCAAACAAAACAAAATGATAAAATATGCATATAAATAAAAAAAATCCAAGCAAGATTTTATAATAGAAATATCTAATAAAGATTATTTTTTTTTTATATTCTATAGTCAAAATAAACAGTTATGTAGCTAATTCTATCTTCACGTAGCATGACATTTTAGAGTTTGTTTATTTAGATTATTTTTCAAAATTATTGCTTCATAATTTGTCTCCAAGTGGAGAGAATTAAACGAAATTGTTGTTTTTTGGGGAGGGATTTTTTTAAAGTGGATTTTAAGCAAAAAAAAAAAAAAGATGACATCAACAAATTCAAACTGTCTGGCATAACTGGAAAAAAATTAATAATGTTAAAACGTGTAGTTTAAAATGTAGGCAGAAACTAGTGTAGTTTTGGATAGAAATAATCAATAACATAAATATATTTACATCATGAACATGCTATACTCTAAAGATAGACCTGTCACAGTCTACAACTGGCTTATCTTAAAAGTGATCCATAAATTATGGGATAGCTGTGTCATAAATGAACATTGTATGCATCATGTTTATTTCATCAGCATCTCATCAAAATTTTGGATTACAATACACCATTCATCTGTTTTCAATGTATCATATAATATGTTTGCAACCCAGTGATTTAAACAATGTCGTTATTCAATAACATCTTCTGGATGAAATCTCTCTTAGCACAATGATGATCACCTTTGTGGTCTTTTCTGGAAACATTATGAATTACTTTTAGCATATATTTGATTACTGAGTATCAATAATTACAACTGCAAGTCTCATTGAAGGCAGAGATAGTTTTCCTGCTTATACACAATATATTTTTGGGTGGGTGGTGCAATTGTTGGGGTATGTGTGTGAAGCTGCAAGTGTGTTTTGGGAGATAGGTCGGTTCCACGACCGGCCGCCACAGCTGTTTATAAGAGAGGTCTTATTTCGACCTGTAGTATTCTTTTTTTAATGTTAGTGTACCTCATCCTAGTGAGAGTAACGGGCTACCCAACTCCTTCATAATCTAAGATGCTCAGGAGAGGTAGGATTTTTCCAGGCTGAACCCTCTAGTTTTAGCCAGGATATTGCATACTCCTCTCATGATTTAAAAAAAGAAGAAAAGCAAGCCAAGATTGTAACTTTATGAAAAGAGTTCTGAACTTTAGAAGTGATGTATTTACTTGGTTACATGAATACATATTTGATGCAAATTTATGAAGAAAAAAAATTTTTTGTGAGAGTTTATTAATGTATTATTTCCCTGGAATAAAATGTATAGCACATACAATAATCCCTGTTGTTTTAAGAATTTAGTTGTCTTTTCACATTTAGATTTACTTATTTTATTTTTAAATTTTTGTTCAGTTACCCACTACTAGTTGAACTGGTCAAGTTTTGCATCATTTTAGTTGCTTTCTTTTTTTCTTATCATTATATTGGGTGCTGGAAGAGATGAGTTGGCAAGGAAACGGGGCAAGTGGTCAAGTTAGTCACAAATATAAGTATTATTTTTACCTGTAAAATCTGTCAGAAAATGCTGTGTGAGAGTTTGTAGAGATTTTTTTTATGTCCAGCATATTGTTTTATTTGAGGAGGGGAAAAAAGTTAATTTTTCGAATCTTATAGGTTTAGAAGAGAGGCAATTTCGATGAATCCATGAAATGAGTGCTTCCAGTCCGTCAGTGGATGATTGCTGGTACCCAGCACTGAACTGTATCAGCAGTTGTACCACTGATTTGCTGGGGGTAACTATGGCAGCAAAACTGGTTCAGATGGTTAAGATGGAGACAGATCTTTAGCACAAGCAGGCATTTGGTAATCATTTGTGAACTGGGTGAGGAGATGCTGATGTCCATTGCATGAACAGGAAAACTCCACCTATATAGCGGTTGATAACAGTATTAAAATGGCAGTAATGTGAATTAAAATACACTCGTTATCATTAGGTGCTAATTTATGTCTAATAATAATTTGTTTTTTTTTTTACGAATTAAAATAATATTTAAAAAATCAAGGTAGAAAATTGGCCAAAAAAGACAAAAAAAAAATAATAACACAACACTAGATTTAAAAAAGGAGGTAATTTTTACTTCATATTTAGTGACTTTATCAAGGGAACAAATTAGGCTATATATTTTTGTTGTTTTTATTTCTCATGCTTTAGGCTGACCATTTTCACACTGCTGAATCTGTTATTACTCCATTTACAAACTACAATTTTATTATTTCATTTTTGTGAAAAACCTGCATCAATGAATAAATGGATTAATTTCATTCCATTATAGAGATTTTAAATAGCTGTTCATTTCACTCCCACTGTTTTGTGTGTTTGTTGTTGTTTTCCCAGAAACAATTAATTTTTAACACACAGTTTCAGGACAATTACATGTAATATTTGAATTAATTATGGAAACCCAGGATATGTATGCATAATGAGTAATTGCAACTGAGAGAGAAATATAAGACATACACAATGTATAATAACAGGAAATGTATAGAAACAAAATGAATACTTTGTAGTGTGCATTAGTATTTGTTTAGTGAGCTATTTGGTTTATATAAAGCATAATCCCTTGTTTTCATACTCTCATAGAGGTTATCACTGTATGACTTTGGAATGTTGTTCCAAATATCTTGTAACACTTTGCACAATTCACCCAAGGTGTTTGATGTTATCAGGACTTTGTGTAGACCAAAACATCTTTGGGAATGTTCCATCAGCCTCTCTACGTTCCAGACAGTTTTTCACTACACTGGCTGTATGCTTGGGATCATTTTAATGTTGGGAAGTGGATCCTCACCCAATGATATGTCTTCCTAAGAGAATGGCATGATGGATAAGAACATGTCTGTAACTGTTAACAGTCAGTATACCTTTGATTTTAGGCAAATCTCTGACACCCTTGGCTGATATGGAGTCCAACACTTGTATTGATCTACCCCTATGCTTCAGTGTAATTGTTGCACACTGACTTATACTGCTCTCCAGTTTGCCTTTGAACAAATTGCTGTTGATTATTGAGAAACAGTTCAAACTTGGACTCATCTGTAAAGAGCACCTCCTTCCAGGTTTGGTTATATCACTGTTTTATTTCTGCTGTCCATTTCAGCCCTGCTATTTGGTTGTCTCTTCTTAGCAAAAGTTTTTGGGTAGCTACACATCCATTGAGACTATTTTGCACTAATGTTTATCCTATTGTTCTTGAAGAAACATTAACATCCATATTTGCAGCTAGGTCATTTGCAAGATCTCTACTGATTTGTATTTATCATTTAGTGAACATACCCTGAGGTACTTAACATCACTTTTGAAGAATTTAAGCTTTCTTCCTTGATCACATCTATTGTCAATAGTACCGGTTTTGCACATCTTTCGCAACTTCTTTTCAGACACAAAGTTTGGTTGCAATTTGCCACATAGTGTAGGTTTTACTAGCTAAGAATTTGATTTTTCTATGCCTGTCGTGATATTTCCTTCCCAGGAGCTATAGTAATCACCTCACTATAATGATATCACTGTCTAAAGTTTTTGTAGTCCTTTTGCAGGTGTGCCACTTTCTGAATGTTAGCATGACATCTGTGCTATGAAGTATTTCATATTTACTTATGAGATGTGAGATTCTGTCATGTTATTTGTATTTATACCCAGTTTGTTTTTTTGTTTTTTTGCCATAATTATTTTCAATACTATATGTCTGTATATTTTCCTAATGTTATGGCTATTGAAATTATCCATTTTTTTAAAAAAAAATTCTGTTAAAAATGGGGCAATCAGTTGATTTTCATTGAGTTCTGTTGGAACAAAGAGTAATTAAATACAACATGATTTTTTACAAGCAAAGTATACTAGAATTGACTTTGCTTCATACAGTTGGCAGTATATGAAAGTATTCATGCACAAATTTCTTTTTAATTTATATTTTCTTTTTTTTTTTCTTGGCATGAAATTACGAGTTCTGCATTTGTAATACTTATATAGACTTGCTATTTTTATGGCCAGCTTTAGATATTTCATTAATGATGATGTTTTTTTTTCATTATTAGTTGCATGCTAAAGAAATATTTTTAAAGGTAAATAAGAAAGGGGGGAAATTGAATTTTAATTCTACTTTTAACATTTTTCATTACTATTAGCTGATGTCTTGTAATAAGTTAATCTACTACTATTAGTTCTTCTATTTTCAGTGCCAGTATTGATTTTTTTTCTTTTCAAAACAGGGCAGACACATTGACCAGGAATTCAATTTTCAGTTGGTAGAAGCCAACAGTCGCAAAAAAGCACTTTGTGGAAAATCTGCTATGTGGCCGTTGGCAATAAAATCAGAAATGTCAGATGCTGGTTCGGGAATAGAACAAATTTCGCTTTACAAAAAAGACTTCTGTAATCCCTATGTGAGTTAAGCATCATCGGTTTTTATTGAACGTGCCTGAAAGAATTACACTGTTAGTGTTAGGCAGTGTCAGAAACAGGAGTAAAAAAATATGCATTAACAATTTATCAACTTGTCTTGTTGTTACACACTAAAACTAATAGTTCTTCTTTTTTTTTTTATTTCTCAAAAATGTACATGGCTGTCATATTAGTCTGTCGGAATTCAGTCCTATAAATAATTTGTAAATAATAATAGCACCCTTCTTTCTGACAAATCCATTTCAAGAGTGCAAGTACAATTTATAGGGACAAATTTTGCTTGGCAAAATAAAATTACATGGCAACAAAGGCTCCACATTTCGTTTCCTTCACTGAATTTCAATTTTTTATTAGACAAATTTAGCACATGGAGTTCCTTAAAAATATTAACACCGTCTAAGTTTTTCCTATGATAAGTTGTTTCCAGAATTGTGACGAATGTACTTTATAAATGCAGAAGAAAAAGAGTTAGTATAGACATGTAGAAAGTAAATATTTCTTCTGTGGTAACTATTTATTACTTGTTACAAGAAGGCAATTTCATTATTAAAAAGGTGGTGGTGCTTGGATTAATAATCTTTCTTTAATGAAATAAAACAAGCTTGTTTTTTTGTAAAAGTTAGGAAGTTATACAAAGAGTTTATGCAAGCATGCTTGCTTTTTTGGAAATTGATTTGACTGATCCAGACAAGAATTTTCACAGGGGTAGATAACCCTCAGTTATAAACACCTGGGTGCAGAACCACTCTAGCTATACCACACACATTCTACTCTGCACATTACAGGTGGTACTTCGAAAATAAAAGATCTCCAACACTCATATTGGACTTCAGTCTACCCTGGGAGTTGAGCTTATCACCTTTAAAAAAATAAATAAATAAAACCCTAACCACTTTATCCGTAGTAGAGCAGCAAGGGATACTATAGTAACTAAAATCTTTTTTAACAACTGTCAATTTGAAATATTGTCTTTTCCATCAATTTTTTTTAAAAAATAAAAGGTCACAAAAAGATGGTTCAAAAGGAAAAATTGCCAAAATAGTGGGAAGCTGTTTCCATTTCAAAACTAGTATCATTAGTTTAGATCATTTGCTATTAAAATAGCAGTTTACATGTGAAATAATTATCCATTGGGGTATGATATTTTTATCTGGTACATGTTTTAGATAGGGAAGAGTTAGAAAAACAAGTTAATCATTTAGTATTTGACTTGGTTGAGTTAAATATGCACTGTATGGTGAACTTGATGTGTGCTTTGATATTAATTCTTTATTATACCTTCTATTTTATTTTTGGTATTTTGCATGCGGGTAGTATAACCAGAGATTAAAAGGCGGCGAATCATTTTTATTAGGTGAACCATGAACAAAACTTATTTTAAGAGAATTTTATTTTTTATGCCTTTTTACATATATCTCATTTAAATGCTTATGCCATGAAGTATTAGAATGCTAGGTTTATTAAATGGCAGACAAACTTCGCTCAGAATTCATTTGAGTTTCTTGTTTCTATTTGTTGTTGTTTTTCTTTAACCTGCAAATATATGGGGTTGTGTTGGAAGACTCTACCACTATCTTATACTTATTATGCACAACTAATGATGGCAACAGGTATTAAAATACTGGCATAAAAACTAATAATGTAATGATAATTAGAAGTATCATAATATAAATGTTCATGAAGTAAAGCTTTTCAAATAATTTAAAATGTATTGTTACTTGCAAAGAAAAAATTTTTTCTATTTTAGTTTTTATATATGTGCATGTTTGTAATAGAATCCAGAAGTTAAAAGGTCAGAGATAATTTCACTGTGACACTTACCAAGTAAACTGAGTATTTTTAAATAATATCCTGCATTGGTAATAATAATTATTCTGTCACTACTTTTTTCTAAAAATCGATTTAAGTTAAATTTATTAAGTCAATACATTCATATGCTTAGCTATTTATAGGCTTTTATTTTTGCTTCCATAATTATATTCTCAATAAATGCAATTTTCAAAAGTTCATACACTGTTAATATTTTATTTGTAAGTTTTATTTTATTTAATTCTCTGCATATACAGGAACTTCTCTTTCAATAATTGGTGTGCATATTTTTGGTTAATAAAAACTAAAATTGTATTAAAAAGTACATTTCCTTAATATTTTTTATTTCAAATTTATGATTATCAAAAAAAAAAAACATTAAAAATATTAAACATGATATAGTGTCCTACATCATCCAATGGTGTTAAGAAATTTCTTTATCTATGGTTGCATCACTTTTACACAATCACGGGAGACATGAAACACTTTGCAATTCATGAAAACTGTCCTATTAAATGAAATTTTACAGGAATCAAATCAGCTGACCAAAATTTTTGGCAAATTACTTCTATTATCTAAAAATTGTCAGCTTCAATTTTAATTTCGGTCTTGGAATAATTTTGTTGCCAGAATTTCATTTAAGAGACAGTTTATATGAACATAGGAGAAGTTGAACATATTTCCTCTCATATGGACATTCTTAAAAGTTTTCAAAAGTTAGTCATATGATTCTCTATATATTTTTTTTTCATTCTTTGTTGCTAAATCCAACCTCAGACACATTCTCTTTTCCTTTGGTTAATGTGAAAAATACTCATGAAAAATTTAGTCTTAGGCTTCAGAGTCCAAATGTCTATTGCCTTGCTGCTTTCCATTGTATTGTTTACCACAAAATTAACCTTGCCACAGGAAATTAGAAACTGTTTTTGTAAGGTAGCTTATTGAATTAATCCCTTACATGCAAAATCTTGTAATCGCCTGGTGGCAGATGTCCTGGCCCCCTTGAAAGTCTGCACAATTGGGAGGTAATAATAGGAACTTAATGAGCACTCCATTGAAGGATTAATCTCACCGGCTTGGCATATTTTAGAGCTGGATGCAGTTGATAAGTCAGATTTGGTTATATAGTGTCTGGATATCATCTGACTATCAGTACATCTGCCAGCCAATTTTGCTTCATTTGTCTGCTCAGAAGAAGAAACAAGAACATAGGAAAACCTTGTGACCACCACCAATAATGTCTTATTTTTTATATCTATAAATGAGGTCAGATTTATGAATGCTGTTGACCCCCACATAAACGCGCGGCCCCAGTTATTCGCGGAAGTTTCCTTAGAACCTAACTAATAATTGTTTGTGAAAACCCCCTGCATATTCGCGGAATCACAAATATCTTCCACGATTTTTTATGGCTTTTTTCGTGGCAATATATATTTTTTCACGCTTTTTAACGCTAAATTATTAATAACAATATAATTTACTAATTTTGTAATATAAATACTAACGTAAATTCAGCAGCAAATTATCAATATAAGATAAGCTCTATTGGCTGGCGGTTTGAAAGTAGCCAATCCGAGAGTATTATTCATTTCTCCTCGCTGCTGATTGGCTGCTGCCCACGAAGTGCTGTCTCAGGCAGATGCAGCCTAACAGCCCCGCATCATCCCAGTTTACCATGTGTAGCTGTCTCGAGTGTTGTATTTTTAATTAAATTATTACTATATATTCACTTATATTTTACGTTTTTATTTTGACACTTATAGGCATTTATAGGCATTTTTATGGACCATGTCCAATATTCACGGTTTTTCGCTCTTTGCGGATGCTCTAGGAATGTAACCCCCGATAATACCGGGGGACAACTGTACAGTTTCTGTTTTTATTATGAACTTTGACAATTGAGATAATTTTTAAAATATCATTCTCAATAATACAACAAATTAGATTTTTGCATAAAATTATGCTGTCATTGAAGCAACAGAAAATACACAGTTTAGGAAACTGTAATTAAACCACAGCAAATAAGTTTCCTTTGAAGAAAAGCTTTTAAAAAATGCAAAAACTATGAATATACAGTTTGTGTTTTCTCTAAAAACAATTTGTACATTCTTTAACATGATAGATTTGTTTTATAAGATTTTTTTCATTTTTTTTACTTTGTCTTTGTTTATTAGAAATTCATTGCATTACATCTTTTGAAGTGAAAATTAGCCTTTTTTTTATTTTAGAAGTAGATTTTTTTTAAATTTTTTCCATCCACTTATTTTTTTATATTTATGCAGCCAGTAAACAGCTTTGAGAAAATAATTTGAAGAAATTTGTTGAAAAAATAATAAAAACCTGAAGATATTAAAGTTGTTTTGCACAGAAACAAATGTTTCTTTATCTACCAAAATTAATCAGGGATTCCAAAGATAAGAAAAACTGATATGGTTTAGTCTCATTCTAGTCAAGTAGTATTTATGGCATGATACTTTGTATTACATTTTGTACTTTATATATTATTAGCTGTACTTGCCATTTTCCTTTTTATAATACAAAAACCTTTTACTGCTTGTTTTGTCTCTTTAAATTGCTTACTAGAGAAAATAGGTAATAATGACCATCATTACATTTGGTTAATATTAACATATTTTCTGCACCTAATAGTCTTTAACTGCACTAGTAAATGAACAAGTCAGACAGTTAGATGGCATGGTTCATAACTAATCTGATATACAAAATTATCTCCTGTAAAGTTGTAGAAATTAAATTTCATTTCTCATATTTCATTTGAATGCATGTTTGTATAATTGTGAAAGGTGTTACCTACAGTAAATATCATATAGGACTCATTTTTCTTGTTAAATAATGTTTGTTGCTTAATTAACTATATATGAAGTAGTAGTTTGCTAGCTACTTATTGGAATGTTTATGACTGGGTCATAAATAATTGAAAAACTATTCTTGGTTATTTGCCACTGGTTGGAGTAACAAATAAATAACAGGATCTTTGAAACTGTATCTGGCTCAGCATGTTTTAAAAACAGTTGTATTGTACTTTTTTAATTTGTAATTTATTTTTATTACTTTTTTGTTAATAAATATATAAATTTTTAACTGTCACTAAGGCAACAAAATTTAAAAAAAAAAAACAAACTTTAAGGCCAGAATGATTAAAAGAAAATTGAAATATATTTCTTGTGTACATAGTCCTCAATATTATTGTCCCTGTAACAGATTGCTGTATCTCAACATAGTTTTAAAAAATGAATATTGAAAATTAGTGACTTTTGTCTTAGTTTGACAATTTTTTATTACATTCAAATTTACTTGTTGCTTTTCATCTTAAACCTTTATTTTGCACTTTTGGTAAGTTAACTTTTCAAAGATTCTACTATGGATAGAACTCATTTTACCAAATCTACTTGCAATTAATTGTTAATGACTAGTTCAGGAAACATTTTTAGACATTATTTATGCATTTTAATCTAATTTAAATTAGTTTCATCTGTTTCATTTACCATACAAAAATGAAATAAAAAAGTGAGAGCTGAATTTAGTGGCCAACCATGACTTAACCAAGTTATATTGTTGTTTATTAATAAAATATTAAATCCATAAAATTTCAAATAAAAGAAAATACTTAATTAATCAGTTTAACTTCTTTTTTCTCATATAAATTGATACACTTTTTAAGGCCTAAATTTCAATCCCTTCACTAATGTCAATTATTTTATATTATTTGAGACTATATTTATATATCCATATTTTTTTTAAATAATGTTGGTTGCAGGTTATATCAAACTAAATGGTTTACTGAAAAATGTATAAATAATCTTTCTCCTACCAAATATGTACAATACAGGTGTAAAAATACTACTACTACTTACATGTGTACATTTGTATTTTATTATTATTATTATTATTATTATTATTATTATATGTTTGTTTAAAAAATAACATGAAATGTTAACTGCTTTCATCTGATAATAGATGTTTTCTTTTTTGTGTTTTAGTTGATCATCTGGGAATTAGTTCCTTTGTGGTTAATCTTTTCCTACAGCTGTATTTTAAATTTTTTCAATCTAAATATTATAAAACAGGAAAATATTATGACATTACAAGGGGCCCGAGGGAAAGAAATACATATAAAAGTGATTTTTAACTGAGTTCTTTGTTATATCTATAAATGGAAAGGGAATATATGTTATTGTAGTTTGCTTCAAACTGTTTTTAAATATAAACTTAATGTTTTTATTATTTTTTTTTTTGCTTTTTAAGTTTTAAGTAGTGTTTGTTGGACAGTTTGAAAAAAAATTCTGGTTGTTTTTACTGAGGTTCAGAATGTATTTTTTTTTAGCAATCCTATTGCAAAAGAGCACATTAATTGTGTATTTTGAAATCTTTTTTTTTTTTGCTAATGTATTTTTAGTAGTGTATATTTTGCATTCATAACTTAAATTTTAAACTGTTTTCATAATTAATTTTCCAACACTAAACCCATAGTAATTGCATTCAATAGATAGTGAGCTTTAAACAAAATGATTTGCAATTACAAAACAACTTCATTACCTTTCCTCACAGAGGTGTGTAGCATATAAGAAAACCGTTTGTCCTACCGGAATAAAATCTTTGAAAGATCTGGTCAGAAGACATACCTGGCAACATTCTCAAACAGTGGGGTCATGTACCCTGCACCAGTGAGACCAAGTTTCAGCAATTCATATCAGTAGGTTGTACCTGGGTTTTGAGAAGACCTAACAAAGATTTCAACCCTAATGTTTTGCAGCCCACCACAATTAAGTGTGGTAGCTTTAAAAATCTGATGCCCATATTCTTTAAGAAGATGCAAAGCATACCAAACTACTTTGACCATGGGGGGGGGGTACCTCCAGAGGCCTGTTTGGATCATCAGGTGAAAGTATTTCTATCCACATCTTGCCAATATGATAGAATCAAATGAAAGGAAGTTATTATATATGGAGGAACCTGGACCAGACCATGATATTGATATTAATGATTCAAGGTCAAATGGGGTAAAGGCTTTTCTTGCTATAAAAGTTGGTTTGACTAAGCATTAACATGCAGAATTTCACTCTATTGGTTATACTTGTTTGCTGTTTTCTACGACAAGCGTACTTTAATAAGAACAGTTTACCAAATTATGATGGCAGTTCTCTGTAAGTTAAAAAAAAAAAACAAGAGTTTGTCAAGCCAGAAAAATTTTGTCATTTTCTAGAATTTTTACTGGTTTTATGAATTTTCAATATTCAGGGAAATTGAGAAACTTAGTTTTGCCTGGATTAATGCCTACATCAATATGTCAGAAATCTGAACATATTTTTCAAATGGTCAAAGGCTTGAACAAAAAAAAGATACCAGTGAGTATTTTCATTTATTGACAAATAATAAAATAGAGGACATAAGTATAAATCTAAGCTGTCTGAATGCCTTGACATAAAATTAATTTTTCCAATCATTGAGCAGGAGAATACATTTTCAGTAGTTATTCCAGTATTAACTTTGTTTGGTAATTAAAAACTTCTCTTCGATCAAGATTCTTTGTTCTAATTTTTATATAGCATATGTTGTAATAGCTTCCTAACTAAAGCTGTAAGTTTTTGTTGTTTTTTCAGTTAGTGGTCCAATTGCTGTAAGAATTTATATTACAATATTTTTTTTTATATTTATAAGAGGGTATATACAGTATTTGGTTACAAAATCAGTGATAATTTTGTTCTAATTTATATTTTAAGTGGAATCAAAAAAACAAACTCTCTAAAGGTATTATTTCAACACAGAATATAAAAAAAACTAACTTTTTTGGTTTCTTAATCTTTAGTAATTGTCTTTTTTTAATTTTAAACCATAATAAACTAACAAAAGGATCAATAATAGAATCATGGGACAGATTATTGTTTAACTAATTTCTTAAGAGCCCTTCAAATATTTCTTGTAGCTAAAAGATTCTAAACTATATTATAGAAATCAAGGTCTCAAAATGTTACAGGATTAAGATACGACCAGAATATTTATTGTTTTGTTTTTTTTTCTGTATTTCTCATCATCTCATGATAAGATACAAAGATATAGATAGAAATGGAAACTACTATTTGGTGACATTACAAATTATCTGGATTTTTTAGACTCTCTTTTTATCTGCAAGCTAATGCACAATTGTCTTCCCAGAAAATGGGGTAAATCATTATCATATTATAAAGTTCAGGCTAAAAGTCACATCATCATTGTCGTGACTGTTATATTTCATGAATATTTAAGTTTATATTCTACAAACAATTTTTAATCAGTCTAATTAGGCTGTGGTAAGAGCTCAGCAGTCATGTTGTTTAGCCAGCACACAAACAAATGCTTACTAGTGAATGCTCACTCTCCTTTCTTTATGACCAACATTGCTTGCTAGTTTGTACATCAATCTGTACAGTGGAGAGTGGGTGCAGTTAGCTGCTAGATAACATTGTCTATCCTGAGCGACAAGGAGTTTGGCATTTCCAACTTTGGCAGGAGAATGCCAACTAGAATTGTTTTTTTATGTGGGAAAAAACTATGCCAGGAAGATACATCTAACACCTAGTGTTAAGCAAAGTGTTTTATTAGGTAAATATAACTGTTTAGAGGGCCTTATTTAAAAATTATATAAATTAGCCAAACATGAAAAGATATATTAAAAGATGCACAATGCATTTTCTAGACTTTAAAAATTTATACAAATAAAAACTCTTGTACTTTTAAAATTTGATATAAAATCCCTCCAGTAGCTGATTATTTATGGACATAGCACTCAACTGGTTACTTCTGCAGAAAATATGGCATACAGTTTATTTAATTTTCTTTCTTCAATAACATATTCAGATTCTCTTATCAGCTTGTTGCTTTGTTTTTCTTATATTTTTTGTTGATAAGTATTTATATGAATAACTAAAAATTGTCTCCAGTCTCTTAAAAAAAATGTGTGGTTGTTGTTACCTATTTTCTGTCTTTATTTCATGTTATGGTTATTTGTGCCATTCTTCTGAGATGTCATTTGACAGGTTATCTTAATGCATGATACACTGGGTGGAAGATTGTTTCTTCATAGACAATACCTGATAGTATTTACATGCCATGCAGCAAGGTAGGCTGCTCTGCATTCTGTTTTCCAGAAACCATCTAGACAACAGAGGTTGTTGTTTACTTACTTTGATTTGGACTTTTTATTTTTCTAGTCTGCTTTACTGAAGCTTGTACTTTGGTGATTTATGGATTCTCATCAGCCTGGTGGTGGTGGTGATGCTTAGAGCAGACACTTTTACAATCTTGGCATTTCTTTGCTGCAAATAAGACCCTGTAATTGTCGATAGATGTGTGCAGAATATGTGGCCAGGCAGTAATTTTCACATGAGTCTTTTATCCTTCCTAGTGCCTCACAGTTTTGTTGATCTCATTAATGTTGGAATTTGGTTTAAAGGTGCTTCAGATCAAGCTATATTTTACCATTTCTTTTAAGTGGTAGATAGGATTATAGTATGGTTTGGAACAACTGCCAATATCAAGAGAAATGTATTCTCATATATTGTATGCTGAATGATGCTTGCATGAATTAACAATTATTCTTGGCATGAGTTCTTATCTTTGTCACTTGTTCATATTTTGTTTTTCTCCCTATGTTATATCAGTGGTATACATCTTTATGCATGCCAACTGATGTTTGGTGATACAACCCGAGAACTCTTGACCCTAAAATTCTCAAAAATTGCTGAAAGTTATGTGAAGTCTAAATTCTCGATAGGTTTCAATTTTTCAGCCATTTAAAATTTAGTTTCATAATAGACTAAATAAGTATATAGTACTTCTAAAACTACATAATTAGTTTAAGTATAATATGAGTACTTATCTAAAAGAAAATTAGAACATTGCTTCAGTGCCAAACTCTGTTGCTTAGCTCCTAGTGAACCCATCAGATATAATGTTGCAATAGATTTGTTTTATCTGCATGTCATCCACATGATTAATACAATTATGAACTTTTGTGCTTAGTATAACAAAGGATAAATCAAACCATTTTATTGATAGACCAATCAGTACAACTTTTTTAACAACTTAATTTTTAGGGAATTTTAATAATTTAAATTCTATACTTTTCAAGCATGTACAGCACAGTTCTGTTAAGTAGACCACAAAAATCATTGTGAATGGTCTGGTGCTTGGTTGGGGTTTGTGACCTCACAAGTCTGACATCACTCCTTTATCTACACTTACTTAAAAGGAACTGAGAATATAAACTAATTATTCCTTATCTGAATTTGATAAGTAGTGATGCTTATTACAACTGTGTGACTTCACTGTGCCTTTAAGCATTATAAGGATGCTAGGTACACATTGAGAAATTAAAACTAAACAATGTTTATATTTATAGTTGTGTGTTTAAACCTGCATTTCTGAGTTACAGGCAAAGAGTTTTTAAAGTATGTTTTATACTTATGGTTGTCTCCTGAACTTTCTCCACACATACAGCTAGGCAGTACATCATATCAGTGAAAATTCTACTTTAAGCAACAACATTGAAGAAATTATAATTCAACAGAGATAGAAAGCTAATTTAAAAGAATTTTAAATAGCTTTTTTATGTGGAAACTACATTGAATTGTCTGCAGAAAAGTATAGTTCTATTTGTTCGGGTTTTGTTGTGCATAGTCAAGATGTCAACATTGATTGGAGTCAACTTGATTTTTTTTTTTATTTTTAGAAAACAAATCTTCAGGAAAAGCTGTTTGTTTTAAAAAGAAAACAAGTCATTATACTCAAAATTCCAAGATTGAATTAGTGTTTGTGTAAACAGATGGAAAATTTGTTTGTATAATTATTTCTTTTTTTTTTAGACGTCATTGCTTTTTGAAATTGGGCAATATACTTCTGTGTTCCATGAGAAAACCATACTTTAAAAAATGTGCTGTACTCTAAATCAGCAACAAAACTGTTTATCAAAATTAAATTAGTAAAAAGAAAAATTTTTTTTTAAAATTATTATTGTGATATGTCAATTTTATGATAATGCTTAGTAGTTATCTTTGGTTTCCTTTATTTTGCAGGAGATTGTTCACCCAGATGGCAAACCCAAGGTGAAGAATTATAGGATTCCAACACTGGGCCAGCCATCTGTCTACCATGAGGTAATCCCCATCATGGTTATTTCACAGTTTTATACTTTAATCTTTATCTTTCCTTACTAACAACGCATGGATTTTATTGAGTTTTAGACTAACAATAAACAGTTTTAAATTACCTCTTTTCTCTTCTTTATTCTTTTGTTTTATATTTATCATACTTAACATCCTCAAATTCACACAAGAATATACAAAATATAAATAATTTTTTAAAAAAACATTGTTATGATTTGACAAACAAATAATAATACAATTATTTTTCTTCTTAAGCTTCTGAGATATTGTTTACATTGCAAAATATCTTATGCTATTTCTTCAACATTTAATACCATCTATTATCAATGGGGTTGCAATACATGGTTATGTTCTAAAAGCTTTTTATTATATTGTATATACACCTGGAAATTCTTCAGTTAGATATTTTGTAAATATTTTTGTAATATTTTTCTTGATAACAATTATTTTAATGATTTATCTTCTTAACTTTGAAAAGCTTGGCTGATGCCCTCAGCAAGAAAAATTCTAAATGCTCCTGGTTTTTTTCTCTTTCTCTTTAGACTTAAACTTTTATCATTTGCATTTTATTAATTCAACCATGCTTTTTCACATTTTCTGATTTGCCTAGTGACATTGAAATGAAATACCAGATTAATCTGTTGAGCTGCCTTTTGAGTGAAAAATTACTTGTTTTTAAATGTCAAGTATTGAGTTGTCATAAAAACAATTTTTTTAGCTTTTCTGGTGAGTGACCATCTCTTTTGAAAATTCAGTTTTGGCTCACTGAAAGGCTGGTCCATCAAATCAGTTTCAACCATTTTAATTTATATAGTTAAAGACAATCAGACAAAAAAAATACATCATCTGTATTTTGTGGAATGCTCTTATTATCTTAATAAACAGACATTCTATTGGAATTTCCCTGCTGGTACATTAATTCAAATGGGTGATTAACTGTTGGTTATGGAGTAAAATTAAGTGCAACTCTTAATATTTAGAAAATTATATTGTTTCTCAGGGTCATAACAAAATAAAATTATAATTTTTACTGATACTAACTAAACTAAATCAAGCATGCATTCTCTTTCCTCAATATTAACAATGAAGAGTAAATAAATTTAGGAATTAATAAATAATAACTTTAAAATTTACCCAACTGGACAAGATATTTATAAAGCAGCAGATAGTATGTTAAAAACTTGGAAGAAATACTTGTTTGCACTTTAAATCTGTGTTATGTTGTGTGCCAGCTCAACTGTTAGAAAAAAAAATTGTCACCATTGAAATAATGTATCATAAAGATATGAAATTTTTTAACTTTCCATTCTGGACAGTAGCCTTGTTTAACATAGTATTTGCTTGTTTTGGTCTTCACTTGGGCCAAGCCATTGGTGTGTGTTATTTTGGTCTCTGTTTCTGTGTGCTGTTCATTCTGCATTGATATCTCTGAGCATTCCAGGTTTTTTCCCACTACTAGTCAGGAGAGTTCCAGTAAGTTCATTGGTGGTGGTGATATTCAGCCACCTGCTGTGCAGATATGGTGGAACACTTGAACTGAGATACCATAAACTCCCTCTCTTGTAATACAAGATACAAAAACAAAAAACACCCTTAACTAGGGTGAGGTCATTTCTCTCTCTCTCTCTCCTCTCTCTCTCTCTCTATTTCTCTGTGTGTGTGCGGGCATGTGCGTGGTTATACAGGTGTCTCAATCAAGAGAGAAACATGTCAGCACTTTTGACATTTTGGTTAATCTTTCAGTTAAATTTATCAAAGTGTATGTACTTGGTAAATCCTTAGACAAGCAAGGTTAAATATAAACAAAAAAATGGTAATAATATCTATTATTTTTCATTTTGACAAATGGATGAGCAGTGGAAATAGAGAGAAATGTATTTGTTTTATTCCTCTCTCTTTAGAATTCCTTCTGTATAATTTTGTTTTGTTCATATAGCTCATTAGAAAATATATTGCCAATTTAGAAAAGGTTATGCCATTTCTCATGCCGATTAGTTATAATAGCTCTAAACAAAAACTTTTACTTTATCTTGTCATCAGTTTAAGAAAAACTGAATTTTGTTTTTGAATGATTAGAGAAACTAACAAATATTTTTATGCTTTATCTATCATCAATGGTAGATAGTTTTTGGATATTATTATTAGTTAAACCCCTCCAATTTGAAAAATATTTTTGATTATTAATTTAAATGATTTAAACATATTTTACTAAAATCATGTAGAAAATAAACACTGTGCCCACATAGATTTTTTTTTTAAAGTTTGCGGGGAAAACTGTGATTTTAAATGGTATGCTAGTCAACTGTTGTGTTGAGGTCCATCAAAGTGTAATTTATTGTGTGAAAACTCCATATTAATTATTTATTTAACTATGTACATATCAGTCTTACTTGAATGAAAATTACAAAAAGCCTAGAATGAACATCAGTTATACTTTCAGGAGTATATGATCTACTCTCTTTCTGTAATGATCAAAGAAATTAGTGGGGGGTTCTGAAGTAGAATCCCACTCACTTTCCATACCTTCAAACAAATTTTTAGAACTATTGTAGTAAAAACTAACAAGAAAATGAAATGAAAATTCTTCATTTAGTTAAGTGGTATTGCTTTTTAAAAACAGATGTATATGTTAAATTTTTATCCTTATATATTTACTCTTTTTTCTAAAGTACAAGCAAGAAAGTATCATGGAAAGTTTTGTATTGTATTTTTACAAAATTGATTTGAAAATCTTTTGAAAATTTTTACTATTTTCACATTTATTGTGCTTGGCTTCATGCATAAATCTGTAATCAAAATTAATTTTTAATTTTTGTCTTGCTTATTAAATATGCTATTTAAAAACATTTTATCCATCAATTTCTGACATAAAACTGAGTTCACTTTTTTATGCAAGGTTTTCTGAAGTATAAATGAATTCTAATTTTACGTAAGTGAGCTTAATTGGTTCCTTAGTCTTATACTCAAGTAGAGGTGGTAAATCTATTTTTAAAACATTTAAAATAAAAGGCAATAAATGGTTTGTTTCATTGTCTTGATACTTTACTACAAGGCAGGCATTGTTTAAATAATCTAAGGATTAAAAAAGTTTTTTTTTTTTTTGTTTGAGAGTACTGTATTAAGTTACTAAATGTTGAATTTAGATAAATACTACAAGTTATTTATAAATATGACTGGGGGGGGTTAGCTGGATATCTAATATGTAGAGAAAGCAAGTGTTATAAATATCAAAAGTAGAGAAAAAACTATTTGTTTAACTGCCTTAGGATATAATTAAAATATATTGGTGTTTTGGAATGTTTAATTAATTATGTGCAGAATTAATTGATTTTTATAATCTGAAATGAACTTAATTGTTATAAATAAATAAAATAGTAATGAAATAGCCAGCATACTCTTTAACTATATATATTTTACTCTTCTCATAGATGTCTTTGTCCAATAAGGATTTAGTTTTCATCCTCCCAAAAAGATTGTTCTCTGATGATCTTTAGTTCTTATTACTATGTGCATACATTATCAATTACTCATGAATCACTAAAGATTTATTTTACCACTTCTAACTTTTATTTTATACCAGCCTGAAAAAACCATGAAAAGAAAGGTATGCACAAGACTGATTGAAAAGAATGGAAAGATTAGAAAATGCAATTAATCAGGGATTTATAGTGTAATCATGTCAGGATTTTACAAGCATGCTCTCACTGCAGTATGAAACAAATATTCTGAAGGAATTTTCTGACATCTGAAAATGTTTGGCCTAGCTATAATATTTTATATTAAATTATAACATCATTCTACTGGCATTATTATTATTATTATATTATTATTATTATTATTATTATTATTATTATTATTATTATTATTATTATTATTATTATTATTATTATAGGGTAAATCGTTTATGGCCTGTTTGAAAAGAAATTTAACCCTATTCCATTATCTCATCTGATAAACCCAAATTCACCTTTTAGTAAATGCATTTAGTAGTCTGCACTCTCAAATAGTTTTAAACATTTGTATCAAAATTGTATATTAAGTTTTAAAGTCTAAAACAAAATAGGTAGCTTTTGGAATTGGTAAATTTCACATGTTATCTTCATGGAGCAGATTGAGATCAAGTGAGATAGCGTTTAAAACAAAAGAAATGGGTAAATTGTAATAAAGGTCAAAATGACACTTCAATTTGTTGAAATTATACAAATTGAAATCAGAAATATGCTTATGAAAATTGAAAAAAAAAAAAAACAGATTTTAAAGTGATTAATCCTAGTTTACTTGCTTGCAGTTTTTCTGTTCCATTGAAAAATGTCACTGTAGTGGTAGTGCCTTGCACATAACTTTTTAATGTTATTGGTTTTGTATTACACTCTCAAAAACCATGTTAAATCTTTAATAAAATCTATCTTTCTCAGTACCTATAACCAATGATGTAGTGCAGAATTTTTATTATCTTGAAAATTCACATGGTCAGAAAAATTCTAAGCTGGATCCAAGTTTCACGAGTGCAAACTTAAAGCCTGAACTAGATTGTGTTGTGACTATTCAGGCTTTTCCAGCAGACAGTGTTTTGATTAAGTTATTGGGCACAGATACTAAATCACATACTCCAGACTTACACTTTAGTTTTATAGAGAATCAGACATTTTTAATTTCCTGCATAACATGTACAGGGGTCTTGTGTGTGTGTGTGTGTGTGTGTGTGTGTGTGCATGAGGTAATAAAATCAAATATAGAATTTTGGAACTTTCCCAAAACCTCAAATGATGCTGACTGTATCTTAATTTTGCATCTGTTAAATCAACATTTTTTGGTTATTCTATGTCAATATGACATGACTGGAAATGTTTTTGTGTTTTAATTTTTTAAAAAAAAAACAGCAAATGGGTTTCAGCGGTGTGTGGGATTTTATAGAAAACTTTATATAAAAAATTTTTCTGAATTTTCTGACACCATAGCAAACAAAAGTAAATCCTAATAATTTAACTGAGCAACTTAAAAAGTAAAAGATGATAGCTGATTAACAAACAAAAACCACTAAAAAAATTATATATGTATCCATCCATGACCATCACACAACAGAATTTTCATTCAGGCACTGAATGAAATTCATCTTTAATAGCTGACAAGAAAAACCAAAAGACTATTTTTATGTGACATTTCCTACCTTTCATACATAATGTCATGTAAATATAATGGTTCTTTTGGTTTAAATGTCAATCATTGGAGATGAAATAAAAATGAGATAAATTCCATCTTATTTAATTGATGTAAGTAGCCAAATCATGCTCAATAATATAATGGTACACCATGTGCTGAATGTGTCAGTTATATATAAGTGCATGTCAAAAAATAAGAATATCGTGGAAGAGTTCAATATTTTTTGTCAATTATTTCAGAAAGTGAAAACTGTATATATTCTAGACTCATTACATGTAAACTAAAATGTTTCAAGCATTTTTAATTTTAATTTTGATAATTATGGCCTACAGCTAAAAAAAAATAGAAAAAACGTATCTCAAAATATTAGAATATTCCATTTCGAGTTTGAGTAAATCACTATTTATGCAGTATAAATACCATGAATCTCTCAGTCTGGTTCAGTACACACAACCACAATCATGGGGAAGACTGCTGGCTTGACAGTTGTCCAGAAGACACTCATTGACACCCTCCAACAAGGAGGGTAAGCCATAGAAGGTCATTGCTGAAAGTGCTGGCTGTTCGCAGAGTGCTGTATCAAAGCATATTCATGGAAAGTTGACTGGAAGGGAAAAGTGTGGTAGGAAAAGGAGCACAAGCAAGAGGGATGACCGCAGCCTTGAGAGAATTGTCAAGCAAAGCCGATTCAAGAACTTGGGGGAGCTTCACAAGGAGTGGACTGAGGCTGGAGTCAGTGCATCAAGAGCCACCTTGCACAGAGATATGTCCAGGAAATGGGCTACAAGTGTCGCATTCATAGTGTCAAGCCACTCCTGAACCAGAGACAACATCAGAAGCATCTTACTTGGGCTAAGGAGAAAAAGAACTGGACCGTTGCTCAGTGGTCCAAAGTCCACTTTTCAGATGAAAGTAAATTTTGCATTTCATTTGGAAATCAAAGTCCCATGGTCTGGAGGAAGAGTGGAGAGGCACAGAATCCAAGTTGCTTGAAGTCCAGTGTGAAGTTTCCACAGTCACTGATGATTTGGGGTGCCACGTCATCTGCTGGTGTTGGTTCACTGTGTTTTATCAAGTCCAAAGTCAATACAGCTATCTACTAGGAGATTTTAGAGCACTTCATGCTTCCATCTGCTGACAAGCTTTATGGAGATGCTGATTTCCTTTTCCAGCAGGACTTGGCACCTGCCCACAGTGTCAAAACTACTAGTAACTGGTTTGCTGACCATGGTATTACTGTGCTTGATTGACCAGCCAACTCGCCTGACCTGAACCCCATAGAGAATCTATGGGGGTATTGTCAAGAGGAAGATGATAGACACAAGACCCAACAATGCAAACTGAGCTGAAGGCTGCTATCAAAACCTGGGCTTCCATAACACCTCAGCAGTGCCACAGGCTGATCTCCTCCATGCCATGCCGCATTGATGCAGTGATTCGTGCAAAAGGAGCCCTGACCAAGTATTGAGTGCATAAATGAACATACTTTTCAGAAGTTCGACATTTCTATATTATAAAACCTTTTTTTTTTTTTCATTTATCTTATGAAATATTCTAATATTTTGAGTAGTGGATTTTTTATTTTCAAGAGCTGTAAGCCATAATCATCAAAATTAAAACAAAAAAGGCATGAAATATTTTTACTTTATGTGTAATGAATCTAGAATATATGAAAGTTTCACTTTCTGAAATAACTGACAAAAAATATTGAACTCTTCCACAGTATTCTAATTTTTTTAGATGCACCTGTATATATATATATATATATATGTTTTTTTTTTTGTAAATTTTCTAACATCAGTTCCCATCTTATCTATTATCATGACTACCATCTGGGCTATTTATGGATGACTAAACATTGAAACAATGCAGTTGCAATTCTAGATGTTTTGTATGGAAGACAAAATTTGTTCACTTGTGAAATAAATTTGTGTAAAAAATAAAAAAAAACAATTTTTTTTTTTTTTCTAAGATGAGAAAAGCAATGAATACAGAGGTATTTAATCTCCAAGACAAAAAGTACACAAACTGTAAACATTGCAAATCCTTTCCATACAATGATTACTGGAAATTAACGGAATTATGAGAAAATTTCTAAGCAGCAGAAATTCCAACCAACCTGATTAATTGCATTATGGATAACTTGTTATCCTTCATGTAGTTAACAGAGTCTATTCACTTAACCAGGCTTTGATGATCTTTTGCATTTAAATGGGATTTTTAATAACTAATATATAATTAATGGACCTGTACCATACTAAAATTGCTTTTATTGTATGCTTTCAGAAAAAGAAAGAGTATTTATTATTGCTATCATAACTTTTTTCTTTTTTTTTTTGCTGTTAATGTTTTTTGAAAGGAAAATTACCCAGAAAAATTAATGATAAATCTTTGAATAAAATTACCAAATGAGCATAAAGTGCAGTAGAATTATATTTTTATTGATATTTAAACAGTTGATTTAGTTTTAACAAAATTACAGATTTTTTTCTTTTTAATTAGCTGAGAATTTCTGAATATCTAAACTTGTAGACCAAGCAATTGGTATTTTCAGCTTTGTCAATAACTTAAAAAAACAAAGAAAGACTTCTAGAACATTCATCATCAGCTTAGCAGCAAGATTCACTACAGAGAACAGAAATGGTGGAAGATAATATTTGGAAGTTTATCACAAAATTTTAAAATAAAGAATAACAATAGCATATAGTGAAAACGAAGTTTTTTGAGGCAAAATTATTGCGGAGATTTTTTCTTTTGTTTTCTTTACGATGTTCTTTTGCTGTATTCTTAGCAAGTTTGGTGTCACAGTAAATGTACAAAAGAGACAGGCATCATCTTTATTTTAGTATGGTATGGAGAAGCCGCAGTATATAAGCACTCAATCCCTTATCTTGTAAACAATATAGGAATCTGCAACCCCCACCTCTTCCTTTCTCCTATAATTTAGGGAAGCCTACAAAGAAAGAATTAGAAAACTATCCCATAAACAAAAGACAAAAAAATGTTTTTGAGTGTTTTTTTTTTAAATTGCAGAAGTTTGCTATCACTTATTGCAGTCTCAAATAATGGAGGCAGAAGGTAGTAAGCATTGATTTTTTTTTAATCTGGTTGTGAGAGTGGAGAGGAATTTATTGAGGAGCAAAACAGGGCCAGAAAAAATTTTTTATTCTTTTTTAAGTATGAAAATTTATATCTGTGAGAAATGCAGTGTCTCTATGCCCTCTGACTGCTCTTCTATTTGCTTATAATTCAGGGTACAAATTTTGAATTATGTTCAGAATTTGGCCAGATTTTATATCAGATTAATCAAAATGTTTCTGTGCTCTCAGTATTATATAACAAATAATTTTTCTGTATTTACATGAAGAGCTCAAGCAAAAGTCTTTTGGATAATTATATACACATTTAATTTAGAGGTTTTAGTTCTAGTTACACTGCTTATTTGTTATTGTATATTACATTCATTGCTATTAGCAGGTAAATAATTGTTCTGATTTAATTATTGACAGCATGAATGAAACACCATAAAGTCCTGCAAAACTGAAATTTTACTGAATTTTTATTCAAACTTATTATTATGCAACACAGAGTACCTCAGTTATAGTTGAAGTTTCTTAATTTTGAACTTTGGCTTCTCCTCTCATAGTATTTCTATAGATTTTCTTTAATATGACATTTAATAAAGTTTTTTTTATTTAGTATAAGTTTGAAATACAGCTTTTCTCTCTTTAACCCTTAAAATGCAGCGATCATAATCTCTGAAACCTACCATATGCACAAAAAATGAAATTTAAAAAATTTTTTAAGAAATGGATGGACACATGCTTTGCTCAGCTACCTGACCGTCCAAAAATGATGTTCCTGTCATGGAAAAATACTGTGCATATACATACACTGCAGCTTAAGAAATAATTTTAAAAAAATTTATAAATTTTTGTAAATTTGTATTTAGCAGCAGTCAGTTGAGTAGAAAGTTGTACCATTTAAGTATATGATTTAAGTATTTGATTAATGCAGAGAAATTGTCTGTGATCTCTCATCTTTTATTTTGCCTTCTGTTTTCTCTGATTTTTAGCTCTCCTCATTAATATGCTTTAGGGAGCATTAAAATATATGTAATTTTGTTACAAAATTCTAAATTCTTAGTTTTAATTTTTATTCACTTTTTTTTTTGCTTTTAACTGTCAAGAAAATGTGCAAAATTTCACATGTAATTATGAAAAATGATTATATATGCTTTCATCTTCATGCCTAAAAATTCATTATATTATCATTATTGGGTAATAATGTGAAAAGTTTACAACTTTTTTACTACATTTATCATTTATAATAGGCAAACTTTCAATGATTGTGCTAATGCAAGTTTAAAAATTGAATAAGTCATCTTATATGCTTTCACTTTACATCATTCTGACATTGAAGACAGAAATAATTTTATTTTCAGTTTGACTGATTGAAGAAAGCTATATTAATTAATTAAGCTTCATAATGTCAATGTTAGGATTAAACCATTTAACCTCTGTCTTAATGTCACTTTGCAGAGAATTCAAGGTATACCATTTTTTGTGTTTCAATTTGTCTTGTCTATTTTTCATTATTATCTTTATGGTATATTGTAGCTTAATATTTTTATCATTTTTTAAAACTTTCAATTGTTGACTTTATAAAACTATTTGAAATATAAAACTTATATTTTCTTTCATAGTAATTTTACACTTGTATGTTTATTCTATATAATGTATGTGCAATAGATGTTCAAGTCATTTTTCAGTATTTTTATGAATACCTTTTTTTTCATTATGTAGATCCAGTGGCCATTTAGGCTTGGAATCTTTCATATCATTCTTGATGACATGGTCTCAGTTTTCCTATGAATTTGAGCTATTCCTGCAATTCTTCTGTGAAGCTAACCTTAGCCGTTTGTCCCTTAATTGTCTTTAAAAATGCTTTCATAGGTAATCCAAGTTCTATAGTATACAGGAAAGCAATTTATTCAGTATTTTTCTAATTATATTAATTTTGGATATAAGACATTGTATTCCAGCTTCATGATGACAGGCAAGAGGTTATTCCAAAGATGGATATACAACTAGAAGAATTTAGATCTCTATTGATGTATGTAAAATTTATTTTACATCTGTACCTAATGCATTCATATACTATTGCTTCAAATTTGCCTAATAAACATCTAGAAGATTGAAATTGGTGAAATTTTTACTCATTTGTGAAGAGTAGAGACTGCCAGTATGCAAGTTATGATACAAATGATTTCTGTGAATCAACCTGTATAATATTCTTAAGGAGGAAGTGGCTCTCATCTTTGTGGTATTGATGATGCTGCAACTGAAAAGTTTTGATTGCAGGGACTGCAAATTTTTTAATAATAAAAAAAGCCCACTCTATGCATGCAGTGATATCTTGGCAACTATATGCTTTTAGCTTCAGACTTTCTAGGCAAGTAAGTTTGCCTAATTTTACAGTCCATTTAAATGTGATGACGACGGTCATGTAAATCAAACTAAATTTTATTTTTCAGGATAGTTCAAATGATTATAGCGGTTATTTGTATAAAGGAGTTTAATATACAGTAATTGCTGAAAATTAAATTATTGTTTTTAGTGATACACAGAGAGTAGCTATTGTGCTTTACAAACTCTTTCTATTGTTATAAGTAAGCTTACTATTCTTAACTACATATTCCTCTTTTTTGATGATATTTGGAACATGTGCTTTACCAAAATTTATTCCTTTGCCTTTCACATTTAAAATTTGCTTTTACAAGTAATCAATTATTAGTAGTTGTTACGATGTATACCCCTTAAAGGGACTACGTTACGCAACAGCGAGAGTAAAACCAACAAACAACAAACACTAATGACTTCAACTTCCAAAAAATATATACCCAGCGGTGATATTATTCAATCCTATCACGGACAGTTTATACAGTTAGATCCAGATATATGTTGCTCACAGGTAACTAAACTCAATCCAACACTGCAATACAATAATTAGGGTAGCCAATACAAAAACTTATCTGAAGTTACTGACAGTCAAAGCTGCTCTGGATATGGTCCCTCTGGTTGCTTGGTTGGTTGAGAAATCTGTTGTCTTCTGTCTTATTTCGAATGTCCATACTGCTTGATATTCATTTGTGGGTTAACTCTGCCTGAAAGGATCTCCTGAGTCCTCTGTCCAAAGAAAGGGTCTGGTAGATAGATCTTTTTATAGTGGATCACTTTGGTAGGTAGGTCTTTTTATAGAGGATCTTTTGCATGACAATGGATGTAGCTGGACAGAGGTCAGTGTACCTGGTCAACATTTATCACTGAGCCACCAATGACCAGACCTGCCTCCCAGTGTCCAGGCCCCACAATAACAAAGAGTCCCACCAGAATTTTCTGTCACTCACAGACAAACCAGTTTCCTGATAAAAATAAACTTTAAAAAAAAATCACATATGTATATCAGGGCTGGTAACACCACCCCCCCTTACAAAAAAAAAAAAGAAAACAGATCATAAGGGAGGCTTTCTTTCAACCTGAAATAGTAACCAACATTTTTCAAGGAAACAACATTCTAATTTTTTTTAAAAGTTTCTTGACAATGCATCAATAATAACGTTATCTTTACCTTTGACATGTTGAATTTCCAAATTGTACTCCCTCATCATCAAATTCCACCTCAACACCCTCTGATTTTTACCTTTCATTCTATTAATGAATGTGAGTGGATTATGATCAGTCAACACTATCACAGGATGTACTGCATCTCTCAAATATACTTCAAAATGCTATAGAGCTAAAATCAGTGACAATGCTTGCTTCTCTATTGTACTGTAGTTACACTGACTTTTATTGAACTTCTTGGAGAAGTAACACAGGGTGATCGATACCATCATCACCTTCCTACAATAATACAGAACCTAACCCAATATCACTTGCTTTAACTGCCACTTTGAACTGTTTGTTAAAATTTGGGGCTTGTAGTACAGGAGCATGAAGAAGTAAGAATTTTACTTTTTCTGAAAGCTTTGACATTCATCAGACCAGACAAATTTTGACCTTTTCTTTAAAAGATTTGTGAGTGGTGCTACAACATCAGAAAAATTTTGACAGTACTTTCTGTAATAACCAACTACACCCAAGAATCTCATCAACTCCTTACTAGATGGAACAGGAAAATCCACAATGGCTTCAACTTTGGCCTTATTAGGTTTTACCTGACCCTGACCTATTTTGTGGCCAAGAAAATTCAAATAAGCTTTTCCAAAATCACTTCACCAAATTTACAGTTAACTTTGCTGCTTTTAGCCTATTGAACAATTCCCTAATGCATTGCATGTGTTCTTTCCATGTATCACTGTAAATAATCAAATCATGAATGTAAGCTTCACAACTCTCCAATCCAAAGATAACTGTGTTAATCATCCTTTGAAAAGTTGCACCAGAATTTTTCATCCCAAATGGCATCACCTTGTATTGATACAACCCATCTGCTGTACTAAATGCAGCAATTTTCTTTGCTCTTTCTGTTAAAGGCACCTGCCAGTATCCCTTGAGTAAATCAAACTTACTGACATACTTCGCATTACCCACCCTATCAATGCAATCATCCACTCTAGGTATAGGATATGAATCAGATTTTGTGACAGCATTGACTTTTTGAAAACCTATACAAAATCTATGGGATCTGTCAGGTTTTGGCACATATGGTGAACTCCAACTGCTGCTACTATGTTCAATCATATCATTTGCCAACATATAATTAACTTCTTTACGCATTTGAGCCAATTTGTTTAGATTACAACAGTATGGATGCTGTTTTATAGGTAGCGCATCCCCAACATCATCATCATGACAAATAACATCAGTACAACTTGGATTGTCAGAAAACAGTACCTTGAACTCATTAATCAAATCTCTTTGATCATCAGGTTGTATGTGTGATACTAAGTTTATAATGACATCAGAATTTTGCAGTTTGATTGAACAACCCGGAATATCGAGATCAGAATCAGTATAAGTAATAGGATATATTTCTGTTTGATCACCATTAGTCACTGGAGCCAAAACAGCAGCTATCACTGCACCGAGCTTTCTTTCATGGTACAGTTTGATCATGTTCACATGGCAGAGCTGTCTGGTTTTCCTATGTTCAGGTGTTTTCACTATATAGTTAAGGTCATCAATCGCTGAGTCAATTATGTAAGGTCCAGAATATTGGGCTTGCAAGGGCTGACTTGGTACTGGGAACATCACGAAGACTTGTCTCCTGGTTAAAACTTCCTGGGCTTGGCCTGTGTATCATACCAGGTTTTCATGCCTTGAACCTCCTTGAGATTTTCATGAGCCATCTGACTGGCTTTGAGTAACTGTGACTTCACGGTGGTGACATAGTCCAGTAGATTTCCATCACAGTCACCTGCTAACCACCTCTCAGACAACACCAGTGGTCCACGTGGTCTGCCACCAAAGACTAGTTCAAATGGGCTGAATCCAAGTGACTCTTGATTCATCTCACAAATTGCAAATAGCAGGAAAGGTATCTCCTCATCCCAGTCGTGATGGTTCTCATGACAATAGGTCTTCATCATTGTTTTAAATATCTGGTGAAAACTCTCTAGTGCTCCTTGGGACTCTGGATGGTAAGCACTGGATCGGAATTGCTCGATGCCCAACTTGTACATAGCTTGCTGGAAAATCTTAGACATGAAATTCGATCCTTGGTCCGATTGAATTGATTTGGGCAGTTTTATGGTAGTGAAAAATTTCATCAATGCTTTTGTAATGGTTTTTGCAGTTATATTTCTGAGAGGGATAGCTTCTGGAAACTGAGTTGATGCACACACAATTGTTAACAAGTACTGACAACCTGATTTAGACTTTGGAAGAGGCCCAACACAGTCAACAATGACCTGGCTGAAAGGTTTAAACTTGTTCTTGTGAGTGAGAGCATAGTCAACCACAAGCTCAGCTGCATGGTGAAGTGTAGTGACTTTCTATTCATCCAAATGAGTCCGAAGGTCAGTGAATAGACCTCTCCTCCACTGATAAGGCAGAATAAACCACCTGGGCATGACCCACCAGCTTGCTTTGTAGTAACATGGTCCAATATGACTCCGGCCAATTCAGGTTTGCAGCCACCTTCTCAAAATGGAGAAAGTTTTTGTTTACCTCATTCTCACAAAACAGTGGTACCAGCCTAACAAACTTGGCAACATCAAGGTCTGCATTTGAAGCTTGAGATCTTTTAATGTGTGCTTCCTTTTCCAGCTCCATCAGTTTTAGCTCATGTTCACAAATCTTTCTCCTTTCTTCAGCTTCTTGTTGTCTTAACCTAAACTGATATTCAAGTTCTAGTCTTTTCAGGGAAATCACATCACTAGGTGTTTCCAGTGCCTTCAAGGCATCTTTTGGTAAAATATCTTCCACCAAATATCCCACAATAAAAAGTGCAATCTCTGCCTTCCCCATAGCTGTTTTGACATCTAGTTCATAATGATGACCAAACACCAACAATTCATTCTTTCTCAAACCCTTGATCGCATCACCAGATGGATTCTTTTCAAACTCCACTAAAAACTCTGACAATTTGAAAGCCATATTTTCTGCTTGCTGGTTTCACAATAGCAACACAGCAGAAAAAATATAAGAGTTGATCTCTGCCAAACACTCAAAAAAAATATTTCATATCCCAGATGAGCCACAATTCTGTTACAATGCATACCCCTTAAAGGAATTATGTTAAACTTAACTTCCAAAAAATATGTACCAAGCAGTGATATTATTACAATCCTATCACGGACAGTTTATACAGTTAGATCCAGACATATGTTACTCACAGGTAACTAAACTCAATCCAACACTGCAATAAAATTACTAAGGTAGGCAATACAAAAGCTTATCTGAAGTTGCCGACAGTCGAAGCTGCTTTGGATATGGTTGCTTGGTTGGTTGAGAAGTCTGTTGTCCTCTGTGTAACTTCGAATGTCAGTTACACATATGCTTGATATTCACTTGTGGGTTAACTGCCAAGAAAGTCTGGTAGATAGTATAGAGGATCATTTGCATGACAATGGACAGTAGCTGGACAGAGGTTAGTGTACCCAGTCAAAATTTATCACTGAGCCACCAATGACCAGACCCACCCCCTAGGTTCCAGGCACCACAAAGTAAAGAGTCCCACCAGAATTTTCTGTCACACACACACACAAGCCAGTTTTGTGATAAAAATAAATTTTAAAAAAAAAATCACATATGTATCCAGGGCTGGTAACAGTAATTGTCATCAATATTATATTGTATATTGCAACATGTTTTCCGCATGAAAGCCTTGAAACTTGTCATCGAGCATGAAAGTCTTAATAATGTGAAATTGTATCATTTAAAATATTTTCTTTTTTTTAGTTTCTTAGTTTCAAATTTAATGATGTAAGGGATAGGAAGGAGATAGATACCCATAACTATCTTTAAGTATATTATTCCTGTAGAGAAAAAAACATTTGCTAGTAATATAATTGAAAGCAGAATCATACAGTAGAAATTAGCATTGCATTTTTTGGCAGCACCTAGGAAAACTGAAATAGTTGGTTCAACATTTTTTGTTTTAGTTATTCAGAAAGTTTTTTAATGGACTACTTTGTCACAAAATTTTTGTTTTTGTTTTCTAAAATTCATTTTGACAAAGGTTTTTTAAGTGAAAGACTTAATACATAAGAAATTTTTAGTACTTTAATTTTTCTTTAATTAAATTATAGTTTATGACATTTTCAGGAATCAGATTAGCTAAAAGACATGGAAGATGCGGGCATAACACTATCATTTCTGGTTTTTTGTACTTAAATAAGTTACACTATTTATTTTTAAAATATAACTAGCAATAAATTTTTAATCCACCATACTATATTTTATGGCAAATAGTTGACTATGAATCAATTTCTCTTTTAAGAATTACTAATTTTCATTACATGACTGACTATTACACTTTTGAAGGAAGTGAAGGGCTGAATTTATAAAAGTTTAAATGGAAGATTGAATGCACCTTTCCAAAAAAAAAAAAAACTTAAGGGTTAAAAGAAACAACTCTGATAAATTTGCTTAGTTAATCTGTTTGGGAAAAGTCTTTTTCTAGGGTGATACTGATGTTATTTCTGAAAGAACATACATTACTACTTCTTCGGGCCAAGTGGTTAGCCAATCTTTAAATTGATTAAGGATTATTTAACTGGTCAAATCATTTATTTTGCTCTGTATATTAAACTGTTGGTTTAATCCCATGTTGGCAGCATTTAAAAAAATTTTTAGTGAATGTTTCTTTCTCATATTGCATTTCCATATTTCCACATTTGGATTTTCTTGAAGTGACAGTGAGGTTATCAGTTTATAACACAATTAAAATGTATGAATACCTTTATCTGGGAAGGGTGATGAAGAAATATTTTTATTTCTAGGTTTAAGCAAAATTTACAGACAGATATTACTAAAATCCATAAGTTTTTGGACTGATATTTACAGCAAGAAAGAAAAATTACTTGCATTATGATAATAGCAAATGCAGTACATTACTTAATGTCTGCTATCAAATAATGACTTGTCAAATAATGTAAATACTGCAGAAGATTGGATTTTATATGAATTCAGTGATAATAGCTGATTTTAAAGAAGCTAAGAATAATTTTAAAAAACAACAGAATTAATGCAGTATGGTAACTTAAAGACTTTCTATGTGAGTTTAAGATACACCAGAGCTAAAAATCTAATGATAATATGCGTAAATCTTAATCAGTGTAATTTGCTGAATTAAGCACTACTTTTTATTACCATTCATACACCATAGAACATAACAGAATGATGTAGCTGACCAATTATTTTTTCTTTTTGTTTTCAACTAGATGTTTTGTCATTGATATAAATAATGGATTCTGTATTACTGTTCTGTGGTACTGAAAACCATATTAAAATCTTATTAGTAACTAAGAAAATGTTTAAAAAGATGTTAAAACCAGATTGCTCTTCATCTCCAGCTTCTAATGTAGACTTCAAGCACCACTTATAGATAAATGAATGAATGTAAACTATTTGCTGATTGTTAACAGTCTTCCTGATCTGTTTTTAATGATTTTAGCAATTACTCGAATTCAATATATGAAAATTTCATTTTAAAGAAAGAATATATTTGTTTAAGTTATTTTGTTTTATTGTTTTTTTAACACTAAGAGCTGCTATTTAAAAAAGAATTTTATGAATTAGTATAGTTTGCATATACTTTAGTCATTGAGATGACCATGGAAGCCATCTCTTTTATTACCCTTATTATTTTTTTAAGCTGCTGTTCCAACATTTTTCAGAAAACACATTAAGTCTCCAACATTTGTATCATTCCTTGAAGACATTTCTGTGTCCATCCCCATCTGAAAAAAAAGAAGACAACTTTTCGGAAATTGAAGAGTGGCTTAGATGTACATTTCAGATAAGTGGAAAATTAGATCAGCCCAGCTTAGTTTATAGATCCTTGAGGAGAGATTTTATTATGTATCCCAAATTACTAAGAGCTTTTAAAATGTATGGCTAAAATATGCCAAAATTAAATAGTATCTGTGTGATTCATTCTATGGAACAATAGTCTTTTCATGTCTGTCTTTTTTGTTGAGTAGGACAAAGAAAGCAGCTGTTTTTTTGTTTTTTTTTCATTATTCATTGCAAAGAACCATCAATAATTTATTAACATTGCGTGATAAAGAAAATTTGAACATTTCTGTTTCTTAGAATGGGGTGTGTTTTAGTTTTGTTTAGAACAGTTCACATTTGATATTTTTCTTATACTGTACATATAGTTTCCAGATAAAGTAGCAAAAATATATCACTGGAGGCAGTTGGATTGTTGGTTAGTACAGTTTGTAGAATAATTGTTTGTTATGGTGACAACTACAAACTGGGTCTAGTCTATTTTTGGTGAGTTGCTTGTGTTACTGAATGTAAAAAGTTAAGTTATGATGATTGGACAAAGCATAGATGCAGAAAGCCTACTGCACATGCAAAATGGTTTCTTTATATAGCTTTATTACAGGAGCCCCAAGGCCTGTTAATAAACACATTTAATTTACTCCATTACTTAACACTTTTTATAATAATTTAGCTATATCATTAATTTCACTACAACCAAACTAGCAATATTTTTCAAACATTTATAGGTATGCCTTAACTTTCCTTTTATGAAGACCACAAAATAACTCTGTGTCATTGTTGTATTGTGCTTGATAATGTTTGGCTCTGTTTCATAGTTGTGCAAGATGGAGTTCTTGTCATTTCCGGTATCAGTGCTTTTTAAAAATTCTCATCTCAGATGAGTGCAAAAAGTATAAAATGGTTGAGACTAATTAATTTTTACATACATTTGATAATTCATGGCTAATAATTTTAGCACTGAAGCTAATTCATCTTAGCATTCCTTTAACAAATTTAAATATTTTTATCAGATGTTTTAGGTATCTAGAAGTGTTTATTTTAAATATTAATGGACATTTTAAATCTTGTATATACAGATACCTTAAAAAAATAAATAACAAATAACAATAATCAAATGCTTTTCATTAAATTTCCAAAGATTCTAAAGAATGAATCTGTCAGATTTTATTGTAATTAATATCAAAATATATTCTCTTATGGTCAGTAATAAAAATAAACCAACTAAGCAGATAACAGCAATCATAACTTTTAAGAAGACGTGCAGAAAGATGCTTTTTTTAACAAATCATCACAGCAATGATAAAATCAAAACAAGTTAACAGGCTTGATGTCATTTCTGTGAGGGAGGAGCATGATAGTAAAACAGTCAACTTCTGTGAATGTTTCTCGCAATTATTAATGATGATGTGATTTTATTCCTTTTTTTTAATTACTGGCATTTGAGTATGGTTTGTTATCACAAGATGATACACAAATTGCCTTATTGCAGCACCATAGTAACCACCTGAACTATTTTTAATAAATCATTAAATGAAAAGAAAAACAAAAACATTGATTGCGTAAATTGTTTTATTTTATTAAAATTTTATTTTCTAACTGTTATTTTTTCTTTCTGCACCGATCATTACTGACCTGGTAATGCTGGTATTAATTTTGTTATTGTCAAGTTGATTTTACTTTGCCGACAAAATTGAGATTAAAGCTGCAAAAAAGTAGCTATTGTTATTTGTTGGAAAACACAAAGGAGGATTTTTTTCCATCTGATTTCCAAGACACCAATGAATACCAACTCAGAAATAAAACCAAGAATTATAAATACAGGAAACCAATTTTTTTTTTTTTTTTGTCCATTTGTGAACAGTTTTGCTAAAACTTAATTTTAAAGTTACATAGATAATACATAAACTACAAAATGCACACACAAGTTTTATCGTGGAATTTAAGCATTTAATTGATAACCTTTAAATTAGTATTTGTAGACAATTAAATTTTGTTTGTTGGTAAAAACCTTGACCAAAAGCAAAACAACCCATAGTTTGGAATTTAATTTTGTAGAACTCATGTCATCACACAGATTCTTGGTGATTTGCACTCATCACTATAGCACCCACTACCTACAGATTATGAATTATTTTTTTTGATTCCATGATTGACTGAGACAGTATGGGTTCTGCTTTATTAATTGCTGTATAGTAAATTGTCCATTTAATCATGAGGAGGAAAAAAATTTATCTTTACTACCATAGGTCATCTTACCCCGCCTTTGGGAATTATTAATATTAAATAATTTTTAAAATATCAATGAGTAAAAAAAGATAGAATTAAGGAGTAAGTTTTTTTTTAGATTTTAAAATTATTTTAATAAACCTTTCTTTTTCACCTGATATGACTTTTAACGCTCTAATTCAATCAGCTCTCATGTCACTATGGGTTATAATAAGAATAAGATGGGCAGCAGATGGCTCAAATGTGTAGCATACATTTGGCTTTGGGCTATATTTGGTCCCCAGTCCAACAATGTGTGTCTTTCACAGCTAAACAGAGGAGTTCTAATGGAGAGTTTTTTCCCTGCCAACTGTTGCACTTCAGTGTAGCTGCTGATCTCTAGTCTCTGAGCACAAAGCTAAACACTTAGCCTTATAAAAATGGTAGCTAGCTACAGAGATGGAACCAGACTAGTTTTTGCTCATTGTGTCGTAACCCTGCTCGTCTGATTTTTATAGGTATATCTATACACAACTGAACACTTAAATAAGAGTAAACAGCAAAATTTAATTTTCTAAATATATGTAGATAATATTCCTGTTTACTATCAAATTTTTATTCTCTTTTGTTTTATTTTTCTCCAGCTCTCTAAATTTTGACAATTATGTTTTAGATTTTTGTCACAGAAGATTCAAAGTATTTTAATTAAAGGAACAATTAAGAGAAATCTTTTTATTTATTTACACAGATTTAAAGTTTAAAATCTATAGATAACACAAAGGAAAACTGATGAGTGCATATTAAAAAAAAAAGATAAAGAACAAAATTATCATGGAGCCTTGCCTTCAGTAGAGAATAGATGAGTCCTAAATCTTAATTACAAACTATTTACAATACTGACACATTTAAATATGATACAATATATGCATGCTTTCTGTACATGATAACATTATCTGGCAATGAAGAGTAAGTTCAAACCTTGAGGGTACTACATATATATATGAAACTCTTCAATCATGAAAGGAAGCAGTAATATTACTTTAATTATTGGCATGTGCCAGTCATAAACATACTTTTCAGCACAATAGTAAATATTTTAATATTAATTATAAGTATAAAATTTAAATTACAATTTTATAAAGATTCCTTATTTTCATTGGGAAGTTTTTAGTCTCTAGAAAAATTCTTCAAAAAAATCAACTGCTGCATGGGCAGTTTGATTTAAGCTGTTTATTATAAAGACATGATGCATTTATGTTCAGTCTTTTAATGATTCTGACAATACGTTGACATAGGTGGTATTTACACTAAATATCAGGAAATGTGGTGAATCACTAAAATTTATGGCCAATACTTTAGTTGATGTCAATATTTACACTTGGTGAGAATTGAAATAATTGAAATACTCCGATTGTTTGTGTAAACACTGGTTGAGTTGTTGGAAATAAAGAACAATTGTAATGACCTTGAAGATGATTAGCTGTTAATTCCTTTCTAGAAGAGTCTGCATGGTGTATGGATGTACTCATTTCACCAGCTATCTGCGGTTGATTAATTTGCTTTTAGTCATTAATGGCCAGGCTTTTGTCATATTCATCATCTTACAAAATACACATTATAAGGTAGTGTTCTTTTTTGTATTTTTTTTACTATTGATGGTCTAAAACTGTGATTCGGTTTCCATAAAAATACTTGTTATTAGTCATGCTTCAAAATGGAGTGAGTGGAAGTGTCAATGATTGTGTGGGTGTATGATGTGCATCCAAAATTTTTTATTATTTTACATGAACACAAGAGATACTGTGTTCATCTTGCATTTAATCAATAATGGAGGCATTATTGAGAAAAATATACAAAATGGGCATGTTTTTTTGGGGAAAAATTTTTTTAAAATGCAGTACCATAACAACATGTGCCAGACATAATAAAGTAAAATATTTTTATACAAAAATATTAATGTAGGGAAAGAGAAGCATACTATTAAAAAATTAATTTATCTTTAAAGCACTTTTGTAATGTTGAAAGTTTAAGAACCAGCCTTCCCAAAAAGAATTTACAACATATTTTTGTTTTCCTTATATTTTAAAAATTATTATATCTTTGGAATAAAGCCATTATTTCATATGCCTAACATGCTTTTTGTAACAGTAAAAATGATGAAAATTTTGAAAATAGCTAGAAAGAAAGAAAAACTTTTATTCATTTGTGAGATATTCTTTTTGCAAATTATTGATAAATTTTCAGTGGTTATTGAAAAAAATGCTTTTCTCTTGAAGTGAAATGTTACTTCAGTAAACAGTCTTACTCAATATTGCCAGTTGAAGGATGACTGATTTTGCAGAAGCTGCTAGAGAAAGTGACTCTGTCACAGCAGCCAGTTTTTATACTACAGAGAGACAAATATGCAATAATATCTAGGTATTTTTACACTAAAAACAAAGTAAATGAAATGGTATAACTGAAAAGCTTGAAATGAATGTCTGGAGTTATACGAGCATGATGTCTTGGAGGAAGCAGTCTTTTATTCATTTTTAAACTGTAGAAATTGAAATATTTTAAATAGAGTTGCTTGGTAAAGAATTGTTTTGTTTTATCATACCTACATTATACTCTAGAAATGGCATTATGGACTTTCTAAACTATGACAGAGATAAAGAGTTGGTTCCCCTGGGCTATGCTACACTTCCACAGATATGGTTGACTAGTTAAAGTATACACTACAATGATTCAAATTCAACAAGATCAGAACTCATACACTGATACTACTGCTCTTTGTGCTTTTTTTAAAAATTATTACTCTTGAAAAGCTTTTTATTCGTCTTTATAAACACAGTTAAATTATCACTTTAGTCACATTTCACAGGTAATGTTTTATGGTTATCTCCTCTTAACCAGGTATTAGTTTAATAGCTAAAAATTTTGCTTTTTTCAGTTACATACAACAGCATAGATTTTTTTTTTTAAGTGTTTGCTGTAGTTTTCAAGTGCAAATTGTCAGGCAAACAGAAAACAATGCATGCTGTAAAATAGCCAACTTTTAATAGAGCTATATATTTAAGTTTATAGATCAATCTTAAAACAAGAAAAAATAAACCATTCTGATTCAGAAGGCCAGTTTGCTGAGCTAGAAATTATTATCATAACTATACTGTGTTTTCAATAGAATATTCAAATAATTCCATGATGGAAGTGCTCATATTTGATAGTTTTATTTATTAGCTGGCCAGATAAAATTGATTAATAATTAATGTGCACATTTTAACATTTACAATAAATGTTCCACATGTAAAATGTGTTAAATGATACATTGATGGTATAATGCAGTGTTGCTTTGATAATTATTTGTTCCATTTTTCATTGACTTAAGGAGTCACCAGATCAAAATGGATTTTCGAAAGCCAGTGATAACCCAGCTTAATTGGAGATAATGGAACTGATTAATATTTTTAAAGTAAACCAAAGATTCTTATTATCTCTGAGCAAAGTTAAACAGAATAGGGAACTTGTAGTGTTATGCAGCAGCTCAGAAGAGATTGATCATGATCTCAAAAAGTTTACACTAGTAACCATTTGGTTAATAATAGTTTAACAAGAAAGGAAAATGTATCATCAGCATCAGTTTTAGATATAATGGGGGAAAAAGTTAATTTAACTGCTGAGGTCATATGTAGGATCAAGTTTATTGGATATTTTGCTTAAGACACAGCATAAGATTTATATGGTTGGGAAAAATTTGTTGAAATTGTTAGCTATTTTTGTGAGCGTTTACATATAATTCCTGTTTTTCCTGTACATGTCTGATAAAATAAAGGTCAGCAAGCACAGAAAAAAAGCTAATGACACAGTTAATACTCTTGGCACTGATGTGAAAACTGACAAGTTTTTCAACGTGATTATTTGTTTCCAATTACTTACCTTCATGTAATACAAAAGCTGCATAACATATCAAGTTTCTGTTTAGCAGAAATCATTAGGAATTGAGTAAATTTGTTTATGGAGAAAAGGACTAAAGCCAACAACATTAAGTGATGAAATAACCTATTTTTCAGGCTACTATTGACTCATTTTTATTTTGAATTAGTCTACATTATTCACCTTAAATAAAGCTACTCGATAACTTTTTTGGTTTTTTTTTTAAATAGTTTTGCTACAAACAATTGGTAAATTTATTCATTTGTTGTTATTGTTGTTGAACTTGCTTTTACCAGCAGGTTATTTTATTATTTATGCATTAATTTTTTTGAACAACAATACTATATCCAGATTTCCATAAATCTGGGTTGCTTGACCATTCTGATTCCCAAGTTGTATTTTTTGGAATAGCTTCCTCACCATTAAATCAGTTAAAAATTATCAGAGAAATTTCAAGCCATTAGCACCTATTAATATGCAATCCAAGTGCTTTATGCCTAACTTCATAGAGGTACATATCATTGTGTTCCTTTCTGCCTTGCTGAAAATACATTGGAGAAAAAGAGTATAAGGAGGACACCAACTCTCTAGTGCCAAGGAATACATCAGTATCTTGCACTTGCTATGTGTTTAACTTTTTTCTGAAACATTTTTTTTAAGCATAGCTATTCATTAAAATTTAGTAGTCTTTTTTAATTCATATTTTATACGGGTAATTCTTATTTTAATGGATTTATTTACACGTGCAACAGCAGACAACAACCAAGTCAATGTTATAACAAATACATAAATTAATATGGTTACTCTAAAAGATAAAATGATATTTCTTTGGTATTTCATATCAACAAGGCAATTTTTATACCTTTTTGTTTTCATTTTTTATTATATGGCAATCAGCCTTTAATGACTAAAGCAACAATGATGATACTAAAAGCATAAACTATTCAGTAGACTGAACAAAAGTCAAAACGATTTGTACTGATGCAGCCTCATAACAAAGTCTCTTTAAATTAAATAACCAAGAAAACCCTGAAAGTACTCTGCATATTAGAGAGTTGGATTACACATGCAAACAGCCTCCAGCACTTGGAAGGTTTAGAAGCCATACATCTGGTTAAAATCTTGCCCAATGTACCTCAGTAGAAAGCCTTCAATTTCTTCCTCTTCCTCTCCTGGCATCTGCACCATTTCTTTGTTCTGAGAGAGAAAAGATAAAGAAACTGACATTACAAGTGATGTTGCATTACAAAGTCACTATTTAAGAACATGCTTCTCTTCTTCCTTGTTAACCATACTACAAAAATTTTATTGTAAGCATTACCTAAGATTTCCTTTTCTAAACATATAAACAGAATTTTAGAAAATTATTACAAGTTTTTTGTTTATTGACTTCTAAAAGTTCTAACTATGTGGCCTGAATATTTCATTGTTTTATGATTGTGTGGAAAACAACCTATAGCCTATGAAGAAAGCTGGCTGCTGTTTTCCTTAGCAAACTCTGGCACTCATGCATTGTCTGGTAGTAGAGTTATAGTCCAACTAAAATTATTCACTGTCTTATGATACATCAAAGAAAAACACAATGCAGCTGAAAGAGTGCTGACAGGCTGCAACATTGTACAAAACAATTGTTCAAATTGGCCAAGATTAAGGATTATTTGGAAAGAAAATTTTGTAGCAGCTTGTATGAGAAACTGAGTATGCATTTGGAATTGAGACTCAAAAGAAGCTGTATGTGATTCCAGAAAATCAAGTTGGAAACAAATTCGAGGCATTTATAAGTTATTTTATGTTTCTTTAGCTGTTTTGAGTTGAAAATGGATATTTTTATGACATGTGGATTGCTTGTTAAGGAGGGAGTACCAATGATTTTTTTTTTGTATTTAAAAAAAATTACTAAATACTGATTATATGAAATTTTAATGGATTATAATAATCATCTGTTATATTTCCAATGTTTGTAATTGTATATTTTTTTGTTATTCATTTTTGATAATTACATTTAAACAAGCTTTCTTGGAATGGCTTCATTCATTGATAGTACTTATGAAGTATGTCACATTTCTGTACAAATACTTTAATTGAAAAATTATAAATGAAGAAGACACTAGTGTATTTCCAAAATGGATGGCATTAAAGAAAAAAAATACATTTTTATAACAAAAAACATAAAGCATTATCCTTAGGTAATTTTATAGAAATTCAGTTGTGTGTAAATGATTTTTTTTTTTAACTTAGGTAACCAAAGCAAACTTAAATCATTTATAATAATATACATTTTCATCTTTAACTTCTTACCCTATCCAGCAAGTTGTTGACTGTCCATTCTAACATACCACAAAATGCAAGCAATAATACATACATATACACTAGAAAATCTCATATAGCAATTTGACTGAATATCAATAAAAGATAGTTGTTTGTGTCTTGTTTTGTTTGTTTTGGGGGATATGACAGTGTATAAAATAAGTGTGCAGTGTTCCCAAAATGTGCAGTGATCATCCTCATTTTGTACAGTAATGAAATTGTACTATCTAAAACTATGGAGTAAGGAGACACTGTGGCTCTAAAGTGATCTAGATCAATTCCGACAGCAAATCTCCTCAGTTCAAGCTGCCTCCTTCAGATGTGATGCTTCAGCTGATAGAATGCAGAAGGAAAATCAGTTTCTGCTACTGAAAATTATAGACAGTCATGGTAAAAAAAAAGGCAAACTTTTCTTGGGAATTGCTAAAGTAACTGAATATGGTGCAGCAGGGCATGTGCAAGCTCTTTTCAAAGGCACAGAGCAGTTTAAACAGTTCAATGATGTTCTCAAAAACATAAATCATATAACAACTGATGGAGAGAACAAGAATACAGGGAGACACAAAGGCTTATGGGAACAGCTGAATTCTATGAGGGAGGAGCTCGGTGCAAAGTATCCTATGTTGAAATCAGTATGCGCAGTATATACCATGGCACTTGCATTCAAGGATGTCTGCAATTCAGTCGCAGAAATTCAACATATGATTGAAAAGGCTGGTGGAATTGCCAGTTTTTTTCACTTGTCACCAGGACAAACTTCAGTGCTGGAGAAAATTGCAGCAACTGATTCGTTCCCTCTAAAGCAATTTCCCCAGTGGTTTAAAGTGAGATGGGCAGAATTTGCTTTGAATCTCATGGATGCTGTTCTGGTTTCATGGAAAGTATTAGCTAAAGGCTTCTGGAAATTTCTTACTGATGTAGACAATTTGCAACTGATGTGCTTCACAGCAGATGTTCTGTTTTTGTTGAAGAATTTTCAGCACAGACTTCAGTCTGACAGTATTACAATTGTGGACCTTGCACCAGAAATTCAGGTCTTTATCAAAAAATTCAAGCGTATTGTGGAGAAACCACTACTGGGAGGTCAAGAGGAAGCGCTGTTCTCTGAACTCGATGAAACAGAGCTAACACTGAAAAATGTATCCCTGTGGATGAAAGAAAGGAGGACTGCTAAAAGAAATCAATTTGTCACAGATCACAGAAGTTTTAGTGCCATTCATAATGAAGTAATTTGTGCCCTTGAAACCTTCATGTCCAACAGTTTGAACTTGCTATTTCTGACCAGCTCACAGACAGCATGGTTGTCTTCTGCAAGCTGACAGCCACTAATGAGGACATTCATAATGTCCATGAAAGTGTCGGTCCTGACACAGATTTGGCAGAACTGGCAGATCAATATGAAACAATAAGACAAAAATATCAGGGTACTGAAAAGTCATGCAAACAAGTTCTACAAATCATATGTGGATGGGATGAATTTTCCACTTTATCAAAGATCTTGAGCAGAATTCTTGTATGCAAACCACAGTCTGCTATCTTCATACAATTTGTTAAAATCACCTGGCAGATCTCTTCTACAAAATTCTACAATCGCAAATTGTGTGTACATAAAAATGAATATGCCAGTGATAGCCAACTTTGACCCTAACCCTGCCACCTTATATTGGCTAAATAAAAAACAACACAGACTTAGCAAACCAGAAAAGGGTTACAAACAAAAATGGTTTTCAAACACATTTGAATGAAACCAAAATGACCTAACAGAAAAAGCTGAGAAGAGGTAGAAGAAAACTTTCTGAACTAAGATTTTTGCACTTTTCCTTCTAAGAATTATGACATTTGACACTAATGATTAACTATACACAGGTGTTCTGTTTGTGTTAGAAAGTTGCTGTTTATGGTTAAACTTGGACCAGCCATTGTATTGTAAGAAAAATCAGATAATTTTTCTATGGATGCCATTGGATGGCACTTCTGATTTATATTTCGAAATATGTATCAATTTTTTACTATTTAGAGCTAAAATGCTTGTAATCTACGTGTATTCTATTTGTAAAAGTGTATACCTTTTTACTGAAATATTTGTTCGTTTTTAATATTTTTTCGAATGATAATTACGTGTAATCGATAAAAGTAATCATTAATCATAATCTTTTTTTTCTGTGGTAATCATAATATACTTTCGATCAGTAATAGACACATTGTAGCATGCATGGTTGGTTAGAATAATTGTTGGAGCCAGCCACAGCCAGAACATAGGATGAGAAAATTGTGCAGTGGTCAATTTTTCTTATTTTATACCCTGGGATATGAGTATTGAATGTCATTGGGTTGTGTATCATTGATATTGGCAATGAAATGGGTAGAAACAGAACAAGGAGTTCATACTGAAACTCAGTGTAAAATTTAACCATAAAAATAAAAATACAAGTAATATTTTTTTCACAATTTTATTGAAATTTGATGAGATTGATAAATATAGTACAAGATAGGTGACATGCATTGATATGATGTACATCTAGATTACAACCAATCAAAACTCATCCCCACTGTCATCTTCCCTCCACTGCGAGAACTATTCAGCAGTCATGGTAGCAGTTGTGTCATAGTAGATATCATTGTCATCGCCCTCTGATGCTCCTCCTGCCTCGTCATCTCTCAGCTCAGACCACAGGATGTCATCTTTGATTCCGTCCATGCATTAGACAGGCAGCACCTGAGTTCACTTCCATCAGCCATACACCAAAGCATGACTGTGAAGCAGGTCTTCTCATGGCCAGTCGTCTTCATGGTAATGGTCTTCGACCTGATTCAGCCACTGTGCTGTTGTATGGATGGTTGAACGTCATGGGCATCTGGTCGGCATTCCCTATGTGACTCAGGGAGTAGTCATGTTGTTTTCTCAGTTTGATGATGAACTTTTTGGTACCTCAACAGCTGATGTTCGTAATCATCAGGTAGCTTCTGGGCAATGGTTGTCCACCAGCGTATGCTCGGTTGGTTGCAGACCATGAAGCATGCACACCATTTCTGAGATGCCTTAAAGTCAGGCATAGATTGAGTTTTGTAGACAGAAAGTGTGTGCATGCGTATCTCTGTGGTGGAATCCCCCACACCCTGCATGTGCCTTTCATTGATGAAGAAAAGTACCTCCCCCTCAAGCTTGGGATAGACCACACCTTTTCCCCAATCAGCACGTTTTCAATACGGCATGGCTTCAGTCTTCTCCTGAGAACATTGGCAAGACCGATGTTGGCCTTGTTCACTCTGAACCTTCAGGTTGCAGCAATGTAGCTCATGCATTGTGTTGACAGCATGGTTATGTGTAATAGTATGTAGAAGCAGGGACTGAATGAAGATTACCCCCATTTGGAGTTAATATACATGTTACCGTAATACCTTTGTCACTACACCATTGCATAGTAGGTGAGATGGCATTGTAATTGAAGTGGAATTTTTTCACGAAGACCTTTCCAGTGACATGGTTTACCACATCACTACTGCAGCAGAATGAGTGAATTTTTTGTATTTTTATGAAACTATCATGTACATCCCATAAAATATCTTCACATTTAGTTTATTCCGGATGGCCCCACTAAAGGAAAGACTTCGTAATTTCTCAGTTGATTTTAAGTTTAAGATGACCATTGTCTGTTGTATAACACCCGTCCTCCTTCAGGTTGGCCCATTCTCACAGCGCCTGAAATATGAGCTAAATATGCCTATGTATTATAATGGAAATTATGTTTTGGTGGAGGAGTTACAGATCAAAATTGGGGTGCATATTATATATGATAACATATAATACACAGTATTTTACAGTACTCCAAATTTGTTGCATTCTTTAATTAACTTCAATTTCTAATGCTAATTATTTTACGTTGATATCTTACTAACATTTTAAAACATTGAATTTAATATAAATAAAAATTAAATGTTCAACAAATCTATCAAGTCACAAGTAAAGTTGTTTTTTAACAATATGAACATAAAGAAATCTGTAACCTCCCTTTTCGTAAATGCTTTTCTGTCAGACTTATCCATACCTCCAATCCATTTTCAGTGCATATTCTTTTAGCCACGCTAGCAATATCCAATTTGTTTTTTTTTTCTCTTTTGTCATATTAATGATCTGAAGTTCTCTTTTTCTATCTTCATTATTGATATGAGTACTGCATATACTTTTCCAAAGCTAAACTGTCATTAAGCTCTTACAGTTTACCATACAATTAGAATTTATTTTTCTTCCAGAATCATTTTTTTTCTACATTTTTTACTTTTTAAAAAAATTCAGATTAAATATATAGAGAACTTTTGTATATGTTATTTAGGTTAAAAATAACTCCTTTATTATTTTTTTTTTGATTTTCCATTTTAATGCCTCCTACTCTATAGTGAATCAGATTGTCCTTAAAGTTCAAATGTTTATAAATTTCCTTTCAAATTGTAGTTGGTTAATATCATCTAAAAAAAAATGTGATTTATTTCCTAAGTGATGTTATTTCTACACTAAGCATGCTACAAGGTTGTATTGTCAAGTTTTGTGAAAACTCTTCCATGTCTATATATTTAGTACACTTCTTGAAGAATTAAAAGGCAGTGGATAAAATTTGTGCAACAAAATGAGCAGATTTCAGTAGAATATCAATATCAAAAGAAATATTAAGCCTTTGAGCACATTTCAAGAAAATTTTTTGATGGATTGATGCAATTTAGAATGGAATTAAAATTTGTTATTTTTATAGCAAGTGACAAATGCAAAATTTTCCATTATGAGACATACTAAAGTCTATCTTTGGTTCTGATTCACGAACTAAAAATGATAAAAAAATTTTGTTACAGTTTTTCTATGACATCCTGCATTTCTTCTCATGGGTTTTATCATATTATTGAAATTAGGAAATATTTATAAGTAAAATCTAAAATCTTTGTTAACAATGAGATTGACTTTGTTACCATAAAATATTATGCTCTTAAAAATGAACAGAAACTTAATAATTTTACTGCATTACTATAAAGAAAATCTCGAAATATATGTTATTGCTGAAACCTAAATTAAAAGCAAAAAAATACTGTACAACAGAATCAAAACAGAATAATAGTGGCAGTGTAGAACTAGATCAGTATTTGTTCACAATGGTTCTTTAATGATGGCTCAAACTGGTATGAATATGATCCTCACCATCTTATGTTACTTATACTTATGCTATCCTGTAAGTTGCAATTTTATGTGCTTTGTATTCTCATTGAGACATTTCATGGAACTTAGCTAAAAGTAAAAAGAGGAAAATATTCCCAAAATGCATACATAAGAATCAATAGGTATTTTTTATAAACAACTACCATATTTGATGATGTAAAAATCTACCTGTTGCATATCAACCCACATTTTATAATGATCCATTTATTAAAAAATTACAGCTAAATATTTGCTTGTATTTTTATTCACGGTTTGGGAGATTGAGGTAATTAGGTTTATTTTGTCTTTGTTAAAATAATGCCAGATCACAAGTCTGAAACAATAATGTGAGATGATTGAAGAGAATCATTGCACTTTTACACAAAGGGGGATAAACAACAATCTGATCATAACAGATGTGATTATGGTAATTAATTTTTTTTTATTTTTTGTGACTGTGCCTCTTGCATTCAAACTATCATCACCAACTTATTGCACAATTAATTGTAACAAGAACACAATTTAAATGTCAGCAACCATTCTTTGCTTTCATGGATGTTATAAGCCACTATTTATAAAGACGAACAAACTTTGAGGTAATTTTTTTTACTTATTTCATGCCCCATATAAATCAACTTTTCAGTTTAGAATTGATACTGTTTTCTTGACATGATGCATGGCCCACCATGGTCTGTTCTCTGCATCACAAAGAATATGAAAATAAATAAACTGGAAAAGACTTGGCAAAATTTGTTAAATTTTTTAAGATTTCATCACCAAAAGTATTGATATGATGTATAAATTGAGGTAGAAATTTCAAGGTAAGAAATTTTGGCTTCAAACTGATTTATACACCACCAAATACAGTATTTCAACAAAAGCTGCTATTTTATTTTGAATGATAAGATGGTATGGAAGATAATCTTTAAAACAAGAGAACTGATACTATTAGGAAGCTTCTATTTCTTTATCTTTTATTTTTATCATGACGAATTAGTTCATTGGAGTAACAGAGAAACATGTTTTCTCTACATTTTCTCCAAAAATGTGAATATACATCTGAAGGAATTGAAAACATTCTCTGAAAAATTTGTGTGGCAAGTAAATTTCTTTTTTCCTTAAATTTGGAAAAAGGTAGTGTTTATATGAGCATTCTGAGCTGTTGTCACCTGAAGGGAAAGATATTTAAATGCTATTAAAATGTATATTTCTAATACATCAGTAACCTGTGGCACACAAAGAGTTAACAACTGCTTTAAATATTTAAAAAAATTTTTTTTTTTGTCATTTACCATCTTTGGTATTCTGTCATTTCTTTTGACTCTCTATAGCAGGTATTTACAAAAACATTTTTTGTACTGATTTTAATTAAAAATAATTTTTTGTATTTTTCATTTCATAGTGGAAAGAAGAAAATGATTTGTTTAGATTAATTATTATTTAAAAACAAAAAATCATCATGGTTGGGCTGCATATATTTTTTTTAGATAACATAATTCAACTTTCAAAGATTTTGCCTTCCTTTAAAGAACCAGACTTTCTTTATGTGGTATTTTAGATAACATCAGTCAATTTATTATTATGTCCAGTAGTTATTTTTAACTTATTAAATGGAAAAAATTGCCTACGTCAGTTCAAAACCTGTAAGAATTTTCAAATCTTTTATTGATTCCTCTGAAGAACACTACTGAACTGAATAGATGAATTCAGGATTTTTTATTCCTCTAGATATTTGATATATTTAAATATTTGAATCCTGGAAAGACTATATATAAAGCCTCTCCTGAACCCCAGAGTATATCATTATGCCTTTTTATATGGAAGATTTTAAATCTGCATTGCAACATGTACATTTACTCAAAATGCAATATGCCAATTTTATTCACAAATATTTAAGTATACTTTTCTTCCAGATATTATTATTATTATTGTTGTTGTATTTTGACTGCTTAACCAATTATTTTGGTTGGTTTGTTATTATGACAGGTTTAGTTAAATTAATACACATTCTGAAGTTCTCAAGAGAAGCTATCAAGTCATATTGAACTCTTTTGACTAAGAGATGATGTTAGCAAAATCTAAAGTGTATGTGCATTTTTAAAAATTATTTTTATTCCTAGTTTAATCTTTTATGAAGATTTAAAAGAGTGATAGTTTGGAGGATTATTTATCTTCAGGTTAGGCGTCTTAAGGGATAATTTCAGTATTAATTAATCATTAGGAAGTAGTTTTAGAATTGTATAGAACAGTTTGTTGAGGGTTTTTGTTTGATTATTCTGTTTTATTAAAGTGCTCAAGTTCATAGGTGCATAACTCACTTTAGGTTTAAGTATTATATTTTTAAACTGTTAATCTGAAACAGATTCATGCAAATCAGTATTAAAATTGCCTATTATTATTTTCCCCTATTCTCATTGGCATCTTTCACCAGTTTCAATCCTGGAAACAATAGCATAAACAGGGCCCTCCACAAGTGGGTTTAGGAAGTTTTATACATTTATTTCCCAAAAGATCTATACTGTAATATACATCAGTTTCTCAGAGTTTCAGGGCTGTAGCTTTGTGCGTGTGTGTGTGTGTGTGTAAAATCAAATGTGTTTGCTCCAGAAAATTAATAAACTTATTAATTGTATTTCTTTCAACAAGGTTTTCTAAATTTGTATGATAGTACAAATTATATTTGTTCATATGATGGAAATACCTTCATTAGTGCATGCATATTTTAAAATTTAAAAAAGAAAAATATTAATGTAATACAGTACTTATTTGTTCATAGCAGGTGCATTAAACAGTTCCATAATGTAATTTAAATGGCCACTATTGGAGTTTTGCTATAAAACTGCAGCATCAGAAGAACAGTTGAATGCATTGTGGTAGTTGGTCAGTCTGTAATACACATGCATAGCCACATTCTTCTGATTGATTGTGTCTGTCTTCCTAGTAAATGAGATACAAAGATAATTTTAGAAATGTCAGAAACATTTTTCACAAAGCGTAAATACTAAAAAATGACTGCAATTTATGTTCTGCTTGATATTTTTGAAGAGGAATCTGGTCATGTTCTTACTGCTTATTTTTTTATATTAACTGAAAAACTGTTTCATCATCAATACCCATAGCTTGTTGACCACTAGAACACTCTCTCTCAATGGTTTACAGTCTGAAAGTGCAAATAGATGTTGGCTTTTAATTGAATTGTTTTAAGACAAATGCACTTTATCTACATCTAGAATTTACTAAACTAGTATGTTAAATTTTAAAATTATAACACTACATCCTAAAGGAAGGAACTTGAACAGGTTAAAATGCATACATGGTAATCGCTTTTAGCTCCAATATATCTGAATGCATACATGTGCCACACACATATAGATACACGTATATATCCCATTTGAATGAAACCACAATACAGGCATGGGTAGTGTAATGATGGCATTATTTCTTGCTGGATTCACCAGTAAGAATGGTGAATCAACAAGAAATAACAACTCTGACAGCACTCTGGTGAATGATAAAAGGTCAAAGTTTGGGAAGAGGGTAACAATATTGGAAAATACAATATAGGGCATTCAAGATAATTAGCAAAGCCATCTGTGTCTCTGTCTAGTTTTGAGAAACAAGCCATTTGGTTAATTAAGAAAAGAAGGGGTTGTCTATTGGTTAGTATAACTGTTTTGATTAGTTACTTGGTGACCCTAGAAGCCACTTTCAGATACAAACTAGGCTATAAAAATTGGCAAAGAAATTCCCATCTACTAACAGCTGAATGACCCAGTCAAGTCAAGTATGGTTTACATTTGTATTTGTTTGAGATATTTTGTTAATCTTCATTTATTGAAAAAGTATATCAGAAACTTTTCTAGCAAAGCAGAAATCAGAAAGACTAGAGAAGGAAGCAGAAAAGACTACAAGAACTCATGAACAAAGCTGAACTATCTGTGGTCCAGATTCAACAACAGCAGTTAAATGTGATCAACCCAATCATTCTGATGGTATTGGATTGCATGTTAATTTGTCTTTAAAAATAATAGACAATGTTAAACATAATCTACTTGAAGTGACTTGTCTCTTGAGAATTAATTGTGTGTGGCTAAATCAATATTCACCATGGCTTAGTTATTCCCCACAACTAAAAGGTGGAATCTGTAAATGTTGTACAATTTTCCCATAGCCAGTTCATCATGAAACATGGGGAGCCTTCACCACAGCACTTTTTACAAGGTATAAAGACTTTCATGAAAATGCAAGTAGTCTCATTCTTACCACTTAGCACAGAAATGCGCAAATGGATGCAAGTAACTTTTCAGTCATCTGGAAAAAACCAGAAATAAACACTGTGTCAACCGGACAGTTTACTATTCCTTTTTGATGCACACGTGACATTGCTTAACATGGTAAAAAAAGCAAAGCTGGAAATGTTCAAAGCCTGTTCAATTTTTGTATTGAATTTGGAGTTGAGATGCTATGAAATGTGCCACTACAATATGAAACACGGACTGCAAAATACAGAAGTATTAGAATTTTTTCTGACAACTTTGAATGCATCTTTGATCAGGCAAGCATACTTAACACTACAGCTTTAGTTAAAACTCAATAAAATGCAGACCAATTAAAATCTGTTTCAAGCACTTTGATGTTTACTTATTGTCTGACTGTTATCGCTAGCTATTTGGTAATGCTTGAAGCTGTTGAACTTGATGTCGTAAAAGTGTATGATGATGTTCAGGAGCTTGTGTGTGTTTCGTGAACACTGACAAAAAGCAGAAGAACGATTCAACAAACTTTTTGCTAAAGTTCAATTTTTGTCAGAGAAGTTGAATAATAAATTATGTTTCCAAACAATGCAGATGACATAAATTTCGATCTAATGTTGGTAGCTCAATTGTGGAGGAATATTTTCATCAAACATTATTTATAACATATTTGGACTCAATCGTTTCATCAGTAGAGAGCCAGTTTGCTGCAGAAAATAGAGCAAAGTTTCTGTCTTTTTTGCTTTCACCCTATACAAATGATGCACATTGGATGTGAAGAATTCAAAAACAAATCGCAAAAATAGATGAAATGTATGAAATAGAAAACTTGGAAGTTAAAACTGTCAGTTTGAGATGTGGTCTAAAATTGCGGAATAATGTGTTAACAAATTTTAAAATGGACTCATGGAGTTGTTAGAGTACACTGATCTATTCCCTTCCATTCATCAAACATTTCACATTATTGCTTTAACAATACCAGTAGCAGCCTGCAGAGCAGAAAGGTCACCTAGCAGAATGAGAAGGGCAAAAACATGGTTGAAGTCAATCGTTTGTCTAGACTTTGTACGATAAGTGTTCATAGAGGAAAAATTACAGCTAACAAGCAAGAACTCATTCAAAAAGGATAAATTTGGACAACACCAGAGACATTTACAGTTTGTATTGAATAAAAATGAGGTTTTTTTGTTTTGTTATTGTGAGCACTGTGATGCACAATAGCAAAGGGGGCATAGTAATGTCAAAAAATTAATTTAATTTTAAAAAATTCTAAATCAATTGCAAGAAATATTTCTAAATAAAAAAAAATTATTGTGCAAAATTGAAAGCCTATGATAGGAAAAAAACAAATTAGTATTGTTTTTTGGCATTAGTATCTTTTCATGGCTAGGCACATTCCCCATATTTGATATTATTTTGTAAATTTGCTCTTGTGTAATTTATCCTAAGGACACTTTTTGTGATCCCCTCCCTGGAAAAAATTCCGTGGATGCCCATGAATACAGAAGCAAATCCAGGGGTGTTCTTTGGCTACAAATTTTTGGATACACGTTATCCCAATAAATTCAATAATAGAAAATGCAGCACAATGTTATTTTGCAGCAAAATATCAATAGACAATGGATGAGTCATGGGTTTTTTTTTTTATTACACCAAGCCAACCTAAGCCATGCTTAGTCACAATTATACTGGCAATGTTATTTCATGAGAAACAAATGTTGAGATTTAGACATGGCTTGTAAGTATCAGAACCCATGGTAAGCATAAACAAAACTGTACATCAGTATGGATATTAGTGGAGGACAAACAAACACAGGACATCACAAATGTTCATGTATAAAACATAGTTGATTTGTTAGCAGAAAACAAGGAGTTTTAAAACTTAAGAACCATAATGTTAATGATTAAACAACACTTAATATCAATCAATATTGAGCATGTGGACTTGATACTGTTAAACTGAAAAATAAAATAAAAAAACAGAATAACAAGAGTAAGAGTAATGCAAGTAATGCTTGGTGGTAGATATTTTTGCAATCTGTGAACACTGACATCTTCAATGATCCACCCCCCCTAAAAATTCCAGGATCCACTCCTGCAATAAACACAATGTTTGGCCTTTAATGGACACTCTGGAATACTATACTAATCCAATTTCTAAAAGTTTTTTTCTAGTATTTACAAGAAACCTTTTTTGAGCTTTCAGGGAAGGAGAAATGGCCAATATTATTCTTAACAAAACTACACATGCTAGTGATTTACTTTCTTTTTAACCTAATTTTCAGTTTTGTCCTTTGCTATTACTCTCATGTTCAAAATCCTAATTATTTTGTAAACCCTTCTGTAGGTTTCTTCTTAAACATCTACAATATAAAGCTCTTAGATCTAGTATTAAAGTTGCTTGAGATTTGTAGCACACTATTTCCTACTACTACTTTCATGTATTTTACAGACAAATTTAGTTGAATTCTGTTATTTGGTTTAAATTGAGGCTTAATTAATTATTTCTATTTCCAAAAATGGTATTAACCTTTAGACTTATAATGATTGTTGTATACTTTTCAAGCTTTTAGCACCAACTTTGTTGCAATAAAGTTACTGTCATATTGGCAAACTTAAAATGTGATTATAAAAATAAGCATCCATAATACATGAACACTAGTTAAAACTAGGATGTTAGCTTGTTAAAAATGAAAGTAATTACTTTAGAAATTGTTTTATTTATTAATGATGATACTAATATTATTTTTGCTGATGAAATACAAATATTGTATAAGTGGGATATTATGAAATCATAGCAATTTATAGTGAAGCTACTTCTAATACATTTTTAAAAACTATATTTTTAAAATTTGATTATTTTTATTAAAACAGTTATCAACTAGATGTCTCTCATATCTTCAGGCCTCAACTAAAAAAATCTAAACAAGTACCCTATTTAAAAAAAAACTTTTTCAAAATTACTTGAATTTTTTAAAGAAAACTACAAGAATGTGTGTTCATTTGTATATTTACACATCTAAATATTAATTTGTTTTGTTATAAAAAGATATAGTATATATATATTTTTTTTCAAATAATAATAATAAATAGAAAAACAAAAAAAAATTTAGTCTCAGTCTTAGTTACTCTTTGTTTCTTCCATCCATCAACTTATATTTAGAACACATTAAATAAGAAATAGTTGGAAAGATTTTTTTAATTTTCATAAGAAATGCAGAGACTGAAGCAGAAGAGTTCTGATTCTATATGATCATTTCAAAAAATTTTTTTCTTTCTTTTTTGGAAATGGGTAGTTGGTGATTATCATGGCTTCTTCATTGTTGGTCACATTTCATTTCTGATGTTATAAGTATAAAATCCATTTTCTTGTCTAGTCCTTGATTAGTAGTCAGCTAATTCTGTCTGTCACCTATCAGCATGTGTCTACACCATCTTTATGGTCTTAATGCTTTTTATCTTCTGGTGATGTAAGCAGATGTCATTGGTTGAAAGATAGCTATTGAGCCAATTGATACAGGCTGACTAATTTGAAAGCTGTTTTTATTGTATCTGGTAATCATTTGAATGGCAGGCTGGCTTAGTTATTTTTAAAAGGTTTTCAACTTTCAAAACAATCTGCTTCATTTAACTCTGAGTAAAGAAGTGAAAAAATCTTAAATGACAGGGTTTTTCAGTTTTGGTGGGTTTTTTAGTTTTAAGAAGAACTTTATTAGAGGCAGCCAAATTGCTTGATTTTTTTTTGCCCTCTAATATTTAAATCTTATTAAGGATTATGGATTCATATAGAAAAGAAGTTAATCTTATGAATTTTAAAGAAAATAGCACAATGTCAAATTCATAGTACAGTATTAATTTCTAAGTGCAGATGTTTTCAGATGAATACATTTAATTTGTTAAATGATAATATTTGAAGTTTCATTTTTAAAAATTAAAATACATCTAATAAAACAGTATGCCATGATTTTTCTGTTTGTTTAGAGTTCATTTATGCATTGTATTGTCATGCTCACAGAGCCAACAAAAACCGAAATAGGTAAATAAAATAATGATCCTTTAATCATGCAAGGTGCAGGTGGTAATCTGTGAGACCACAAGCAACAGACATGTCGATGAAGTGAGAAGACCTGCCTTGATCAGGCAACAAGAGGGCTAACTACAAGCATCGCCATGATAAGCAATTGCTAACTTTCTGCTCATGCTGATTTTGTTTTGGGGGGGGGGACATAGATTTTACATAGATGATAATTTTAAAATGAAATTCTTATAATGGAAAGCAGCAGGTGAATGCTGAAGGATATGGAGAAATGGAGTAGTGTTAGACTAAAATGTGAAAATTTGAATTTTGTCATTGCACAAGAAAATTACAGGGCATTGCAAGAGATGGTACTATGTCATTTTTTCCTCTTTTTTTTTTTTTTCAGTAAATCATTTGCTTTGATCATCCAAAGATTCAGATGTTTGCTTGAGATTGTTTTCTTTTTTCACAACAGAGCATCAACTTCTGCCATTTTATAATTTCATCAGTCTTGGTTGTCACTGATATTTATGCATGTTAGGATGTGTGTCCACCATCGAGTTTGAGCATGTAGAACTTCAAAGTATCCCCTCGGGTATTAGATGACCTTCAGGAATTTTTTCTTGTTATAGATTTTGGAAAATGCATTGCTCTAACCTTTTTAGAATTTTCCTCATTGAATTTGTATTTTGCAATAAAAATTTAGTAAACTTTCTTTGCATGTGGACCGTTAATAATTTACTATTTCACAAGTTGAAGCTCTCACCACCTAGAATATATGGGATGCCAGCCATATGGAAATTTTATCACTGATTTATATTTCTTGGCCACAAATTGTAAATAAATGTTAAAATTGCTATGTTATACCTGGCTTTTCATAGAAATGCTACATGGTAGGTAATTTGTTTTGTATTAGCTATATTCTTGATTTTAGTATTTTTTACTGTTCTTACTCTTTTGCTTATGGTAGCAGTTTTGCACATTAAAAAAAAAGTCTAAGTTAAAAACTATAATTGTTTAGCCGAACCATGGTTTTGGTGTCATGTGGCATTATGCTGGTATTCAGAATTATTGCAGCTGGATGATTCATTGTAAAAAGAAGAGGTTATATGTTTACCAAAACAAATAAATAAATAACTAATTATGATGACAGCTTTAATATGACTAGATTTTTTTGTTGATTGATTAGTTGGTTTTTTATGAGAATAACAATACATATTTTAGGAAATATGAATATGTTTAACTCACAAAGGAAAAATCATAGATTTGTTTAGCTGAGTGAAAGGCGACTTGTGCATATCATGAATACTTTGTGTACTAAAAGGATCTTAGTACCATTTCTTTTTGTTATATAGCATTGTATAATTCAACATATGCAGTTAAAAATTCCATTAAATTGTCCAAGATTTTTGAATAATATCATTCATTTATGTATGTTTCTAAAAAATTGCCAATGCAGAATTTCAGGGGCGGCAACATTTATATACAAACAATCAAATCTGATATTGTTCTTTCCTATAACAATTTTGTATAAAAGATACAACCTTGAACTCTTCTTTACCTTATTAGTACCTGCTTGGTAAATAATCTATGGAACCAATATTTCAAACTGAAAGATAAAAAAAGCTCATTTATGTAAGTTTCTTATTCCTATGAGTATCCTTCATTGGCAATCTGTTTACTCTTGCCACTGCAATTAATTCTGTTGGCTATGTATATTTTGCCTTAGACACTCCTCTTTTTTGCTGGATTCTTATGATCATTGTCCATGCCACTTCTCACCACCTGGCTGCTAACTGAGGATTAATTACTTAGGAAAATACAAAACTTAATACATGATAGTTTAATAAATGGGAAAAAAATGTATTTAAAAAGAATAATCTGGTTGGTTTGAATGTTTTAAATTAATCTTTTTTTCAAATAATGAATGTATTTTTAAAATTTATTGTCAAAAAAAATGTTCTAGGATTTAAGGAATGTCATTAGTTAAAAAAAGATAGTACAATATCTGAAATACCACTAAGTATAAACTAATACTTAATTGGTTTTGGAATCAATCAAGAATTTTTTCAGTAACATAAAATAAGATGATGACATTTTCAGTTTCTTTTTAAGCCTACTCTGACTTATAGCACATTCTATGTTAAATAAGATACCAGCAACTTAATCCCAAAGTCAACATGCTATATTTTAGTTCTTACCTACCTTTTGTTGTTTTTGTCTGTCGTCATGAGTGTTTCATTGAAAGAGGGGTGCTTGACATTGGGAGGGAAACTATGCAAATGAGATTATACTATACTGTCATAAAGGTTAATTCCTTTTCACTAAAAATATATCAAGGCATCATTTTAAGCTGTTTACCATCTAATGGTGAGGTGTTTTTATTCATCAAAATTTTCTCAGAAATACAAGTTGATAATGGACAAAATCCAAACTTTTTTGGGGAAGCATTGCATTATGGGAAGTGTAAGTAAGATGGATGGACATAATTTTTTTTTTAATGAAATATTTAAGGCATGTTTCTACATCTCTAACAAATGATTTTAAAAAGCATGATAGTTTGTGTTACACATTTGTAGTAAAGTTGAGCTTGGAATAATCACTTTGATGGATATAAATACAGAAAGTTTATTGGTTCAAGATGATGTTAGTAAACTTGATTGACTGATACAATTTCATTTGTGTTACACACATGGTAAGTCCGTTTTTTTCAATTACTTCTAAAATGTAAAATTAGTAGGTACTACAAAACAAATTAATAATAATATTTCTGAGTCTAATAAATTTGAAATAATTACAGCCTTAATAATTTTAATGCACATATGGACTCATTAATTCCTGTATTTTTCATTAAATGACTTTGTATGTTGCTTGCAGATTTCGCATATTCTGAAAGTTAAATCAGCTCCAATAAATTCACTGTTTTGTTGTTGTTGTTTTAATTAGATTTTCACATTGTATAAGATGTACAACATTTAAAATGCTTGTATGTTACAGACATTTTTGGAGTGCTAATTTTAAAAGAAAACAAGAAGCAATAGATTTTAGTTACACAAATTTTAGTTAAAGCATCTGGAAAATAGAATAACTTGTGAATATATGCCTTACTAAATGAGCTTTAAAAATATTTTAATTTTTACTCAGACTATTCAAACTAAAGATATACTTCTAATAGCTCTGGCTTCAACTGATAGACTTATAAAACATAAATTTCTTTTTCTTTTTAAACTTTTAGAGAACATTTAATTAATACTCACAAAAGTTTTGTACTATATATTGTATATATTTACTTGTTTTCTTTCTTTTTACAGCTTGTCTTAATAGCCATCCATTTAATCACTTTATTTCTTACTAATGTATTTATAGATTTAAAATTTAGAAAACTATGCATATACTCTGCAGATACAGATAAAATCCCACTTTTAATTTAATTATTTTTAAACTTTACAAAAAATACTTTTTTAAATATTTAATTTTATAATGTATTCTTGACAAACAACACAGTGAGTAGTGATTAGCATCTTATCCTTTATATAGTATTTAATATGTGACGATGTTTTGTATTGTTAAGAGCTTTAATAATTATTTACCAGTTCCATGATTCATTTATATTTCTTGGATGCTGATCTCACATTCTCATTGCACATTACAGTTATTTCTTATGAATAATTTTCACTAATCTGGTGATAGTTAAGTTTAGCAAATGAAGTCTCATATACTGAAAATGATTGACAAAGTCAGCAATAATTGTTAATTATCATCTTGATTGTAACTTTATCAACTTCATGGATTACTTTCAGATCTAGTTATTGTGCTTTGAACAGAGGAAATTTATATGCATTGGTTTAATAGAAATATCTATGAACTAAAGTTCTGCTTGTTTGTTATGAAATATTACCTGCTATAATGAAGTCTATCAGCAGCAGGAACTATATACCTTTATAAGTTGGTTTAAATTACAGAATACTAAATTGATAATGAAATTGTCTTGTAATAATATAAACATTTGCTGACTACATTGGTTTTATGGGGAATAATTTAATAGAATATAATTTCTTTGGATATCTTTTATCAAAATATGTTTTTAAAAGCAACTTAGTTCAGTGCATCTTTGTTTGTTTAAAATGCTTGCCCATAGCAGTATATTATTTACTGAGTTTAAGGATGTCATTGGTTTTTTTATGAGAGAGCAAAAAGAAAAAAAGTAAGGACTGTTGTTTTCATTTAACTATTTCATCAGGTACAACAATATACTAATAAATACTCTCATTTATGCTTACTATAACTAATGATTATAAAGCATCTGTGAGGCTGCTGCTTTAGTTATATTTCTTTTTATATGCATAAAGTATATACAGTGCATGCACATATTAGTAATGCTAAATATTTAATACATGCACAGATAAATAAAGTGAAACCATTTACAAGAAAAAATTAAATGTTTTGTTGTTTCTTTCTTATGTGTGAACTGGATTTCTAATTAATATAAATGATAATTTGAGCATCATCATTTTTAGAAGTCCAGAAATTCATGTTGAAGTAAATTTTATTCTAATTAGTTGATATAAGCAAAATATATTATGTCAGAAATGGTTTTAAGATTCATTTAATGTAATATTTGTAGTATTTTTTATTCAGTCAATTCCTCCCCTGCTGTCTACTGTTTAATGGCTCATTTGGGCCTAAAGCATGCATTAAAAACTTTAACAACCAAAGGGTTGTGGTATTTGGACCAGCTGAAGTCATTAAATATTCTAAAATTAGAAACACCCACTGAAAAAAAACCTATTGCAAAAATAGCATTGCACATGAAAATAGTTTTTCTCTTGAGCCCTGAGGGGAAATTTTCAAAAATGCAGCTTTAATGGTTGTATTATTACTAACAAGGTAATTTAAAAACCCAAAAATAACTTTTTTTTTTAACATATCCTACTTTTGAATTTTTATCACTATCACTGTTGTTAGAAAATTTCAACACTTTGGAAAAAATTTTTTATCAGCATCTTCAGAACTTTTTCATCTTAGCAAATAAAACATTAGCTACATGTGGATATATACAGATGGAGTAGTAGAAGCTGATTTTAAGTCTGGTGCTGTAGGAGTTACAAGGTAGAGGTACTACTAACCAGAGTTATCTGTAGCAGCTACCAAGCAGAGACGAGTGCATTTTTAAATAGCTTAGAATATCTGCTTTTACTTGAAGTATTCTACTATGTAGATGTCTTTACTAATAGTAAGTCTCTTCTATAGTCTCTGAAAAATGCAAAAAAATCTGGTATGGAGTTACAAGAGCAGCAAATGCATAATGTGCACACACAGATATCTGAAAGAGACTTCAGATTTATAATACAGTGGTGTTGGTCTACAAGACAATGGGGAAAAATTGACAGAATTGCCAAAGCCACTATTAATTACCTCACGGTCAAACTAATGTTGACTTCTTGGGCATGACAACATATTTAAACCTAAAAATTAAGGAGCTATGCAATGTTGAATCTAAAAATGAAGCATATTTTAATTTGAAGAAATTATGATTAACAAATGTACAAAAATATTTTTAGGAATCATTCTTTCTTAAAGGGTTACAGATAGGAGTAGCCACTTCATGACATGCCCTAATTGCAATGTGGTGGAAGCTATTGAACATTCTGAGAATGTCTAAAATATTCTCTGAGATTCTTTTTGAAAACATTAAACCAATAAAATAGTTTCTAAGGTTGAGGCATCATCTTTTGAAATAAATGACTGTGAGATTGATAAATCTCAGGGAATTACAAGGCAAGTAAGCATTTCAGTCATTTGATGAATTAAAAAGGACCTTGGTTATGGTAAATAATTATAAATTAACATAGTGCTATCAGTTTTCTCAGTAAAATATAGCCCATTAACAACAGAATTATGAATTGTTGAGATAGAAGTCTATAAGCTGGCAAACTATTGTTGACTATCTGCTTTTGTTAAAGTGTTTTTTTTATTATTAACTTTTGAAAACTACACAACATGTTTTGTGAAAATGTGGGATGTTATCTAGAAAAGAATAGAAATTTTTATTAAGCCAGATTTTAAAATGATAAAATGATAAAGAAAACATTTTTATTGTGTTTTTAATCCATTATCTGAAATTTTAAGGATGTATAAATTTTTATTGTGCTACATCAGTTTGGAATCAAGGAGTTAAGTCTCTTTATTCCAAGAAAAAAGCTTCATCTAATGTTTTAAAAATGAAAGTGAACTTATTTTTACAGGAAATTTAAAATAACTACTTGAAATTACTGCTTTCAAGACTAAAGAAAAGTTTCTCTGTAGAAAAAAAACTTGCAATAAGTAAAGAAGAAATATAAATCTTTTAATATTTATTTCTTGGAAAATAGCCAGTGTTTTTTGGAGGGGGGTTTAATGCTTTCTAAATAATGATGAAGCATGGTTTGGCATTTTAAAACTGTCATTAAAGGATTCTTTTTCTTTTTTAAATTTTTTCTTGAAGCTATTTGCACACAAAAGTTGAAGCAAATCAGCTTTGTAATTTTGTTGTTGTTTTTATCCTTGAAATCAAAGGGAAAAAGCAACAAGCTGATATTTTCGAACTCATTTCTCGTCTGTGATCTGTACTGTTTAGCTCCAGTAAGTATCCAGCTTTCGTCACGTTTGTTATTTGCTTTGACAAATTTATCATCTAAATTTCATTTATCATTTTCCTAAGTGCAGCAAAAGAGAGAAAATGTTTGTGGTGCTAATAATGGATTTCTGAGGACCAATAAAAAGTCTTTTCATGTCTTTATGTTGGCAAGTCATTACCACGTAGTCTTGATGATTGGCAAGAGAAATTTAGAACCAGTATTAGATCAAATTGTAATATACCATTCTAGCACTAAATTTCTGTTTTCCCAACCTGAAGAAATCTAAAACTTTACTTTGTAGAAAGTAAATGTATTAAATGTTACATATTTAGTTCAAAGATTTTTGCAAAGAAATTCAATTATTTCAAGCTCTTCAGAGTTTTAAAATGTTGTTTGTCACCACCTGATGTCTTTGAAGTTTGGGTTTATTTGAATTTATAGAATGGTCTTTTAATTATTGTACAACTAACAAATGACTTCAATTTAAAAATAAAAAAAATATTTTAACATTTGAAAATTATGCAGTGCATAGAGAATGAGTATACTTTTATATATAAATACTAAAGGTTTTAAATAGGATATAGGAGTCAGATTCCTCAATTACTAAAGTTTATTCTATTTCACTTAAACAGTGAAAGAATTTGGTCTTGCCATTTGCCAGTTTTTACTTATTTTAAGCCAACATTGAACTTGGCTAAAGTCTAAAATATTTTATTATTGATTTTTTTTTTATGAAATTGAAATTCTGGAATTTGATGTGTTCTTTTTTTTTTTCCAATAGTTTTCACAAAACGTTTGGGACTGCAGTTATTAGAGGTTATTTTTGGGAGGATGACATGCTAAATCGATTTTGTAAAATTGTTAGTAATTTCACTTCAAATTCTAAATTAATCATAGTCGGTTACACAGAGAAATTTTGGAAATGATACAGTTCTCAATCTCCTGCAACTTTTGGCAATTTTTCTTCATCCACAAAGATGATGTTTCTTTGTAGTCAGGTGAGTAACAAATATAATTTGGTAGTATTAAAAAAAAACTTTTTTTTTAAATGGCATTTTTATCATGTTTTTTTTTCTTCTTTGTTTCTTGGTTCAACAGGTTTATTTCCGAGTAGTTTTTGTTTTTTTTTTATTTTAAGAAACTAATGGTGGTTATTTAGGAAAGATTTTAGCAATACTGTTGATATTCTTCAACTTAAATTGGGTTATGCAATCTCAAATATCTTTTTTTCTTCATCCAAATTTGTCAATAACTCAATAAAAAATTTAATTTTATCAAAATATTTCTTGTTATTTTCTACAAAGTAATTTCAAGAAGTAAAATTCTATTTGTAGTTAGCATAAAATGAAATATTAATTCTCAACTGGATAATTGAAATTGTTTTAGCAAAAATATTATTTTTAAAAAAAAACCTTGTATGGTTTATTAATAGAATGTAGTTACTTATTTTATGAAACAATTAAAAAAGGTAAGATGATAGTTAGGATTTCTTTCATCAGCATAGTAATATTTTCATTAATTTTTAAGGATGATTTTTGAATAATTGTTGGTATTTAGACAGATGTTTTAATGTGGAAAAAAATTACTGTTGACATACAGTATCTGTTAATAAATCTTGCATCATTTTTTTTTTTGGCATTTGTAACTTTATCTAGTTTACAAAAGCAAATTTATGACAAAATATTTTAATTTTATAAAATATTGCATATTATGCTAAAATATTTATATTTGGCAAAGGTCAGCCGGTGGATCACAAAGCAAAATAGTAAAAATTGGATCAGCTAGATTTTTGTGGGAACATTTTTATAATCTGATTTTTGTATTCTTATGTTATACTACATGTACATGTATAATTTTTCCTATTTATATTATGGCTAGTTAGAGATTTTTAACATTCACAGGAAGAGTAACAACCTAGTTACAAAGGTTTGTATTGTCACAAAAACAAACATCCAACTCTTTTTAAAAATCATGTAAGGCTTCAGTAATTTTATGAGGTAAGCCCTTCCTTGAATACTGTCCACATTAGCTAAAAATGCACTTTCTGATATTTAATTAACTTTGCTATCTGTGAACCCAAGTAAAAAAAGAACTTTGTGATAGTGACTTGTATTTTTTCTGATAAAATCTTGTCTCTCTTAATCAAATCACTAAAAATGGAAATATATAAAATCCACTAATTTTAATTGTTTCATAAGTTCTTTGAAACATTAATTGTGCATTCCTTTGATCATTTGAGTGACTTGAAGACTAGCTTTAATAAGATGAGGACTTCAAGATTATTGCGCACTATAGTATAGAATTGGTTTGACCAGTGACATAAATTGGCAGAACTAATGTGTTTTAGCTGATGCCTCAAATTCATTTTATTTTGTCACATTATTGTACTGATTTTGTGATATTCTTCAATTGCCTTTTATAGTCATTAGTGCTATATGTTAAAGAAATGAAAAAATTGAAAATGGCTTTATTTACATTGTAGCCCTAAAAGTTTTATTTTACTGTACTTTTGTATGCTAAAAAAAATTTTTTTTGATGAGTAAAAGTTATTTCTTTTTCTAAACCAATATAATTCATCAGTGTCATTACAAAGGAGAACAAATGCTTGCCACATTTCAAAATTTCTATTGATGAATTAATGCTTATCAGATACAACAAACACTATCTAAGCATTTTAGCAAAACTTAGAGGAAGTAGAGAAACTTTTCAAACAAGAAATGACATAGATGTCTAAGTATAAATAGAAACTTTCCTACAAATAAAACCTTATGAGGCAAACAAGGTTTTCTACATTCTGTGTATCTTGGCTTTCAGTTTGTACCCTCTTTCTAGATATTACACACATGTATTTCAGTTTGAAAATAAAGAAATTTTCTTTGGGTTGTCAGCTACTTAAGTAATTTTACTTTTCTATTGAGAAAAGAAAATCTGTAATTAATGACATTTAGTTAATTACCAAAAAAAAAAAAAAACTAGTGAACTCTGTCTTGCCTTTCGAGGTTTACACATTTCTCACAAAAGTGAGATTGTAGTAGAGTGAGCAGGGGTTCAAGATGTGAGTCAGTCAAGAGTTCCTCACAGGACCTCCAGCACATATACATAGGAAACTCGTGTAGCTAGTTAGTGAAGAAGAGCAAGAAGAAACTGTACCAGGGGAGTATGCCAAACTGAGACTGTCCTAACAGGGATTCAAACTTGGCCATCCAGTAGATGAACCACCTGCTACTTCAAAAAAAGATGATGGTTAAGCATGATGTACTAGATCCATGAAAAACTCATGAAAATATTTATCAAAATTCTTTGAAAGACTGACTAATCTTGAGTAATGGTAACTCCTTCCAAGATGGCAGGACAGTGTTATTTACAATTGAAGAGTAGAAGGATATTGATGGGAAAAATAGAATCCGCCAAATTAATTACACTTTGACACAAACAATAGTTTTGAAAAAAATTTTTTTTAAACTAAAGAAATCACCTGAAAGTTGGAGAGAAGGAAGTACTACACATACTCAAAAATAAGCTTTCTTATTCTTTTTTTTATATACCTGACTTTCCTATAGGTAACAAACCAGGTTCTGAGGCAAACACCTGAGTAAATTGCACTTCTGCCTCGAGAAGTTGAGTGACTGGCTTTTGACTGGCTTAACTCATGTGGCAATAGTTGCACTGACCAATATCTCTATTAAGAACATTTCCTGGGTGTTTTTAGAATTGCACCATTCATAGAACAACTTAACCCACAAGTAGATACTGTCAAACCAAGCCCATGAAAAACTCCAAGGTTTTTTTGTCCAGCAGCAGATTTGCTACACTAGCCCAAATCACAAAATCCTTAAAAATGCTATGGTACAACATACTTACCATCACTCAGATATGCTATTGGTGATTATATGTGTATTATATTCTGTTTAAACTATTCTTTACTGTTGCTAGTCAGCGTATATAGACTACTAATATCTCTTATTATACTATATTTTATCTGCATAAACTAATGCTTGAAATAATTGGGCTTCACTTTTGTATTATTATTATTAAAAGCAATATTGTCAGTGTCACATTTAAGAGAACTCTGATATGGTATCCATAAATCCAGATTTCTGTTTCATTACCCTTTTATCAGAGAGAAAACTCAAGACCTTTTTGTGTAATAGGACAGTACAAATTTTATTTTTATGGTTTTTTTTTTTTTTTTGTGTGTGACAAATGATTTTTTGATTTACTACAAGATTATATTAATAAGTACTTACTGCAAAGTTTATGTAGAGGACTTTATGTACTGGAGCTTGTAAAAGATTGTATTTTATTTAGATCTTATTGACATTTTAAAATGTTAAATTTCAGTTCTTTCACAAGACTATCAAAAAGCAAGAGGAGAGAGAGTTACTGTACTCATTTTCATATTAGCCTAATGTATAAAGAGAAGCATCTGATTATCAAAAATCATATATCAGATTTGTAGAAGTTTATTTGAAAGAGATGAAAAATATTGTTGACTGCTGAAAAATTCTTAAACTTTTATTTTGCAATAATTAATTATTTATTTAATAAAAAGTTAATCTGCCTTCTTTTTTAAAAATAAATCCAGGAACTGTAACATAGAATATTCTAATATTGGCAGTATTTTTTAAATACACTAATTACTTACTTTACAAAGAGTACATTTGACGGTTTGCACTTTGTGTATATTTTTTATTAACAATCTGTTCTATTAAATAGATAATGTATTTATAAAAACAAACAAAACAAAACTTTTAGTACTAAAATACATATTGTACTGAGATATATACTTATTAGTGTTTTAAAAGTTTATGAAAATTTCACAGGTTGGCTTTGAACATAACTGCCTGCTTTGTTATGGTTTTGTGACTTCCATTTTTTAAGAATTTTAGTAAAATAAGTAAATTGCAAATAAAGAACATTTCTTATTTTTCTTTTTATTAGCTCTATATTTCAAAAAAATAATATAACAGATTTAGCTCTACAGCATAGCAATAACCAAATATCACTCAAACTTTTTAAAGTCCAATCTTCCTGGTAGACTTTAAAATCATTCCTTGATGACTTTGGGGGGGGGGATATTATTTTATTCATAAATTTTGAAAGAAAATTATATTACAATATTTTAGTCTACTTGCTGTAATAATAAACTAGCTGGTGTGTCTGCATACATTATTTACAAGAAGTAATCTTTATGTCATTATGAAGTTTCTATTATCTACACATCACAGTCCATAATCTCATCAGTCATTCGAGCAAGCTGCAGGGTTTCCACTAGTCATTTACTCCATTAGCCTGGTCTTTACATTGACAGTTTCAATTTGAAATAAGCCTGGCAAAAAGTACCTTGAATAAAATATTTAAACAAATTCTTTTTAAATATGAAATTGGTATTTGGATCATTTATTTCAATTTCATACATTTGCAGTGTTTGTTTGTTGTCCCCCCCCCTTTTTTTTATTAAAAAGGGCAGTGTATTTGCATAGTGATAGGTGGGTCCAGGATTTCATTAGGGAGGATAAAAATTATCCAAAATTGAAGGTATACATATTTCAGCAAGTATCTATAAATAGCATTTACTTTTTCCAAACATTTACCCTATCTATTATTGATCTATTTTCGTTCATTATTATTACATTCATCAACAGGATTTCAATATGGTAAAAATTCTAAGTAGATATAGCAAAATACCTGAACTCTTAATTGTAAACTTCGTGTGTGTCACCCTTTTTACAGTAAGTCATGATAGGTAATTAAAACCTAGGCTTTTGTTTTTTGTGCATAGCTATTAAAGAAAGTAAATAGTTAAATGGCTGTTGCATATCATAGCAGACAAATAAAAGGGTAAGTTAAAATTAAATTAACTAAGGATGGTATAAGTCATTGTGTGTGTGACAGAACAGGAGGACACTGATAGTGCATAAAGCACTTTTTTGTCATGGTCAGCCATGGATCCAACCCTCAATGAGCCAGGCAGGTTATGTGTGGTGTAGCCTCTCTAGGTCTTTTCTACATTACTTACAGTATACCTATTCTGTATGTTTCTTTTAGACTTTCCAGTTAATTCCCACTACTAATTAGAATAGTTTTTTGTAAGTTCTTTTACACTGAAATTGATGGTATTTAGCCTGCTTATACATAGGCATGGTGCATGTCATCTTAGATTACATGCATTCCTGGCATACTACAAAAAAAAACAACAACAAACCTCACCTTTGGTTGATTCTAGACACAATAAAACAGCAAAAACTGCATATGAAAAAACAAAATAATAATAATGCACATTTTTTGAGTTTTCATGCATAACGAATGTGTTCATTTGGAAAAGTTTGAACTATGATTTAAAACTAAACTGATAAATTGCTTTTTTAGGGAAAGCAAACATGCACATCCATTTATAAGTACTATAATTTTTTTTTTTTTTAATTTTAGCCTGTGGCTTTGAGTTCCTTAGCACTGACTGAGAGTGCATTGTCAAGACATGAAAGAACTGAAGCAGCAATGTGGTCAAGTGGTCATCACCACCAATATGTTTCTATTCACGGTCAGAACAGGTAAGGCAATCTTTCTCATTTAGTGAGATTTAGCAATGCAACAATGTTCCACCCCAAGTATCAGGTGAATTGTTTACAGTACAAAATTGGTTTCTCTTATCTTAAGTCTTTAATGCAATTAGCTTTACATTACTTTACATGCATTTCAGTTTAAAAATCTATAGCTGAAAATGTTTTTCATATCTTTTAAGGTGGATGTTGTCGCTTTAAAAAAAGCTTTTAGTACACCAAATGTTTCAGATTTTATACATCATAAATTTTAATTGTTGTCTAGAAATCATTTTAGTGCACTTTTTACTGCTGCCATTTTTTCTTGACTTTTCTGATGGTGGTGCACCAATATATTATGAATCATATTTTTCACAAATAAACTTAATGCTAATAATAATCATAAGAATTATTATAAAGTATCTGCTTCAGTTTAAAGAACATACTAAGTTGTGGTTACTTACAGGACATTCAGACTTTTAGATATATTAAGCTTTCATCCCTGCAAAACATCTACCCATCCAGTGAATTTTAAAATAAAGTTGTTGTGCAACATGTATGACTGCAACAATCATATGGTTCCATGTATTCACCATTAATCAGATATCTGGCTATAGAGCCCCTTATGACCTGAGAACCAAAAATAGCAAAAAGCTAAGACTTTTCTACTTGTCTATTACTTTTTAATTTAAAAGTTGTGAAGTTTTAATTACATCCTCACATAATCTTTGACAACCAATACTATAAAGTTTCATTTTTGTTGATTTCCCAGAATCCTTTATTCTGCAAATCATTCTGTCTAAACACCTTTGCACTTTCCTGACTGTCAACATGCCTAACAGGATAATGAGGTCGAACATAAACTTTATATAAAAAAGAACAAAACTGTCCAAAATATTTCTTTGCTTTTCTATGCTATGCAGATTACCTGTAATGCTTCACCGAGTATTTACATTATTACTTTTGATTTATTTTAACTAAATAAGTATTATATTTGATATCTTGAGATTTCTCCTTGATGCCATTTATTGTAAGTTAAAAATCAATAATGAAATTAATTATACTAATGTTTTAGCCTCAATACACTTTCTGAATAGTAGATTAGCAAGAAGTATGATTTATTTCCTTTTATTTTTTATTGCATAAGCATTTTTAAACTCAATGTTGGTAAAAGGTAAAAGGAATTGATAAATTTGTTGTGCAAAAGAAATGATAGATTTTATATTTTTAAAGATATCATATGCATTGATAACAAAGAAGGCCATTTGTTGATATCAAGTATGTACAACATGACATTCATAAATCAACACCCATAGTTAGTTAAAGTGAGTTATATCTGCATATTAATATAGTAGTACACCAAAATTAATTTTTGTATGCAATTACTAAAAAAATCAGATTTAGTAAATAATTTTAATAGTTTAATTTTTTATCATAAATTAACATACTTTACTTTAATATTATTATTATTATTGTCAAATAGTGCAAACTTTGGAGAAATATACACTACAATATATATCATCACATCAACAAGAGTACACAAGTACCAAAAAAATAGATTGTTATTGAAAAACACTTTTTTCTCCTCTTTTTTTTTTTTTTTTTGTCAATGATATGGATTTATGGTAGTGATTCATATCAGAATTATATGTTTACTTGGCCCTGTTTAAATGTCAGTTCATAAAGAATTCTTTTGTCTACCAGCTTTGAACAATGTGGTGGGTCTGCTGCCCCAAAATCATATATTTTTCCCCGTTAGTTTTTCCTGTTGTTTTTTAAGTGATAGATGCTGAGAGGTTGATGTTTTATTAACAATAAAATGTATGGAAAACCTTAACCTGCAACAAAAATTATTTTGCAGATTGATAGATTTGCTAATGGACTCTGTTTAGAATCCATCTAAATTGTCTCATAGCTTTTATTATCTTTGATGTATGGTGGGCTTTTCCTTTCATTAGATTGTAGCTATTGTTTTATGGGCATTTACCTGCAACTAACCATTAATTCTATGAGCAGGCCGGCATGCCAGAATAAAAAATCAATGGTTTGGCCAGCCCCAACATTGAAGAGATTTACTGTTTCCTTCACAGGGTTTGTTCATCAGTAAATTTATACCCCCTCTCCCCTCCAGTTGCTGAAATGCTACTGGGTAAACTCTGATTTATGTACCTGAGCCGATAGGTAGAGCAGGAAACTAAGATAGATCTTTGAGTAAATGTGAGCTGTCTTTGTTGCTTTGATGATGTATGTATAGTATTATAATGTGTGGATTCAGAGTCCAGGTAATTTCAAGAATAATCAATGAGAATTTTCATTTCCAGGATGTTAAAACAAAAAATACAGTAATATAGAGAAACCACCAAACACCATCCACTAAGCTAATTTATTTTAAGTGAGATAAAATTCATAATTTTTTTTTTAAACATCCATAATTATATGAAGTAGCATGATGTGTGCATGTGTGTGTTCACTCTAAAAGTTGAATTCACCAAACTAGCTTTTTTGGATTCTTTGTAACCATGCAAGAAGAATATGTAATTTCCCAGAAGTTTAATAGCAACACTGGCTGCATTTGATCACCTTTTTTTTTAATTGACCATCCAGATGACTGATCACATTTAATTTCTGCTTTTCCAGGTAACACAGACTTTATAATTACATACAGTAGGGTATTTGTTAAATGTTTTCCAAGAAGTTCTCTTTATCAGGGTCTAAAAAAAATGATACTAATCTTTGTACTGTTAATGGTGGGTGGTTCTACTTTAAATGCATTTTCCAAAGAATTTCTGGAAAAAAATCTGAGTAACTGACCAGATTTACTTAAAAGGTGCAGAAAATGCAAAAATGTCATTTTACATTCATTACACAGCAGAAATGGTGACCAGTCGTACATTTCATATTTAAATCAATAACTCAATTTTGCAGTAACATTAAAAAAAACAACAAATTAGAGTCTCTGGCTATTTTTGCTAAACTCAATTATGATTAACTAAACTATACTATAGTACTTATTAGTTATGAGCAATGAATAGTTTGCTACAAGGCAGTATGCAATTCTGTCACTGCATCAGAGTTTCTTTTAAGAAACTTTACTAGCTTATTTAATTATAATTAAAAATAATACTAACATGAAAAAAAGAATTAAAGCAGCACTGAAGTTCCCATGGTTTAATCATAAATTACTACTATGCATGCTTAGCTTGTACTACTAAAATTACTGATCACAAATTATTAAATGCATATTCGAAATAAATAATTAAATATTTTCACATTAATACTTGAAAGACTAAAGTTATTGTGTAAATTATGTTTGTTTCATATTAGATATCAGTGATTATTTAATTAGTGACTAATCTGCAGAAAATTGTAGGAATCTAATAGAGTTATTAATAATTGTTACAAGATCAATTTCATTTATGGTTATAAACATTACACCGAATCTGTTAATTGATGTGTTTCTTAGGTTTTCTTCTGAATTATTTAAACGCAGTAGAGGGAATTTGTTTTTGATCACATTTAAGAAAAGTATAAATGGATTTAAATTAAATTTTGCATGCTTGAAAAGAATTATATGAAGCAGGAAATACACGTTTTAAATGTTTAACCTTTTAACGATTTTTTGTCAATTAAAAAAAAAAAGTTTTTTGTAAGATTTATATTGAAGTTCTTTTACCACCAGATTTTAGTACCTAATGCAGGGTGCATTCAAGGTTAACTCTTAGTGTGTACATGGACTTTTAAAAATATTTACTTGACAAAAAATTATCTTAAACTGTTCTGTAGTGAGTGCCTTAAAGAGCAAAAGATCTTCTTATGTGTCATTTTAATACAACTACTAACTTTCACACTGTCATTTGAATATCTAAAGATTGTCTTACAATTTTCATAGTAAAGGTGCTTTATTGTCGAGTGTTACTAGATGATTGTAAATAGAGTAATCTATATATTACCCTGTTAGAATTTGTGCATAGATAGAAATTTGTGGACAAATTACACAAAAGGCAGATGATACCTGGAAACCTTCCAAATTTTCTTTATAGATACTATGTATATTTAGAGTATGTTATTACCATCGGTCACCATGGAAATAGGAACACATTTAATGGGGTCTACCAGGAGTAGGTAGGTCAAGTACTAGCTGGTTCATGGTGAAGGTTTGTGGAAATGGTGCTGAGATTCTAGCAAGAGACATTAGGAAGCAATGGGGAATGTGGTACAGCTAGCTCACTGTTTCTGACTCACCCATCAGACTGACACTGGCTGGCCTGGCCTGGCCTGCAGCACCCACACAGCCTCAGCTATCCTACCCACTCTTGCTCTTCAAAGAGGAACATGCATACAGTTACATGCATTTGTATTACAATCATCATACCACAAAAAATGGTCTTAGGTCATTGATCACCGTATGCTCCAATTGTCACTGCCCAAACTGTAGTATATTAAATTGGCAATATACATAATAGATTTTACATACCTATGAAAAAAAAAAGAAGCAAGCATCATGATTTTGTTTCCTTTTTGCACTGGTAATAATATACTGCTTTATGTGGCGTTATTTCTGGGTTGGTTCTATCTCTGGCCTGAATAACAGTTTCATCACATCATCACCTGGGTTCCACAAAATATTACAAGTCAGCCATTTATCCATAAGAGATACATATGTTTTGTCACTTGTTTGCAGTAAGTCAAGTTCAACTGGTGCCGTAGATCTGTCAAATATTGACTGCCTTAGAACGGCACTGACAATCTGGTTATTAGGATTGGTGAGGAACACATAGCTATGGTTGCATCATATTCATATTTTCTTTACAATGCTGCTGTTCATAAGTAAGCTGATGGATTATGGCTACATTTCCATTTAAACATAATAATTGGCTTTCTCTTTTACTTCTAGTGGTAGCATTTTTTTGTTTTTAACTGCAGTAGGGTGAGCATGGTTGGGTTCTGATACATTATCTCAAAACATTCATGTTCTGTAAACCAGTTCTATGTGAAATGGATCTGATGGATGGTGATATTGTTATCCTGAAACACTTCATCCCTATTCAGATACAGAACTGAGCATTGCTCCAGACACCACTGCTGTTTTATGTAAGCCAGTGGTTCCAAATCTTTTTCTCAGAGTGACCCCATCACCATAGTGATAAATTTTTGTGATTGCAAGCTGTAGGCCCTCACCCTGCTAGGGGTCTGGAGGAATACTACCAAGAAATATTTTTTTAAAAAAACAGTAAAATAATGCTATTCCTACATTCAAAGCCTTGGAATAATTGCATTACGTGTCATTGGGAAGTTGGTGTTATGTGGGAAATGCACTAATGTAAAAGTAAGTCAGTGGCAGTCAAAAGATGATCATAACAATGGCCGGCTTCACAACTCCATCACTTCTTATTGCAACTCCTAGTTTGGTAATCAGTACTGTAAACTATTCAATGTTAATGGCTGCACTGTTTTAAGTGATCTTGTCCTATGACATTGGTATGGTATCCTTGTTTTATTCAGTGAGAGATGGTTTGTATGAATATTATATCTATATCTATCTACTTGATCTCTCATACCAAGGATCAACTGCCATGGTATATTAAAATGAATAAACAGGCAGCTGTGTGCTGGTGGCTATAACTGTAGACTAACAAAATAATTTATCAAGCATAAAGGTGGATATTTTAGTTTAAAAAGTCTTATGACAGAAGTCCAAATATTTTCTTTTTTTACACATATAGAGTTTCTGGAGATATTTTAATGGATAGTCTACAAATGTGGCTGCCAGTATAGATGTGCATACTGTGCATGCATACAAAGGAGTCTGTGAGGCACAGCTTTACATTTCATCTTTTCTATCCATATATTGCATTATTTTAAATAGCCATTTGAATACTTTTCTTTGTTGTTTTCTTTAGATTAAGTAGAATGGTTGTTTGTTTTTTTTTGATGCCTTAGCTACACAAATTTTATCTTATCGAGCATGAAAATTTCTTCTCACAGCAAAAATTTTTCTTTGCAGCATAATAATGAATTTGAACAAAAAACAACAACAAAAACTCAGATAATGAATAGATCTATTGTTTGTTTGGAAATTTTGTGGTTGAAAACCATGTAATCACTGTTGAATTCAGCATTGAAATGTAACCGGAAGTGTTTTGCTTCACAGCAACAGTGTGCTGCCACTTGTATGTTTTCATGATTGGTTTCATTATTTTGGTAACATTGTAACTCTGTTTGAATCAAAAAAAAAAAAAATCAAAATTTAACATACAATGTTTGTTTTTTAAGATGCTGATGGAGTTAAAAATCACAAAATAGTTATTTAAAGTAGTTTTTTTTTCAGTCATAAGGCTAATTATTTGCTTGGAAGTAAGTGGTTTTAGTTATCAATAATGTATTTCAAACAACAATTTAGAAATCCTTTTTTTTTTAAATAAAACAAAACAATCATAATCCAGAAATATCTCTCTCCCTCCCTCCCTTCTCTCTCTCCATCTCCATCTCTCCCTCCCTCTCTCTCTCCCTCCCTCCCTCTTCTCTTTCTCTCTCTCTCTCACATGTGGCTTTGTTTTTCCAATATGCCATTTTTGCTGGTGGTAGTATATTTATTGTTTGACTTTCTTTTGCTTTTATTTAGACCAGTTTCCAAAAAAAATTCAGGTGTTTTGTAAATCTTGAAATATGATAACTTGACATTCTTCCATAACACAGGAAATGTTCTTGCTATAATAAAATAAACCCTGTTATGTCTTAACATTACATATATGAAAAGATAATGGTATGTAGAGTTACATATAAACATTGTTTTGTCAAACTTAGAGCTGAAAATCTTGTAACTATCTGAGGAATGTAAAATTGAATTTGCTCACCATGTAATTCACCAGATCTATAGGTTTTAAAGTGTTTATGTCCATCTGACTATGAAACACTGTGCATTGAAGATGGACATCGAGAAAATGAATCAACAGAGGAAAAGTACTGGTCATATAGGCTGTTGTTGGCTAAATAACAGCTTTATTAACCAGAATGACAGATTAATTTTAAAAAAACAAAGATGGTTGAACATTTTAACAAGAAAAGGATATGGTACTCTTGGTTTTGCAATATATGAGGTCTGTCCAAAAAGAAACCAAACTTTTAAAACAGCACACCAACCAGCCGACACAGCATGCTCACAACTGCAGTGCTGGGTATCAGTGACCTTGACCTTCAGTATAATAATATCTGCATCACGCCAAGTTAGTCAGTCATCAATCTACATGCACTAGAGCGAACATATGTTTAGTGCACTTTGCGATTTGTCGCAAGTTGAACAATGAAGGATCTTGAAGAGCAACATGTTTGTGTGAAATTCTTTTTCAAATTGGGAAAAACTTTTACGAAGACTTTTCTAATGCTGCAACAGGCCTATGGGGAGGATTGTTTGAACCGTATGCAATGTCACGAGTGGTACCAGCTTTTCCAATCGGGAAGAACGTGCACCAAAGACAATCCCAAATCTAGACAACCTTTCACGACATGGATAATGATCACATTGAGAAAGTAAGTGCTGTGATCCGTGGAAATCATCACATGACTGTCCGTGAAGTTTCTGAAGAAGTAGGCATCTGTAAAAGTTTGTGCCACATGATTTTAAAAGAAAAATTGAACATGCATTGTGTAGCCACAAAATTTGTGCCAAATCTGCTGACAGATGAACAAAAAGAGAACCGAGTCACAGTCAGTCAGGAGTTCATTGATCGTTTGAATGCTGATGAAAGATTTCCGAAAAGGGTCCTAACAGGTGACGAAACGTGGATGTACAGTTACGATGTTGAAACAAAAAGGCAGTCATCGCAGTGGGTTGGATCATTGTCACCATGACCAAAAAAGCATGTCAGAGTCACTCAAATTTGAAGGTGATGTTGATCGTCTTTTTTTTAATTGGAAGGGCGTCATTCATCATGAGTTTGTTCCACATGATCAGATGATCAATAAAGAGTTTTACTTGGTTGTCCTGAGGCGGTTGAGAGAGGAAGTGCGAAGGAGGAGGCCTGAGGCATGGAAAAACAAAACCTGGATGCTGCACCATGACAACGCACCTGCTGACGCGTCACTCCTTATCCGTGACTTTTTGGCAAAGTACGAGACAACTCTCATCCCCCAGCCACCCTACTCTCCGTATTTGGCCCCTGCGGACTTTTTTTGTTCCCAAAGTTGAAATCCACCCTGAAAGGTCACCTATTTCAGATGATAGAAGAGATCGAAGAAAATACTCTATGAGAACTGCACACTATCCCTGAAAATGCATTCCAGGACACGTTCCAAAACTGGAAAAAACATTGGGAGCGGTGTATCAACAGTGTAGGGAACTATTTTGAAGGAGACGAGTCTGATTAAATTGTATGTAAAGCAATAAATTTGTATTTTAAAAAGTTTGGTTTCTTTTTGGACAGACCTTGTATAGTGATTCAGCTATTATTACAGATGTAGACCAATAGATCAAAAACTGGTTGGAAGCATTCAAACTCTGGAAATTTCTAAAGTCATCCATAAAACAGGAAAAGGTTTGAAAATCAAGTCATTATTTTTAACCAAGTAGCAGATGATGTAAACTTGGCATGATCATCAGTGTATTAAACTCTGCTGAGGGAATAAATTTACTGATGGTATGAATTTTCTCCCAGTATCCAACCTTGTTAAAATGATTTAGTGTCACAAAGTAATTCTCTCATCAGACAATGAAAATAACCTTTTTTCATAGAAATCCAAAGAAAATAGAGCAATAAATTTGTTGATGATAACAAAACACTGGCTGTACAATTTGTGCAGGGAAAAATGACTGCCATTAACTTCACTTGGGGTTTAATAGTGGTTATTTTCTTGTTTATGGTACATGGGCACTGTTTATAAATCCATTAACAAGTTGATCACAATGGATTACTCCTTGAAATGTACAATATACTATGATAAGACAAATTACATTTGCTCGCCTCATAGAAACTTTTATAGTTGAACAAGCCTCTTACATTTCTAATCAAGCAGAGTACTGGGAACTATCATAGGCTAGACACAATATGAAAGGAAGATATCTCAACATAAACATTAAAGAAGAATAAAGTGGGTTTGTGAATAAAGATCTGACGAATATTTTGGGTTTGTGAATCACATCCATTTTGCAATAAATAAAAGAACTTTGGTGTGGCAAAACCTTGTATGTTTCACTGCACCCCACATGCATCATTCTAATGTTTAGGCTGATGATGGTATCTCCATATTATCTGGACTTGTTTACAGAACACTAAAGTGAGTTCACATAGTGTTTATGGAGAGATAAATGATTTCAAATAAGTGGATGTCTTGTGGAGTCTTCTGTACTCTGTGTTGAAGTTATGAATCAGGAAAAACAATGTATTTTGTAACAATGCAGGGGCACTTAGTATGTGAGTTTACATATTTTTGTATAACAAGTAGATAGCTAAAAGAAAACAAATTTTGGGTATATTTTGGCATTTTAATTTTGAAGAATAAATCAATAACACTAAATCATCCTTTTTTTAAAAAAAGTTCTTGCTTAAAACAAATTTAAGTAATTACAGCTTCATTTTTATATTCCTAATTTTGTATATTATTTATTTATGCACAAATATTTTGCTTAAACATTACCATTAAAAGTGAAGTAAAATTACATGCTATAGTCTTAACTATGAAATGTATTTTATATGAATTTAATTTTTCTTTGTAGATATATATTTTAAATGGTTTTTATAGGGGAAAAATCTTCATGTGTTTAATATTCTTTTACCATCAGGTAATAAAACCAGATATTTATACTATTTGTTTTTAAATCAATATAATAAGTTTCACTAACTGAAAATTCATCTTTATTTCATATTTGTTACGTTGCACAATAATCTTCTGCAAAGGAGATAACTCTGGTAAAGGAGTGTAATGCTGTGGTTAGCCACTAGAGAGCATTGCCTATCCTGAAGTACAGTGGGCCTGGCACTTACAAAATTGCAGAGAAATTCCTACTAGAAATCTTTGTTTTCAGATATGAGAAGAAATCGTGCCATTTAGGTACACCAAAATGAGTTAATCCTGACCAGGAATCAAACTGGCCCTCAGCTTGGCAATCCAGCAATCGAACCACTGGCTGTCGATATTTCATATTTCATAACTAACACAGAATCAAGACTGCTTTATTGTGGTATTTACATGACATTCTCTATCTTTGAATTTAATGGCATGTGAATTCTATGTGATAAAGACCTTTTTTATTTTTATGTCAGTCATTATTAAAGATAATTCTTTTTCCACTTATAAGCAATTTCAAAATGAACTTGGCATCAAACAGGAAATTTTTTTTAAAAAAATCATGTTACTGTTGCTTTTGGAGGTAAGTTAAATTCTTTTATTTAAAATGGTAGAAGAATAACTCATTGCAATAAAACCAAATATATGCACTCACTGCTGGAAGCATGGCACTCTTAGTGTTGAGAATTATTCAATGCGTTTCCATGCCTACATAAACAGTGGAGGAAGACATGGAAGGTGATTTACATGCTATGTAATTTCATACAAACAATTATGCATTCTGTATTGAAATAGTTTCTTGAAGCAAAAAACAAGTATGGAGAACAAACCTTTCTTGAAATAACACTATGTGGCTTAGAGATTGTATTGTATAGAAATTGATCTTATTAAAACTTGTTCAATTGACCATTGCTGAAAACACTTAAAGACACTTGCATGTTAGAGTTTCACCTGTTATCACTCAAAGAATTGTTGTTATTAAATGTTTATAGTTAGGCTAACAAACTCAATTAAAAAAAAAAACTGACAAACCACTCAAAATTTATAACAGTAAATTTATCATCATTAATAGGAAATTTTTCAGGGATACATCTTTTTGGTTTTCTGCATTAACTTTGTTTTTGTAAATTTATTTCCAACTGGTTCTCAGCCTGATGAAATTTTATACAAATGTATTCAGCAGTGAAAATATGCAGCTAAGCAGATACAAAAATAAATGACAACAGAAAACGATTTATACTATTAAACTAGTGACAGGCATAAATATGCAAAGATAATATATTTAAATTAAAGAAAATGGTGAACTAAACACAAAAAATATAAAAAGGTGATAAACTAAAGAAACAGGGTCTACTTTGCTAAATGTTGATGTATATGTACAAAATTATTTTTAAAATAATAATATAAGAAAAAATTAACAAATGAGAAAAAAACAGTTGTATTATTTCAGTAGCAAAGAAAAGAAAAAGAATGTTTCTTTAAGGGAGACTTTTTGATGTTACACATATAAAGGTTCTTTTATTTTGAGGATATGGTCAGAATTTACTGTTGCCAATGCTGACGTGAAATCATGATCCAATAGAGAAGTTGAACCCTTGTTAAAAAGAGTTCTGCTAAATTTGTCATATAGACAATATTTTTTTGTCTTTAAATAAACAATAGAATATATAACACAACATATAATTGAAAAGGGCACCGATCCTATTCTTGAAATTAAAAGTGTATGGAATGAAGTGGTTTAAATATTGTAAATTTATTTGAGGGAATTTTAATAAATTTAATGATAATATTTTACAAATGTTAGAGAAGTTGCCCATATATGCCAATAGTGTTTTATAAATACACACGGTGAGTGAGAGACGGTGTTGAGTTGAAAAAAGAGGATCGCCATAATTGTGTAGCCAGGTTTCATTTGAATGTCCCCTAGTAGTTTGTGTTTGTTTTGGGGGGGAGGATTTTTCCCCTTATAAGCCATTTGGAACTTAGTCTTGGTCACAAATTTTCATTGAATGGCATAAGGATTCTGGAAAGATTTTATATTGATTTCAGGTCATAAATCATAAGCGTTTTTATTCTATGTATTCAATATGTCAAGCCTATTCTTAATGATCAAATTTACTATGTTCCTTTACTGTTGTTCTAATTTTATTTTCTACTCTTAAGAAAATGTTCATAGCTTTTTCTCTCTTTACTGTATTAGATATGCTTCTATAGAAAATTTTGGTCTTTTTCTTTTTGTTTGGCTGAAAATGAACATGTAATGTTTGGAATATCATGGATTTTGTGGGGTTGTAATTTGTTTTTGTTTCTTAAGTTTAATATAGTTATGGCAACTAATTTGGTGGTTCATCTGCTCCAATTCTAACACTCACAATTTGGTCTGTTACTGTGACCATTTTAACATTGTTAAGCAATATGTCAGCAAAAAAGAAAAATCATCCAATTGATATCATGCCTTTGAATGTTTCTTCCAGTGGAACACCAGCGCATAGTTGAGACTAGAAAAGATATGTTCAACTGTAACTTGTGTTGGTGAAACAGCTCGTTCGTACACTTCAGGTTGATTATTTCTTTGCTGATAGCAGAGTTTCAGGTTGTTTTTTTTTTTTTTTCATTTTTGCTTAGTCAAGACTCATGAGTAAAAAAAAAAAAAAAATCTAGGATTGTATCGATGTTATATTTTTACATAAATTTTTGACAAGATGACTCACTTATATGTTGTTGTATTCTCTTGCATTTATTACCCTTCTTACCTGCTTTGCTTGATAGTTGCTTGCTGCTGCTGGTCCAGCAGAAAACATTTCATTGCTGGTTTATAGCTTGGTAAAATGAGCTTTGGCTTTGATTTTTAGACAACAGCAGCTGGTATGTTGGACCAAGAATTATTGCAGCAAGAAAACTGTTGATAATTTTTATATTTCAGCCATATGCCATGACTAGAGGTATTTTGTTGTTGTTTATGCTGGTTTGTGGGAAGTGGCTATTTGTTTAATGGTGTTCCACTTGGTATCTTTGACATGAAGCTGATAATTTGATGCCACCATACCCTAGAAAAATTCTTTCAATCCAAGCAAGCACTCAATCAATACTTTGATCTTTAAGTGCATCATCAACTTCTGGCTAAACAGTTTGGGCTGAGCAGTGGATATTTGTCACTGCAACACCAGTATCAAGTTCAGTTATTATTACTTGTTTCAGTTGATGCATCTCACCTGAATCTGCCTGTTTGTGAGCAACCTTGTCTTCTGTGCCAACAAAGTATTTTTTCTTCAGTATCTAGTTTTTTCTCACTTCTCTGTTCATAGCTATCATTCATATGTTGGATATACTTTATCATGTTTACACCATTATCTGTTGCTATGCTGTTATTTCCTGCACACTGACATCATAGTGTGTGTAAGTACTTGAAGCAGCATGTTCTTCAGAGGATGGGATGTTTGCCTTTATAATTTGTTTTATTTGTGCACATAGCAATTTCATCATCTTTTACAAAACATCTAAAACAGAAGCCAAACCATGTATGGTCATATTTTTGATTGGTTCAGTTTCAGTTCAGCTCAATTTTTTTTCCCCCAGTCTTGTTTGGGTCAGCTTCCTGGTTTAAATACTATTCAAAAAGGAAAATTTTAAGGGTATGCATTTAAATGCATTTATGTTAAGTGTTTGTGTGTTTGTTTTTTTTTTAATTTAGCACATTAAAGTAAATTGTTTTAGTTGTTTAAACTATAGTCAACTTTGAATGCTTTTTTTTCTAACTTGCTAAATTAATGTATTGTTAACATTTGATGTTTTAGATATAAATAAAGTTGAATGGCAAATGTTTTTAAGAACCTTGGAACTCAAAAGCAGTGATATTAGTGATAATTAGAGGGCTGGTTCATGAATCTTTTTTCTTTGTAAAAAAAAATTTTTTTATCAGTTTTCTAATCTGTTGGTTTAAATCCTTGATCTGAAAAAGATTAAAGACATGGTGTAATTATATGGCACAACGAGTACCAGTATTTTAATGGTGTAGTGATGAGTCTTTAATCTATGTTTTACTTACATTATAATTTGAAGGCATAGTAGGTGCCTTAAGCAGACTGATGTGCCTGTAAGAAGCTTAGTCAAAGCTGTATATTAATGTATAATCCTGTGTAAGAACTGAGACGCAGAAGTCAAATTGAGGGTTTATTAATGCGCCCATTATCCTTGCCACTTAATGAATTTATTGTGGAAGTGCACAATGATTTAGATTTTATCAACAACCAAAATTGTAAAAGCTTTTATATTTTATAAGATTGCTTTTATGGCAAGTTGTTTTAAATTTAAGTATTTGATGCATATAAATAATCTTCTAAATTTGAAGTGTCGAAGAGATGCTGTGTTTATGTTTCACAGGAGGATGATGCCTGTGGTTTATATAAGGCCCCTTGGTTTTTAAGAAATGTATCAGTGCACCTTTTTAACTGCTAGTTTAGTGTTGTTTCATTCATGATTTTGTTACTGAAAATATTTTTTAGTTATGGATTTCTGCATATTGTTCCAACCACTAACACTGGTCAACAAGTATTTTTCATCAAGCATATGTCAAGGTGTACTTAGTGTAGTTTTTAATGCTGTTTTTTGACATCACGTACAGTTTTCAAGATGAGAAAGATTTTGGTTTTAGCTCATGCATTATATAGAAATTCCAATTAATGACGTGTATGCATGTATTTCATTTACATCATGGAAACATACCTTTAAAATAAACTACATTATTCATTGCTGCATAGTTCAGATGCAATATTTCATCATCTTAAATTAACCAATCAAGTTTTGTCTGATGAAATAGGTATTTCAATATCTCAAATTGTCCAGTCATAATTGGTCTGATGGAATATTTCATCATCTCAAATTCAATATAAGTATAACTGTTTGTATCTATTTCCTTACTTGTTTTACAGTCTTAACAATGTCAAGACAGTGTAGAAATCCTCCTGATGTATTTTGTTATGTCTGTGGACAATTTATTGTGAAAGCTCAAAAAAGTACAATAACACCAGAGATCAAGAAGATTTATAAGCTATACTTTGACTGTCCTCTTGGAGATCAAGACAAGTTATGGGCACCACATTTTATCTGCTCAGCTTGCTCAAATGGCTTACGTGACTGGTTCAATAAGAGGAAGAAGTCCATGCCTTTTGCCATTCCAATTATATGGAGGGAGCCGAAAGACCATTTTAATGACTGTTATTTTTGCAAAGTAAATGTCACAGGATTTTCTATGAAGAATAAACACAAAATTGTGTATCCCAATTTGGATTCTGCAATGAGACCTGTGCCTCACAATGGAAGTCTGCCAATTCCAGTTCCACCAGATGATGGTATTGAAACATCAGATGATGATGCTGACTGTCACAATAGTGCTGCTGAGGAAGATTACGTGGCTGATGACGATAGCTTTGAACCTCAGAAATTTTCCCAAGCTGAACTGAATGACCTTGTCAGAGACCTACCCCTCTCAAAAGATTAAGCAGAACTGTTGGCATCAAGACTAAAGGAGAAGTATCTGCTAGAGCATGGTGTTCGTATAACTTATTTTCGGCAGAGAAATGTGGTTCTACAAACGTTTTTCTGTTGAAGGCCCGCTTTGCTTTTGCAGTAACATCGACGGACTTTTCGAATGTTTATCACAAAATCATGATCCTACAAAGTGGCGTTTGTTTATTGACTCTTCAAAACAAAGTTTAAAAGCTATACTTCTCCATAATGGTAATTAGAAGCCCTCCATTCCTATTGCACACTCCGTTCATCTTCATGAATCATATGAGAATATGGAACTTTTACTTCATGCCATTGCCAATGAAAGATACTCATGGAAAATTTGTGGAGATTTAAAAGTCATTGGAATGTTAATGGGAATGCAGTCAGGTTTCACAAAATACTGTTGTTTCTTGTGTCTATGGGATAGTCGGGCAACTGACAGACATTATTCGGAATCAAACTGGCAGACAAGAACATCATACCAGCCAGGACTGTCTAGCGTCAAGAATACACCTCTTGTAGATCCATGTAATGTCCTATTGCCTCCTTTGCACATAAAGCTTGGACTGATGAAACAATTTGTAAAGACACTAGGAAAGAGAAATGCCAGAGGGTTTGAGTATATTGTAGAAAAGTTTCCAAAAATCACACAGGCGAAGTTGAAAGAGGGTATCTTTGTCGGACCCCAAATTAGAGAAGTACTCAAAGATGTCAACTTCAAGACAACACTGGATGAACTGGAACTGCCTTCCTGGAATGCTTTCAATTGGATCTGTGAGAATTTCTTGGGCAACAAGAAGGCAATGAACTACAAGGATGGCATCAAGAATCTTCTGAAATGTTACTCAGTAATGGGTTGTCGCATGTCACTGAAAGTTCACTTCTTGGACTCCCATCTGTATTTGTTTGCAGATAACCTTGGAGCAGTGTCTGATGAGAAACGGTACCAAGGCTTCTGGAATGACAGTATGCTGGCTGACTACTGCTGGACACTTTACCGTGATCAACCAGATCAGGAACACCGCAGGAAATCCAAATCACAATGTTTCTAACTCTGTTGTTCTAACTTTGTCTGTTTTGTCTGACCCATTTTTTGTGTATTCACTCTTTGTAGAATGATGGTGATGATTTTTAACTCAATAAACTCATTTACTTTCTAAAAATAATATGTCCTTATTTATTACGTTAATGATTTCATATATACAAATATGTAAATATTTGCATGTATCTACTGAAAAACTGATACGTGCTGCATACAAATGGAGTGAAATTTTTAAATCAGCATGAAAAATTAGTCTAAAAAAGTTGGTTTGCATTCATAATGAGTATAATACATTTAATTTTGTTGACCAGTGTAATCAAGAGAGTTCTTATACATAGGCTCCTTCCCAGTGAAATCAGCCTCAATCAGGATGCCTGCACTCCTTACATACGAACAAAGCACACTCCTTTTTTAGTCATTTTGTTTGTGAACTAAAGAAGATAAAGAATTCACATGTAAAACATTCTTTTCTGTATTGCATACACTAGATAAAACCACATGGTCAGATCCACCTTCCTTTTATCTCGGTTCTGATCTGACTAACAATTACTGAAGAGCTTTTGCCACAGTGCTTATCTTATTTGTGTCAGACAAGTGTAGCAATGTGCTAAATCTTCATCGAAAATAGTATGTTTTACCTTTTGATTTCCAACAGACTAAACGTTAGTAGCAGTGTTTTTTTTGTTTTTTTTTTAAATAAAGATATGAAAATGTAAAGTCAAACAACACAAGCAATGCACACACAAGATCTGGCTTTAAATGCTTAGCAGTCTACATACAGTGACAGTCACTCTCTACTTAAAACAGGCAAGATTTGTGAGGTAATTGATACAAAGTTGAAGGTAAGGTTAATGGCAGAAATACAGTATATATTGCTCATAATTAATGTATTTGGATCACCTCAGCTTGACATGCTTACTACATTTAACTTCCTTGATGTATTATTAATACTTTATTTGACTTGGCTGTTTAGTTCATTTTTATTTTTAAGAAACTCAAAAAGGTTTTGTATTTTTATGAAAACTGCCCATTTATTGATTGTCTGAAGTCTGATCAATTTAGGAAATTCCATTTTTAAAAAAAAATTTTTTTTTTTTGGTCATTTGAGAATGGGTATAAATATTTAAGACCATCAATTCATATTTACAAGTAAAAAAAAAAAACTTTTTATATCATCACCCTTACGGCACTTTATGAATTCTTTATCAAAATACTTCTCTTAAATAATCAGGTCTGTCAGTTTAGCTTTTGTTGTTGTTTTTTAATAAATAAACCACACTTTTCCTTTCAGCTTAAAGAAAACAGCTGATAGAGAAAGGGGTTAACATTTGAATTTTTTTAGAATTTTGATAATGAGTATCTAAATCACTAAAAATAAAAAAGGTATTTCCATATTTGTTCAGTGTGTATGCTTAGTTTCCTGAATTTATCTAGTCTTTACAGATATTTCATCACTTGCTGATGTTAATTAAGAGAAGGTGGGGGTGTTGTGGGATTTTGATTCATTATGTGTTTTCAATACACATTGTAGGCACTTTTATTTAACAAACAATCAGATTTTTCCTGGACCTCAGTTAATTTGCTCATTTATGTTTGTTAAACTAGAATTTAAAATGTCTTTTCTGTTTTAGTTCTTTCGCCATTCTTAACAATTATATAGCTTTCCAGATTGTTTTAATTAGTGTTTGACACATTTTGGAAGATTTCTGGAAATGACCACGTCTTTTTTTTAAACTAGTGGCATGTTTTGTCTGTTTTTCTTTATCTTTTGTTACTCTGAGATCAGAATTCTACTTGCACAGTGGAGAATACAATTTTTAAAAATAAAAAAGTGACAGCATATTTTTTAGTGTGGAAAAAGAAGAAAAATCTATTAGGATACATATCATTTTTGCTGCTTTTCAAACAATTATCTTCGAGGAATGGGTGATAATGTGTATCCAAATTTACAGGAGTCTCTCTAACATCTGTGATTTTGTGTCTGCAACTTCCATCTTTTATTTTCAGTTCTTTTCATTCGAATTAACCATTATTAGTTCTGTTTGTTTTTCTCTTTTTTGCTTATAATAACTGAAAACATTTGCATTATTTTATGAAAATTAAATTTTAAAAAGTTTGTTTGTGATATAAACAATTCTTGTAAAAATTTAACAATTTATGAGTGATGTGATTTTTTTTCTGCATTAATCTTTGATAATACTTAGTGTAAAAAGTATTTTGAAGCTAAGAAAGCAAACATACTTCACAAAATAATAGGAGAGTATCTAGCTATTAATACTAAAACTAACTTTTCCCACGTATTTTATTTTAATTTTTAATGACAAACATCCATTGTTCTAACCTTGATATTTACAAAGGTCTTAAGACATACTCATATCACAAAGGCATCTTAGTGACACTTAAAATGTATAATCCATGATTTATCACATTACCTCGACCAATTATTTTCATAGTTGGTATCAACTAACTAGTATTATCAATAAACAATCACATAGAGGATATCATTCATCAAATGCTCTATGAGTGTATATTCAGTGAAGCCTCATTAAGATTAAATATTAAGAACAAGACAAATACAACTGCTGCAGGTAAGACAATAAGGTGAATTTGGATATCACCAGAGACACTTATAAATTTACCTTTTGAACATAGCACCTCTTTTTTGGCCTATGCATGGCTGAATTGTTCTGAAACCAAGAAAATTTCCAAGACATTAGATAGCTTTATTAGGTGCATAGAATCGGGTTCTTAGGTTGTTCTAATCTTCAGTCCAGACATCATCTTATGAATTGCCATGTGATGCCTTCTCGAGATCTCTATGCATGTACCTATATTTCTAATTAAAGTTCCTATGTTTTAAGATTTAAATGGGCAAAATGAATAAAATGACTACAATTTTTTTAAAAGATGGCACTGAATCTATCAATGGAACTTCCCAATGCAGTATATTTACCTTATATACAGATCTTGAAAAATTGACACTGGTGTGTATATGTCTGTAGAGGGATATTTTTTTAGATTAATATTTAATTATTCATGGAATTTTAATTGGTTTAAATTGACCTTATAAATACATTTTATTAATTTTATGTAGGAAAATTTGAGAACTTACAGTATATGATATTATACTTTGTAACTTCAAATCAGTTTATCTTCATGTTTCAGTCTATATATATTTTTTTAAGTTTTCAGCATAAAATCAAAATAGCAGCACAACCCAGAGAAAAGGATTTCCAGCTGGCTTTAGCTAATGCCAGTATGTAAATACATTACTTAGGCTACTGGTGGTCTTAAAACTAGTTTGATTATTGTTTGGATATAGAATGTATTTATTGTCAGCTTTGTAAGAAGATGGGGTGCAGAATTAAGTGATTATCCACTAGGTTATGTAACTATTAACATGTGATTTACTACAAACATGTCAGAACTTATTAGAAGTAAAAGGTAATAAGATTTTCATACAATCATGACTTCCAACTGTTGCCTTTCCTAATCAAAATTTATTTGCTGGCTCTTGGTTACAATGATAAACATTCAGTGATATAGCAGGAGCCATATCTTGATCCAAATCTCAGCTTAGCTAATATTGTACATACTTCAGTAGCTTAAAATTTTTATTTGACTTGTCAAATGTCTTATGAGTTCAAAAAGACAAATTACTAATGACAAATCAACATCAGATTCCATACAGTGATATATTGTAGTATGATGAAAATCTGTGCTAACTAATTAAACTTTAAATGCATCCAGTTGCTGCTGATAATTGAAAATGCAGCGAAAGACTCCAGGCTATAGGGCATAGGGTAGTTCATCATTAAGAGAAATGCTTGCTGATGTGTGGAAGGGCTGGCAAGAAAAGTTTTAAATCTGTGAAATTGTTACTTATTATTATCCTATTTATTTTGTGGAACATAGTAAAAAGATTGCAAGTAATAGAGTTTCTTTTCAAAAATTGGTTTATAAACTTTTCAATGACCTCATTTGGTTCATGCTGCTCTTACATGTAAACATGTAATCTTCCTTTATCTTTGCAGATCAAAAGAAAAATACTTTAAATGAACTTCAAAGTATTAAGAAAAACTTGAAATGTAGTTTGAGATTCTAACTATTATTTAAAATATTCTACAGTCATTTTTTTTAAATACCCAGCATGCATAATAATTAGGGCAAATTTATTTTTGAGAAATTTGCATATTATTGCACTTTAAATTTTCAATGGAGGAATGCCCATGGGAAGTCAAACCATTGTCGTATACTAATAAGTGTTTCTGAACATTTTCTAGCTTGAAATTCCAATCTTTTGCTAATAGTTTTCTTAACATTGAAAAACTTCTTTCTACAGAACATGATGTGGGCTGACTTTCAAAAGAAGCCCGTACAGTGTTGGTGAAATTTCCATTCAACTCACTTCGACATTGGTCTTAATGTCACTGTTCTCCAGCCTTTACGAACTCTATTTCTTAATTTGGCAGCAGTCTTTGCCAAAATTAAAGTCCTTAAGGTATTTGTAAGCCTGCTCCACTGTGCACATGCTGCCTTGCACCTTGTCCACCATTACTGCCAACAGCTCATACTGCTGATGCAGTTCCATGAACTCCCACATCAAAGAAGGAGATTTGAGAGATTCCTTTGCTTGGCACACAAGCATTCTGGAGCCCTTAAATCCATCAACAATTTTGCTTATTACAGACAGATTTTTCACTTAATAGAATGCAGTAACCAGCCTAGGAGCCCGTCTGGTCACAGTGGACTGTGGGGCTTTCTAATCCCTGCAAAAAGTGCCTGCCTTGCCTTGTTTTTCACTTCACTTTTGCAGTCATGTTGTTGGTTTCGGGAAAGTGTCCCCTGACTTTCATGGCACAATCGTATATCATATGTGCCACACACGTTACATGGAGCAAGCAGGGATATAATTCTTTTAATGCATTCCCTACAGCAGGGGTCGGCAATTTCTCGGACATCTGGGGCCAGATTATGGGCCCAAGATCACCTCGCGGGTCAGAGTAAAAACAAGGACACTTATAAATGCACAAATATATTTATTGCTTTACTACTGTGTATCAGCCTTCTTAACACAATGAGAAACATGATGGCACTTTCGCCGTGAACACAGAGATGAAATATCCGGTGAAATGCTACAAGATTTCAAAGCAAGGATATCATTGAGGTGACTATCAGTCAACTGTGCACGGAGGAGGTTCTTGGCGAGCTTCATTTGAGAAAATATCGGTGAATTGCGCGCTCTTTACCGAGTTTCCTATATCATTAGTGTGTTGGTTAACTATTTTTAGAAATGACGAATGACAACTTTTTAAGAAAAGACTGCCTGCGGGCCGCCAATTGCCGACCCCTGCCCTACAACTACCAAGTATCTGGTAGCATCATACAAAAGGAAACAAAAGTTTGGCCTGCCAACATCCAGGGTTCTTATCGCATCATCTACAGCCTAGCAAACAATTGATGTGTTACAGTGAGAGTCCAACAACTTGCAATCCAGAATATGTTACTTTGGCCATTGATATCGGTCTCATCCACCACCAAGAATACTTCTTTTTTGTCCATCAGCTGCTAAATTTTGCCTGTCTGTAGCTCACTAAACTCCATTGCTTTCTTTCTACAGGTAGTTTTGGATGGTAGAATGTGGCCCAGGCAAAAGGAAATTTCTATAGACCTTGATTATTTACCTTGTACAGGGGAATATTGGCCACTAGTAAAGCTGTGGTAAACTTGTCTGCAGAGTAAGATGTTTTGGCCTCCAGGAAGGTCTGCTTAAGCTGACTAATGTTCCTAAGGTCCTTCTGGTACTTAGCCAACTCTCTGTGCTTTACAACAAAAAACATTCTCATGGACATTACTGTACATTTACACAGTGTGCAGTACAACTCATTGGAAGATGTCTTCGTGAACTTAGGGTAAATTTCTTTATAAAAGCATTCACCAGAGACAACTGGGATGTTTTTGGCATGAGCATTGTGTAGATGCTGCTAAAAATCAAAAACATTGAATACAACAGAGGAGAAAAATATTAAAACAAACTGTCTCTAAAATCCACCGAATGTTCTCATGGATGTGACAAGACAAAAACGATGACACACACTTTTAACACTACGAGCACTGAACCTGTCATTTTCTCCGAGGGGCTGAGTAAGCATACTGTGGATTGGATGGGGGGGGCAAGCATTTGATTGTTTGATGCCCAGGAGCAGGAATTTATTTTAATTAAGCATTCAGGAGCATTGTCTGCCTTAGACAACATATTTTAGCTTGTTTTTTACTTTTCAATTGAACGCTTTGCTCCAAAAATCTACAGTATGCTCGATTGACCAATCAGGAAAAAGTCGATAAAATGTCAACTTCAGTGCATCTGGTGTTAATTGGGTATAGAAAAACGGTGATAGTAAGGTGAATCAGGAGGGGTGCTCCTTTGGAATACATGTAGGAAGGGGGGATGTTTATTACAAACGAAAACAATTGGATTGACCAGAAACAGTAAACAATTCAGAGAATCCAGAATACAAAACAATGTGGTGGGCCAAATTTTAAACAATTTAGGATTAAGAGCACAGCAGGTCAGAAAGGATAAAATTCACCATGATACTAGAGGCCCCAGTCAGTTGGGTGAGTAGGACATCCTGGAGGAGATGTAGCATGTTGTTACAACTAGAAAATTACAGATTTGTTCTGAATCACACCAACCTTGGGAAGAGAGCCTACAGCTAGAACGTATGCAAATGTCAGAACAATGGCACCAACAGCACTAGAGTGTTTTGTAGCTTTAAAACACTGAAATCAACGTTAAAACCCCAAAATTTCATGAGAAATGCTAAAATGATGAAATTTGCCCTTACAAGCCAAAGTTCTACCAACACTTCAAAAGTTGCACTTTTTTTTGCATTTATAAATTTTGAAATCCTAGTCGTACAGGTCCAAAATTTTTAATTTAGATTACTCTGACTATTCTAAGTTCATATCTACAAGTTGCATTTGTTTTGCTCTGATAATAACCTACTTGTGTGTGGATGCATATGAATATTGGCATAAGTCTTGTAGCAATACAATGTGGAACTTCACAGAAACCAACCAGACTAGCAAATAAAGCAATGCTTTAGCCTGTAGTCTAATCCTCACTAAGACAAAGAGGAAGAAACTATAAAGCATTATGACTAAAAAATCCATTATAGCTTATACATAATATAACAGGAATTAATTTTCTTAAATTGTATATGGTTTAAATTTACATAGGGTTGCAAGTTTCCCTAACTAAACTTTATTGCAAAATTACTAGATTAGAATAAACAGTTGCATAAAATTTTACTTGCTATTTATGGAGAGAAAAAATGTATAAATGTTTATTTTAGTTTGTAAAATTAGCATACAGTTATAGCCATCAAAAAGAAAATTATTTACTTTTGTTAGGAAAAGCAAATGAAAAGAACAAGTTGTACTACTAATGTTTGAATTAATGTTCAGTATCTTACTACCTACCAGTTTATTGATATTATAACTAAAGTAAAATATGACCCTTTGCAAAAACTGTTTCAAAGAAAAACAATCATTTTTGTGCCAAAGAATATGCTTACAAGAGATTTTTATAAATGTTACCAGCATCAACCTTTAACATGCTGATCACTCTATTAGATGACAGTGACAAAATTATAACTTATTGTAATGTTAGCAAATAGCTCCCTAAATCATTTTCATCCGACACTTGAATCCTGATTTAAAATTGGTTTAGGAAGTAGGACCAGTTGATATTTGTAATGCATCATTTTAAAAAATGTTGCTTTTGTTTGGTTTCTGTTTGAAGACAAACCTCACAACTTAAGTTGGATTTTTTTTTGTAAACATGTTGAGAAATAGCCATGTATTGACAAGTAAAAACAACATCAGTTGCTTGTATTACAGTATGTTAACAAGATCTGTTTTTGAGATCTGAGAAATGGATCACAGACCAGCATATTGATGATGAAAATGCATTTGACCTACTGCATGTATAGTTCAGTACTTCAGTTGATGATTAATATAGGCTTGAGATAGCTTCTTTCTAAAACCTAGTAGAAATAAGAATTGGAATTTTCTGAAACAAATTAATTCAAAACAAGCCATCTTGTATCCTTTAAATTAAATTGCCTTTTCACAAGCAATTGCCAATTAGTAATTAGTGAAGAGGAAGAATATTTATTTAACTTGAACTGTGCGAACAGATTCATGAGCTAATTATGTCTTACTAGCAGTTGATTAATTGAATGCAGAGCTCTCAATTGCTGTGGGTATCTGCTGGTTTGATTTTAATAAATATTACTTCTGCTGATCTTCTGTATTTTTATTTAATTACTTAATGTTTCTTATTATTATTTTCAGAGTGAATTTTTTTAAATATTTTTCTGTAGAAATAAGTTTATTTGATCACTGCTTTCTACTGTGTGTTAAGATCTCTAGTCTTGCTTGCATGTTCTCTACTTGAAGAGAGAATACAAATAGGTCCTCTTGCACAAATAACTGGTCCTTACATCAGCCAAAGTGTCAGTTGTATCGCTTTTTAATCACCACTAACACAGATTTCAATAAAATTGCTTTCCTCTGGCCCAAAGTGAATTAAAATTGTGACTACTTTCACTTTATTTACTCAGTTCTAAATCAGAAATTTTGTCAAAGAAATTGCCAGTAGATCAATAAGAAATTATAAAACTTTAAATTGACAAGAGTTAAAATCATGTACATATTACAGTTTGGTGATTACCACCTTTGTTGAAAATTTACAGTGTAAAAACTTTGTAAACTACTACCTAAGGATGATGTTTTATTATTGTTTTTTTAAGGATTGGTGGAATATAGGGTAGAAATAGCAGATTATTTTGGATACAACTATAGCATCAATGTTGTCGTTGACTATGGAAAAGTACATTGTTGATTAGAATTGTCAAATGAAAATTTCATAATGTAAATTACTCAATTGGTCTTTTACAAACCTGGTCTTTGATCTTTGGCAGTGCTTGCTGGAAAAATGTCAGGTTTATGTAAACAAAATTATTTTATTCATGTAGAAAACAGATTTAGCCTAGTTTTGTGTGGGTGCTTTCTATATAATGAACAAATCAGTCTCTCTTTTAATTTAGTTTTTAAATTGTCTTCATATATTTTGTGGAGTGAAATTTAAAAAAATAGAAACATTTTTAGGTAATATACCTTGTCCAAACCCTCCTCCCTAGATTAACTGCAAACCCAATCATTTTGAATTAGAAAGCAAATTATGATGATAATAACTACGGTAAGCAATTGCTGTCAGTTGATAGTATAAGTGTTGATTAATTAAATTGGAAATTTTCAAATAATCAGTCAGTGAGCAGATAAATCAGTATCAAAGATGCTGTCAATCATATTTCTGTTGAATATCAAACCAAGCATGTCACTTATATAGAAACACAGAAAGATTTTTTTTTTTAAATAATAAAAAGACCTAGTAGCTCTTATATAAGCTAAAGGGTTTCTAGAATATACCAGAAAGCTAGCGAGCAAGCAAGGATTATCATAAACTTTAAAATCGCCTTAAAATTTGGTTTACTACAGTTTTGTCTATATTGTAATTAATAACCCTGTTAGCTGTAACAAACACATTTCCCCTCTTTTTGTTACTTGCATTTGATTAGTTTTATAAAATATAAGTAAAGCTAAAAGAAAATGGATTTGCTTCTTATACATAAGATTCATAAAAAAACTAAATAGCCTGCTTTTTATTGCTTTTTGATTGAATAAATAAATTTTATTTACATAAACCTAGTTTCCCATCCCCAGATAGCACTACAAAGATTTAAGATCAAGAGTACAGTCAAGTAATCTTCCTTATGGCATTTTCATGTAATAAATTTAATCAACATTGATTATTTCCTTCACTATTTGGTCAAATCATCATACTGCAGTTGGTCAGAATAATCTGCATTTCATTGTTACAATTACCAATACTTAAAAATTATGATGCAAAAAAAACTATTATCTGATCCAATTTCTTTTAATCTTGTATATGCATTCTTCAGTATTTTTTCTGTGATATTTAGTAAGCTCAGAATATGGAGTATAGCTTGAATTTTTTTAATGAGTTATTCACATTTATACTTCAAAACTGTTTAACTCAACACTACAGAAAATTATACCAGTGGTGTTGCTGGGTCTGAGTAACTCCAAAGATAACATGCATAGTGCAGTAAATGAAATTGTGTAACATTTTACAATTTGATGTATTTATTTTACATATTACATTTGGGAATGTGATTGAAATCATTGTCATTAGCAACATATTCGTGATCAGTTACTTCCTTTTCTTCTGTTTCATAAAATAACTTGTAGCTCCTCACATCTTCCATCTATTATAAAAGTGAAAAAATAATCTAATAGGCTACAAAGTATCAAAAAGAAATTATAATAGTAAAAAAAAATCATCATGTGGCCATAAAATTAGAATCATTTGAGATCAACATATTCATAAAGTATGAAAATGCATCAAAGTCCATTTTTCTAATGCCAATTATACCACACCTCAGTCACCTCTTTTCACTGCCAAGATTTGGCTATGACAGGCTGGAACTGAATGCAACTTGACAGACACTCTTTAATTGTTGGCTGAAAGATACATAAACTGTCATAATTTAGCTACATGTCATCTGTTAGCAATCTCAGAACTAAAACATCTGGGTTTGTCTCACCCTGCTGAGTTAAAATTTTAAGTAACAGTAGTAATCACTTAAATATAATATAAACTGGCATTGAAAATTATGAGTCTTCATTTCTTGAAAAAAAATCAAATGAACCATGTTTCAGAACATAAACCATTAATTGTGATGATGTTATCAGTTCAAGCTTCTTTTTTTCTGAATAGATGTTGCACATATTTTAAGCATCCTGACCAGTAACTTTCTGAAATATTGCCTTGTATGTAGCTTTAATTTCTGTGGTGATTGGTTCTCTAACTGATTGACACTGGTTGAATCTCTTTCTTTTACTCTTGAGTCTAGTTAAATCTACACAAATTTAATGACATTCAAACCTGATGATTGAGGGGGGTTAGATGATGGTTTTAAGAAATCTTTCAATTCTTTTCAATCAAGATATCATGTATTGAGCTTTGTGATATGTTTTAGATCCTTATTGCTGTGATGTAAACCCATCACCTATCAAACATTGCTTTGATACGGAATTGCATGACATTGAAAAATATTGCTATGTATACATTTCTTTTGTGAGATTTCCAATAATTTTAATTAATTCTCTGGTCAAATAACTAACAAAACAAAACATACCATACTATCACATTTCCATCATTATACTTAATAGTAGGGCAAGTGCAACTGCCTTTATACTTTCTTCTATCCTTTTTTTCTTATGTGCTATTATCACATAATACCATATATTTTAAATCCACTCTCATTCAGCCATAATGTCTGGCACCCTGCTCTAAGGTGCATTTCTGGTCAAGTTTCCCTGTCAATTCGCTTTTTCTTGTTGCCATGTCTAAGCAAAGGTTTCTAGCTACTATTCAGCCAATCTATCTTACTGAACTCTTAACTGTCTTTGGTGGTAGAGGAGGTTAGCAGTTAATTGGCTACCTATCAAGAAAAGGTTTGCTCTATACTTTTGAACTAGCTACCTATCTTTTCATTCTGTAGCTTTTCTCTTCTGTGGCCCTTCAGTTTATGGCTAAGCCAGTTGACTTCACTCTATAAATGTTTGCTCACATAACACCTTATGTAATTCCAATTTTCAATTGGGAATAACCAGCTTTATGAATAATGATGATTGATCATGGATAGGTAGCCTTGTTTCATATGGAGTTTTTTATAGGTACCATTTTTATTTGCCAAACAAATGTAATAGCAGTCATTAATAATGAGTCCATCCTTTAATATTTATACAAAAATATACTATGAGCTAACAATTATTCTAATTAGTAGTAAGAAATAATATTGGATGAACATGATAATGTCTTGCTTTCAGTATGAATAAATTTAACTTTCATAGAAATAAGTTGCTTGGTCCAAAATTGTGAAATGCTTCAAGTGTTGACAACAACATAATTAATGGTTTATGTTCTGATACATGCTTCTTCAGATTTTTTAGTGCATTTTCATTAGCATTGTATCAAAAAACCAAATAGCAATGTTTTAATATGTAGACTCAGAGAACACCAGTATATCTGTACATGTTTGTCTCCTGTCAGTATATATATTTTAAAAAGATTATGCAATAGTTGATGTCTTTCTGAAATCTTTAAGATCAGACCAAAGAACCCAACAAGATTAACTTTTTGTTTGTTTTTTTTTTTTTTTTTTAATTTTTTGTTGTTGTTGTTACTGGGTTTTTTATGGAGATAGATTTGTTTTTAACAACCTGTAAAATCTATTTCATATTATCAAATTTATTTTCATTTCTGCCTCCTGAAATTTTAAATAACAAATGCTTCTTCAAATGTTTGCATTATATGAAACATTTTAGTTATACACAAGTGCTCCAATATTTTGATGATTATGTCATGTGCTTGAGTTTTTTTTTAAACTTGCTTATGTCCATACTCTTAAGTCACAGTGTGTACACTATACAAGATTTACATTCTCTAAAGACTAGTGTTCTAATAAGTTAAGTATGAGGATCTTATGAAGTACAGATAATTTGGTATTTTGATTTAATTCCATTTTTCTAAATTTGATATCCACTTTTCAGTTGCATCTGAAGATAATTAAGGATAGATGATTTGAAACAAACACTTTCATGTATTAAAGGGTCTTCAAGATCAGACTGTTACTGGTGCATAAACAAGCTACAGATGAGTAGCATTCCACATGGAATAAGTAACAAAAAATAAACAGGAAAAAATCATATATGGTGGTAGCCATCATTAATTTCTTAACATAGATAAATGAGCCACTTGATCACACTTAAATTATCACAATTGGAGTGGACTTAAAACAACAACAACAAAAAATGTCAATTTCAGATAGGCATAGCAAAAGATCTGGCAGAAATTTAGGCAGAATCCTATATGCTTTATATGGCTTTTGCTGTTTTCGTCTTGTATGTGGCATAGCTTTATGCATAACATGTAGAAGTATATAAAAGCTATTAATGTTTAGATCACTGAATAATTCTAACCCTCACAACCAAGTGATGATGATAAAAAGAAAAGGGAAGAAGATATGTTGACAGTCTCTAGCCTATACTATTTATTGTTCCCTTGGTGACAGATCTGCAGCTTCATCAGAGATGATTTTAATTTTGAAGGTGGCTTGTGACCATCACCACTATGAAACAACAACAGTTATGTTAAATGCAGTGATGCCAGCCTGAACTCCTAGATTTTTTAAAACAAAAACTGGAAATTTACAAGAAAAGGATTGTGTGTGAGATATAAGATTTTTTTTAGGTCTAAGGAAATGATATCTTGGATTGAGCCAAATGGAAACACTAATCAACTTTGTCATCATTTTGTTTTTGATCAACCAAAATACATGACTGTAAGAAATAAATTTAAAAGTGGATCAAGTTATTTAGATCAAGAGAAAATGAAGTAGCTCTCAAATTAAATGTTGGCCATTCCATAATAAAATTCTGGTTGAATTCAATCTTTTGTCACCTTCAGTAGTAACTGTCCACTATTTATTTATTTAACACACAATTACTACCAGTATTTTGTTTAAGTGTTTTCATTAAAGCTGGCACCTCTTTTGGAGACGAAAATGAAAAATATCAGTATTTTTTTACTAAAGCAAGCTGGCTAGCATCTCTGTAAGCAACAGTATATGAGGGAAATGATGATCATAGTACGGTGCTGTGTGAGCCGATTGCACATCGAATAGCATATTTAGTCGGGATCGTTGAGAAATTTTGGCAGGGATTTTGTATTCATCAGAGCAGAAAACAAGCACCAACATAAACCCATCAAAGAGTCATATAGAATTATAGCCATAATCTCTTGCTTGGAAAGCTAACAAATACCTGTTTAGACTTATCAATTTGTGGTATTTTTATGCTCACTATTTTAGCAGAATATGTAGACTAACACTCTGTCTTTGAAAAATTCATGAGTATTAGGATTTTAAAGTATGTTGAGATTGCACATAAAAGAGCAGTTAGACAGTCATCTATTAAAAGAGTGGTTCCAATCTTCTTGAATAAGAATGCTTTGTGGTTTGGATAGTATTTATATTAAAGTCAACAATAAGTAGCTAAAGTAGCTAAAATGCAATAAATCTCCTACTGCTTCACATAAAAATCCATAGGCAGATCTAGGGTAGATTTTTAAGGGGAACACACTTAATTCCATGGCTCATTAATTCATTTACGAAAATACACAATATAGAATTTCACATAGTAACCACCATAAGATTGATATCTCTGTCCGGTTATTGTTACAAGTGATTTTCAGTGAAACTAAGATGTAACACAGTTTTAGGGATTTAACATTATTATAATTATTATTTTTAATGCAATAGCAGTTGTCAGGTTAACCCTTTTTAGATCACAAACAGTACTTACTGAGACTCCTCGTAGCTGACACCAGACAAAGTGCCAACACTCAATAATAGAAGTGAGATGTTTGAGATGAATTTGGAAGTCAAAGGAGAGTGGAGTCACCTTGTTGGAAATCAAGACTTTTTCAGTGGGGTGATGAAGGTTCATTGGTTCCTGATGATTTTTTAAATCTTTTTTATTTTGCAATGAATTGGTGTTCTTTTTGAACTCTGGATGCAGATAGTGTCTTCATACTGGCATTGTTTCCCCACATTTCTATCTACTCCCCTGTGTTCTTCCACTTTTTGTTTTTTTTATACCACATTCATCCCCTTCCACTCTTTCACAATGGTGAACAGCTAACCAACAACTTGACTGTTGCACAATAAAGTGCTGGGTCACTGTGACCTAGAGGAGTGTCTATGCTATAACATTAAATAGTTCATTTAAAAACTGATTGCTCATGTGTTTGCATAGTTGACCATAATTATGTGTATGAGCATATGTGCATAATATGTAAAAAAGAAAAAAAACTAATTAAAATATTAAGTAAGAAAGAAAGAACAAGTATAAACATGCATGAAAAATTCTAAATTTCAAAAAAGGTAAAAAAATTGAAATTAACAAAAGGTAGCAAATGTCAAAAAAAAACTTTCTAGATTTTACTTAATTTCTTTTATGTACTATTTTATATTTATATATTTACTTCACGTGATTTACATTTACTTTTAATGACAACAATACAGCATTCAAATTTTTCAGTGAGAGATTATGCACTTTTTTTGAAACAAGGGGCTTTCAAACTTTTAGGGAGGGATCATCATATCTCCCCCTACCCACCAACCCCTAGTCAGAAAAGTTTACTGATGTATGTCTGAACAAAATTAATTTGAATGTCTTCACATGTTGGCATAGATTGGTTTATCTATGCTAAGATATTTATATACGAAATTTGCCACTGTCATCTGAAATATCAAGTTTCCTTGCACTCTACAAACTGAAACAAAAAGCAAGCATCCCCTTATGTGAGTGAACTTTGAAAGTTCTCAGTGAGTTCTGGCCTTCCTCCAAGTGAACCTAATCTCTACCATCACTGCAAACATTCTACTCCAGGTAGTTTTACACAGACTTATAAATGATTTCATTGGAGCAGGTGTCTTTCTATAGCTATGGAAAAAAGAAAAATGCATTTCAAAACAATTGTTTAAAGCCACATGCAGCAGTGAGGAATGTTTAACATCTTGTTTATTATAAATTTGGAAATAATTAGCTATTAGTAAGCTTTAGTTACTGTTGCAAAGGTATTTCAGTATGATTTAGATTAAAATAAGACTTTCAAATTTCAAACTTTTGTAATAAGTTTTTAATACATACAGGTAATTTGTTGTTCTTTTTTAAAAAGCAACTAACTTCACACACAGAGAGAGACGCAATTTTATGATGTTTGCTCATTTCAAAGAGAAAACTGTTGACATTATTAAAATAAAAATAGAACTAATCTGCTTAGTCTACAATATTATTATTGGAGGCTAATATGACTGAAATGCAAGAAGCACTTTAAGAAACACTGAAAATCTTCTGCTTACATAACTAATTTCAACAATGTGATTTACCAACTTTACGATGTGGATTCATTAGTAATTCTGCGGTAGATCCTTAGTTATTCTAATATCCAAGGCAGAAATATGTAAAAAAAAAAAAAAAATTTTTTTAAAAATCATCATTGCTACCAAAACTATTCCAAGAATGGTCAACCAATCCATCATTCACTACAAATGTGATTAATGAAACAGTTATCTACCAAACAATCCAAACTATAAGAAGAAAAAAGGACATCTAAAAAAAACAAAAAAATAAGAAAGAATGTTTAGTAGTTAACTTAGTCCAGAGTGAGACTTGGTCAATTTCTAACCTCTCAGTACTTTCATAGATGTTGGAAGCCAAAGAGCTTTATATTTAATGTGACTTTGGGTCACCTTTTTTTAGCATTGCAGTAATCAAAAAGTCTATGAAAAGACTTCTACAACTGTTTGATATTTTACAAGAAAATAGCTGAAACTTTACAAGAGAACCTTTGAAACTATACATGCTCTACACACTTTTAGAACAAATATAAAACAATTTTTGCTATTGTTTTTGATTTTTGATGATTGATAGATAGAACTGATATGTATTATGAATCTGAAATAGATGCAAGTAATGGATACAAACAGAAAATGACAGTATTCAACACATTTGAGTTATGGAAATGTAATCAACGTTTGCTTAAAACCTTCATTTTTATGAATTCAGATATTTTATGCAATGTTTTGGTGGTAATTAGTTATTAAAAAGTTGCAAACACATTTAACCTAATTCTAACATCTACTTAGTAAATAGATCATGATAAAACATTAATCATATTTTGGCAAGGCTATTTATTTTCTTTCGGTTTACTTAAATAAAAACATTTATAAAGAAATAAAGCAACATTTCTGCAATTTATGTATGTCTCAAATATTTGTTAACTTCATAGGCGTGAAGCAGTGATGTAGATGAAAATTTACTATATTCATAGTTTGCTGCTTCTCATCTTCAGGTGAATGTGAAACCAGCTTTAAACATGGCTAAGTTTCCTCCTGCATAGACAGACTGGTTCACTATGGTTTTAGACAAAGCAAAAAAGAGAATACTGAAAGCTAAAACATAGTATGTTAGAAAGTTGCTGCCTCATATTTTTAACAAATCTTTGAAATTAGAAACATTATACACAATGTTTAATGGCAGGAAATAGAAGTATTATCTTGCATTTGCTAGTTTTTGCATGTAATTAACTTCAAATTAGGAAATAACCCACATCATCCTTTGTACACATTTTTAAAAATGATACTTTTTAAGTTGAAAACTATATTTTAAATAAACAGGGGGGGAGGGAGGGAGAGGAAAATCATTATTAGTGGTCCAAACCATAAACTTTTATAAGCTGGGGAGTTGATTTTAAAGTCTAACAACTGATTTCCTTCGATAGATTTAATTTCATGGCACATCAAAAATGAATAATTTTTTTTTTGTTCATGTAAAATTTCAAATGTGCTCTCTAAGAATAAGTTTATTATTGGCTTTGAAAAGAAAGAGTATCTTTACTATTTTTGACCTAATTAAATTTAAAAGTTTGAGTTAAAATTGTTTATGTATGCCCACTAAGACTTAAAGGTAAATAAATGTAGACTTTTTAAAATTAAGTGTTATAAAAACACTAAAAGAAAAAGTAGCAGCATACTTTCTCTGAGATACAGCATACAAAGTTTCTATCTGAATGCTTCCACATTTTAATCATGTGAGAGTCAAAGGTGTCTGGTGTACAAACTTGTGTTAGCATGAACTCTAGTTTTAAAAAAATTATTCTTTTAAGATGCAGGGATATGATAACAGCAACAACTATCCGGATCACTCACCAGATGAGTTGGGGAAGCATGAGAATGAAAACCACAGCCAGCATGAAAATGCTTAGTATACTTAAACTTCAGCTGACCTTACAAAGTACCCTTCTAGAACTCTTTGTTTTTTTAAATGTGAGAGGAAACCATGCTGCTAAAGAAGTACACCAAACAAAGCTAGTCTCGACCAGTCAATCACTGAACCACCATGCCATCTTTTTAAATGCAGTCATCTCTGACCAGAAAAAAATAGATCTAGCATTTATTTTAATTCAGAAAGTTGGGTTCCTTTCTTGGTTTGGTTAACTTTTTTGTTTAGTTAACATATTAATTTATTTTGAAATGCCATTCTCACAGATTTGAGATTTATACATTCAAATATAAAAATAAAAATTCTTTTTGTATTCTTATATTGTTTTAATGGATAAAATAGATAACAGATCAATTTTAGACTTTATAAAACTTGAAATATCTGGGCAGGAGAGGGTTTAATTGATAGATGTTTTAAAGTAATGTTTCTTCTCTTTAAAACCTGAGAGATTGCTTCAACCAATGAAAGAGCAGAATATAAGTTTAATTTCCAAACATTAATAAATGAAAATGGCTTTCAGCAAGTTCTTGTTCTGGAAGTAATTTCCTGTGTTTTCTTGTGATGTTGCCAAGATTTTATATTTGGTATGTGATAGTCTGTTACCATACTAAAAAATAGGCACTGATTACGAAGAGAAAGCAGCAGCAGCCAACATTTGGACAAAATGCAATGTCGATCAATATTTTGTACTTCTCGGCTAATACTCAACATTTTGACTCTCAGAAGAATATTTAATTTCATTAGTAAACTTATTCTTTCCGCTTTTTTCATGCATGAAGCCTCGCAGAAAGGAGCATAATCATATCTATTTCCCAATAATCAAAATGGCAGAAATAGTATTGGATCTCTGTAAGAAGTAATCTTCTTAATAAACCATTTTCTTTGATTGTTCTAACAATTACTTTGTACCCTTTCCTTGAAAAGAATGTTGTATTTTTGTTGTCTTCCTTTTTTTAATCTTTTTATTCCTCAGACATACAACAAAAAGAATAATGGCAAATTAATTTAATTTAATCAGAAATGCTATAGCGAACAGTGTACTCATTTTAAAATTAGATATACATTTTCTGTTAATGCTGAGATTTTATTTTAAATGTAAATGGTATAGTAATTCTGTTAGATATCATCTTCAGACATAATTTATGATGGCAACTTTAACATTCATGTTACTTTTTAAATAAAAGTTTTGAAGACTGATTCTTCAAAATCAATTTCATGAAATTCATATAAGATATTTGTCATAACAGATAGTTATGAAGTATGAAAATTGTGCATCATATTTTCTCAGTGTGCTTATAAGGCATATCTAGATTCCCAGTACATTTGTCTGCTTTTATTTTCATTATATCTATGGAAATGTAATAAAGTAAAAAGATGTAGATAACATACCTAATAAGTGTTAAAAATATGTTCAAATATCTGCCAAACTTCTAGCAGAAATAGCACAAGTACAGTCAAAGGCATTATCTCAGAAAATGATGATTTGACTTAAAGACTGCTAGTAGGTTTTCAAAGACTTATTTTATTTTTCTTAGGCAACTAATATTTGTTTTGTGAGCAGTTTCCTTAATAACATAAAGTAGTTTTTTTAAGTCATTTTGCTTGGGATATTTCATAGAGTGATATCAATCAGTTATAATGTGACAGTACCAAAAATTAGTGACATTCCTAGTAAAAGGTTCTGTGATGTGGCTAGTAATAGCATTATTGTTGGGTGAGCTCTTCTGGCCCTTTGCACATGGATCTACTTGTTATGTTGGATAACCAAGTTTTGTTAATTGTTTGTAAGCTTCTCTACCATCAGTATGCTAAATCATTTTTTTTCTATAATTTTAATCTTAAAAAGTGACATATTTTCATGCATCAATTTTATGAAAATGATTACATAGTAAAATCCCACATATCAAAGTTAGATTCCATTACTAAGGATAGAAAATATAGCATCAATGTCATAATGTTGTTAAATAGCATAAGGAAAGTAAATTCTGAATACAACATATAAACTATTATCTAAGGACATTAACGTTGGCAGATGTCAAAGATGTCATTAAATAATCAGACACCCCTGAGAACAGTGATTTTTAGTTATCAGGTCATAGAGTGCAAAATCTTATATTTAGTTTCAAAGTGGTAAATTTCTGTTCAGAAACTTGTGGAAAGCATCTAGCATGAAAGACATTTGGCACCAGCATCTAATGCTCCTGATGAATCCTTGAATTTTGATCTGGGTCAGATTATCCCATTCCTCAACAAGGGCATCACCAAGTTCCTGCAGGGTTTGTAGTAGCACAGGACATTTTTCAATGGCATCTGGAAGCATGTTCCAAATGTGTTTGATTTCATTAAGCTCTAGAGAATGAGCTGGCCACTCCACATGGATGACAACTGTCTCTTGCTCCGTGCACTAGTTGATTATCCAAGCATAATGTGGATGGGCATTATCAATTATGAGAACAAAGTTTTTTCCAATAGTACCAGTGTATGGCCTCATGTAAACATCAAGTTTTTATCCCTGTATCTTTAATCTGTCATGGTCCTGTTCTGAACAATATCACGGTCAGTCTTGGCATCCCAGCTAATCCCTTGTCACATCATCAATGAGCCACCTATACAGTGGTCATGTTCACCAATGTTGATATTTTGAAACCTCTTCCCTGGAATTCTCCTCACCCTGCAACATTAATCTATTAAATCTTAACTTGTCTGTGAAAAGTACAGGAGTTTAGTATGTCATAGTTTGCATAGTAACCATGTCCTGCAATTGCCCATGGTTAGTGGTATGTGTCTACAGTCTTTTCTTGACTACTTATCATTAACCCAAAGCTGATTACTTAGTGTTTGTATTAATACAATGGCCTGTTACATTTTGAATGTTACATTTAAACTAAGTTGCTATGCAGAAGCTATTTCTTCTCACTTGAAAAAAACCAAAAGTGACTTAGATCACCCACCATATCATCTAGCAACTCTTGGAAAAGTTTGATGCTGAGCCTAAGCTTTATAAATGACACTTTGGCTTACTAAGCTCATCTTCCAAATGATATTGAATTGCTTCAGTCTCCATTATACCACTATTTATAGCAAGTTCTATGGCCATCAAATATCATCTCTGTTGCTGATGTGCCATTTTGTATCAACCAGCATTCAAAATTGACCAATCTGATGAGCACTTTTTAAATGCCAAAATTCCAACATACAATACTTGGCATTTACAAGTAAATCAGTGGGCAATATGTTAACATGCATCTTAAATCATTACAGGAGGAAATTTGGTTGCATTGTGGGTGATAATTCCAAAGATGGTATTAGGTTTAAGGACTGAAATTAAATTGTACTGGTATTAGATGTAATATTCATGGTTTCCTGATAACCATTAACCATTTGATCTTTAGCATATTTGAATTGTGTGTGTGTGTGCATGTGTCCATAATCCATGTCCCTAAGTTCAGAGCAGTGTCAATTGCTAATTAAAGAGATTGGTAGCAATTTATTTCAATAAAGCTTTGATCAACTTAGAAAAAGAAAAACTTACAAAAGATAATATGTAGTTTACAGGCATATTCTGGAATGTGTGTAGATTAGAAGAGAAAGAGCAGGTTACATACTAAAGCTTAGAAGAAAGGAAGTGCCTTTTGGTTGAAGACACTGATATATGTTTTGTAAGAATGATAATAATGCATTACAATTTTGTAGTTCTTTTCTTTAATAACTTTTTCACAGCTATAATTTGTAAACTGTTGTATAGTTATCTACTACAATCTTTATTAAAATGCAAAAACATCTGAAATATTCCTAAAAACCCTTAAGTCATATTGTGCTTATAACATACAAGTGTATCTATTTTAATAAGCAATAGCTTGAACTGCTGCTGCCTAAAACAGTTTGGTCACTGATTCATCATTTCTTTTTGTACAGTAAATTATTTGCATTAAAGTTAGGCTATTTATATGGCTACCTTGTGCTATCTATGCCACTGAATAATAAGGAAAGTGACTGTTTCAGTTGCATAATATCTTTAGATTTTACTAAGCAAATGATATTTTATCTAAATAAATTTTGTTGCAGCAGAAATAATTGCATTAATTTTAAATCCTTTCCTTTTCCTTTCTCATTCCCTACACATTCACACATGTACATACATAAGCCATACTCTTGCCATGTGAAAAATCAATCAGTGCTCTGTTTTTATCTTAAACATTGTGGACAGTTCCTTATTATTTACAATGCAGACAGGATTCTTCAAGCAGAGAAGGTAGTAGAAAAGAATGCTTGTATTGATTCTGGCTACAATAGAGCAAGATTAGTAACTGCAGAGTAATCATTAGGTGTCTGGATGTTGAACAGAGAGGGAAAAGCAAAGAACAGAACGGAAAAAAAAAGTCTGGTTATCTGTAGTGATTCAAATGTAGAGCACAAAATCATCATTATAGGATTTTAGGCCATAGATAAACTTTTATTTTAGGAAAGCAATAAAATCATTACTCTGGATAAAAAAAAAAACAAACTGAGAAGCAAACACACATATCTCTGCCACTGATTAGCTTTATCATTCAATAGTTTTATTGGCTTTTGGCTGATGAAATACTTTATATTTTAAACATAATGTCAAGATTAACTCTTTTCTCTCAGAAAACAAAAAAAAAACAATAGATATTGATTTGGGCATGGAGATGCATAAATTTATTACACTAAGCACTTTTTACAGCAATGACTCATAATATTATCAATGTGCCAGTAAATACAATGTAAAGAATCAGACTGTGATAATAGATGTAGTATGAGACCCAGAATCTCTGCTTTCACAAACTTATCACACACAAAAGAAATTGGAACAAAAGATTATGAATTTAAACTTTCTTTTTTCTAGCAAATAATATGTATAGACATTAAGATCTAGATAACATCTGAGAAGTTTGAATGACTTTAAAAAGAATATCCATATAGAGTATTGAGTTATGGTGAAACAGGTATGCATCTGAAAAGATAAATTGTATGATTAGAGTATAGTGTTTTGAAAATTTTGTCTCTGAACTGGAATTTTACAAGAAAATTTGGTACACAATAGCCTAAATTTGAGAATTTTATGGCTTAAACATTGTTTTTTGCTTTTTTAAAAAAATTATTTTTAAAAGTAAAAATGGAAATGTCAAATTAAAACCAGAACAGGAAGTGAACCACTGGATGAAAATTTATCTTTAACAACTGACATACAGAATCAAAAGATGAACCTTATATGATATTTACATGACATTAGTAAACATTATCTTTATAGCAGTCATTAAATCTAAAGAAAAGATGGCCTTTTATCTAGTGAAGCTTTTCCTGTAAATATAGTGGATCAAAAAGCATTTTATTTTTAAAAACTATTTACTTAAAATTCTTTTCAGCTCCTTACCTTTTTGTCCAAGAATTTAGTGAGATCACGTGGTTTTCTCAATGCTGAATGAAGAATAATAGACAGTTACAATGAGTAGTTTGCTTAAAATTAAGAGATTTTTGCTCATAACATAAAAATGAAAAATGCATACTGTGTCAAAATTCAGATGAAATGGGAAACAGCATAGTGCACAATGGTCTCACTGGTCATGGTGGAAGTAGTTTTACTTTTTCATGGTCCAAACTCTTTTTGGCATTCTAGCCACAGGTATAGTTCCTCTTTTACTGCTAAACCAGCTCATTCTACATTAAGGTGTTGTTGTTCTCTTTCACTCCAATTACTAATCAGGAGATTTTTCTGATGCCATTGCAAACCCTTCCCTCTTTCCTTCCCTCCTACAGTTATTGTTCCAGGTCTAATACTAAAATAATACAGTAGGATAAAATTGGAGTTAGGACAGCCAACCATTTTCACTTAAGTAACAGTTTAAGATGTATTCTTTGCTGTACCCATGATTATTGTCATGTCCTCATAAGTTCATTCAGAGGTAAATCTGAATTATTTCTAAAATAAAAATTTATGGCCTTTTAAAGGTAAAACACATGGATATTTCAGTATATAAAGTGCCACCAGAGGTAGATGATGTCAGTCATGTGCTGATTACAAAAAAAAAGTTATTAAAAATATTAAAGTTAAACAACAAGAGAAAAAAAAACATTTGTTGTTTCAAACGTGAATGAATTTTGTAAGTCTTATTTTAGTCAGCCTTTTCCCATGTTTAAAAATTCTGAGATGGTAAATGAATATATTTTCATCACATTATTTAGGCATCGTCACTTGCACAAAACAATTAATGTTTTTTTAAACCCAACCACTCTGCTTTTATCGAACTGTTCAAACACTGAAGAAATAATAGTCCAGGCACAAACAGAACTTGAGGAATAAAAAGAATGACTAAAAGAAGCATGTTATCAACTAAAATGCTTTTTTCTTTACTTGCTCACCTTTTATTCTCTGATCATACATTATGGATGGAGTTGTGGCAAGAACATGAACTACTTTGCAAAGAATTTATTTTCTTATGTATTGAGTTGGTGTTCTCTAAAAAATAATTAATTAATTAATGGTTTTTACTTTTCATTTTCTTTTTTGACCAGCTGATAGGATAGGCTTGTTAATTCATATTGAGAAGAAACTTCTGTTGTTTTTGTTTTTTTCCCTTATTGTAAGGTTGTTTCATTTTTAGGAAAAAAATGTAATTATTAATGTATATTTGCCAAAATTATCATACAATAAATTATCTTTTGCAAGTATTATTATTTTAAGAACCATGATTTTTTAAAATTAAATTACAGTCGACCCCCGCGTAATCACTGTTCTGCATTCACGGCCCTGGTTATTCACGGAATTTTCCATAGAACCTAACTAATAATTATTCGTGGAAACCCCCACATATTCGCGGAATTGCAAATACCTTCCGCAATTATTTTATGGCTTTTTTTCATGGCAATATAAATTTTTTCACGCTTTTTAATGCTAACTTATTAATAACAATATAATTTACTAATTTTGTAATATAAATACTAATGTAAATTCAGCAAAATATCAATATAAAATAAACGTTATTGGCTGGAGGTTTGAAAGTAGCCAATCCGAGAGCGTTTTTCATTTCTCCTTGCTGCTGATTGGCTGCTGCCCACGAGGCGCTTTCTCAGGCAGATGCAGCCCAGCAGCCACGCATCATCCCAGTTTACCATGTGTAGCTATCTCAAGTGTTTCACTGAGTGTTTCTCTTAGTTTTGTATTTTTTATTAAATTATTATTATATATTTACTTATATTTTACGTTATATTTTGACGTTTATAGGCATTTATAGGCATTTTTATGGACCATGTCCTATATTTGCAGTTTTTCACTCTTCGCAGGTGCTCTAGGAACGTAACCCCCGCGAATACCAGAGAACAACTGTATTAGCCTGTCTTTGCCAGAATTAGTATGCAGTAGTTTTCTTTTGCAATAACTATGGATGTTGTTTAGGAATTTAAAAAAAAAAAAAATTGGGCACCTTAAAGTTATTAAAAGATGATATGAAGTGGGAGTGATGTTGAAAATACTAATTGGCATGATAATGCATTCAGAATGAAAAAGTCTAATAATGTAAGATAAAGTGAATATTTACCTCAGGCACATTTACATAATGAAAACAAAGAAAACTGTTTGCATGAGAATTCAAATTGATAGGCATTCTGTTAAATGTAAAAACTGTTAGTTTGATTTGTTTTTTCCTCCTCTTAATCCAAAAATTAATATCTATTGTAGTGTGACAAATTGTCCATGTTTTGAGCCTATTCTTTGGCTTAAAGGCTTATTTTCAGCCACACTAACTTGATGTTTGTGCAAAAATAAATTTCATTAAATTTTCCCTTTTTTTTCCATCTTTGCTGTTAACAAATATTTGTTGGTGTGTTTCCTCAGCCTAATGAGGACCAGTCTGAATCATTCAGACAGATGGTTTTTTATGGTGTGCTCTAAATGGTTCATGAAAAGAAATGCTTTTTACTTGTTATTCAGAAAGTGCTTCTACTGCAAACAAACAAGAAATTCACTATTGGAAAGCAGAAAAAATTAATTTCTTGGATTAAAAAAAAATGATGATAATAATAAAATAATTGGTTTACTGAATCAGAAAAAAAATTTTTTTTTTTAATTTTGTTGGGGTTTTTTTTTTGTTCATTTTTCTTGTTTATTTATTTGTGTGAAATATTTGTCTGTAAATTAAGCTATTGTTTCCTTTGTCACTTAAGTAGTTGCAAATTTATGCTAATAAGTATCTTCAAACAGGGACAAAAAGAAATATTTGTTCCTTTTTGACGGTGTGTGTTTGTCTTCGTTTTTTTTTTAAATTTGTTTGTTTATTTTTTTCAAAGTTTCCACTAAATGTGGAGTCAGTATTCATTGATGTTGTTGCAGCTCCTTTTTGTAAAATTATAAGGTGACTCCATCAAAACAAAAACAATCCTCTGCTCAACCACCTTTAATCTTTAATTATCTGTTTTATGTCACTTTTCTGAAATAGATTTTTTCATTGTAGTTCCTTTGTCTGCTTGTTTGAAGGTCACTTTATCAAGAAGCTACTAAGAATAATCTGTCTCCTTTCACTGGTAAATTAATATAATATAGTACCAAAGCTCTAAGAAAAGAGGAAGACATCAGAGTCTGCACATTTATATGCCATATTTAAATATTAGAAATTCATCATAAATCCAGTAGATTTTTCTCAGATTTAAATTATTTTGTTGAACAATTAAAAATGTCAGATTTAGTTGGTTTCGATATTAGGCATATGAGGAAAGATTTTAAAATAATTAATGGCTTTCAGAGTGTCTAGCCATGAATATAAATTGGCCAAAGAATCAGCTTAGCTAGAAATTAGAGAAAAAAATTAGCACGTGAATTATAATTTAAAGTGGAATAAATTATCAGTGGTAATTGTTGATAGTGATAGAGCAAGCGAGTTTAGAAATAAAACTGATGGGTGTTTCTTTTCCCTTGTGGCTATTGTATAAACCATGATGATTTTTTCTTCTTGTAGCAACTAAACTAATTAACTAAAACATTATTTAACAATTTTCTCCTTGAAAAATTAGTAAAAGACTAAAAAATAAAAAGTGAAATAATTGGAGACACAACTGGAAAAGAAGCAGCATTTAAAAATAATGTTAGCTATTCTCTCTTGATCTAAGGAAAGAAAAATTTTGATTATTTATTATTATTAATCAAAAACTCAACAAACTGGTCAGTCGACTGCTTGATTAAGACTATTTTTCTAGATGGGATATTTTTACTGTTAATCTGCCAAGTTTCTGAACACACAACTGTGAAACGTAGGAACTAGAAATTCTTTTTTTTAAAAAAAATATATACTAATTACAAATGATAAATGAATCTGGTTTCAGGTCTATGCAATTTATTAAAATAATAACAGCTTATATTTTTCAACCTTTCTTTAGGTGATCAGTTGAATCGATACATTTTTTTTTTAATTAAAAACTTTTAAATATCATAGAACAAGAGGATTTCAGATAGAAGCTATCATTCCAGAGAGAAATTAAAAATTTTAGAATTCATAGTAAAGATTCTTATCTTGTTACATTTGGCTAGTTTTTTTTTTTTCATATTAAAATAAGTTATTTTATATATATATTACCTGCATCATCTAAACATCAGAAAAATATTTAAATTATTATATTTAATTTTTTTAAAGATTTGTATTAATAAAATGTGATATAAAATAATAAAAGAGCATTTGTAGTTACATTCTGTATCCTATTTCCACATTTTTATTTTCTTTTTAATATAAATATGTATCCTCAGCACTTTTAAAAATTTTTAATTCAGATATTTTTGTAAATAGTTTTATGCTAAATGATTTTAGCCTTCTTATGACTTGGTAAAACTAGAAACCAGTTAGTACAAATTTTATAAACTATTGCCATTTTTTACTGTTACTTATTGATGATCAATCAGGAAAGGTGGTTGAAAATTAGAAGCCTATTTTATTCTAGTACTCACTGAATTTTTAATATTTTTTAAACTTTATTTACTCTGTAATACTCTGTTATATGTAATGTGCAGTATTATAAATAGTAAATATTGCCTTATAATTTGCATGCAAAAATGTATAACTGTTACTGAACAAATAAATTAGCAAGCTAATTTAATAATTGCCACTGATTTATATTGCTATACTTAAAGCTTTATTGATTTTAATTTTTTTTTCTTGTTTTAGGCAAGAAATACTCACATATATCCTCCACTGCTACAATGCTGATATTGCATGTTTGTCATCCAGATCTCATGCAGCATTTTGCAAAACATGTTCCAGGTCAGTACATATTTTTCTTACCATGCATGTTGATTACCATAAACACTGTACTAGCTGACTTTCTTAATAAAAAAGTCTGAAAACCTTTGCTTACTAAGACATCTAATCAGCTAAAATCTGGTTTGGTTTCACTTATTTTCCAGCTTCTCCTTTATTGGAAGCCAAGGAATAAATGCAATCTTTAACTCATTCAATCCAAAAGTAATGACAAAAAATATGAAATATTTGTTGCACGCACGCACACACACACACACACAAGTGACTATTTTTAAGAAAATTATCTTTTAGAAAAAAAAATGATCAAAAGCAAACTGATATGCATTCTATCAAAGGATCTACAAATAGCTAATTCAGAAAGACAATGTTTTGTACTACAACCTGGATTTTAGGCTTAAATCTTTGTTTGCCAAATTTCTAGGTTTTTCTTTTATTTTTAATAACAAATTAGCTAAATTAATTTAATTGTTTATTGAAATTTTAAGGTGGATTTTAAAAAATTTGTTCAGCAATTTCATATTTTTGGTACTCTAAAACCTTTTGTAATCATTTTTAAAGTAGGACTTAGAACTTTTGGCATAACAATGTATTCTTTTTTTTTATCATAGTTGTTATTGGTAGACATCAGGAGAGCAACTCGTGTAAATGACATCTAGTGAGAATATCCATCTGCATCTGTCCTCAAACCATGACTCTCACTAGCAGTCCCTCTATACTGCTATCTAAACTGTTAGTTTATTTTGTATGGATTCATCTGTGGCATTGATAATGGAGGCTGTTTCCTTGTATGTTTCTCCAATTATCTCATCTCTCTGTCTCCACCATCTATTCAGATTCATCCAATTAATGTGATTATTGTTTCAAATTTTTATTTCGTAAATTTTATGCCCAGCACTCAATTTAAGAAAGAATATTAATGAGGAAACCTTGAACAGATCATCTAACTAATTAGCTTCCTTGATAATGATGTTCTCTGGATTTTTTAATTATGCATTAACTCAATATTTAAAAGTTTGTCCTGTTGTAATTTTGTATTTATAGTGCACAACAAAAAGGCTTTTTTAAAAGCGGGCAAAAAGTTCAAAGTCGACCTTTTTTTTTCTTTTTTTATATAAAAGAAATATGTGATTTATTTCCTCCTTTAAAATTGTTCTTATATAAAGAGAAAACTGCAATGAGAGGAAAGGAAGAAACAAATTGATCATTAATAGCAAGAGCCACACACAGGCTTCAGCAAATAAATCAAACAATTTTACATCTAGATTACACTGGTCAACAAAATTAAATGTATTATACTCATTATGAATGAAAACCAACTTTTTTAGACTAATTTTTCATGCTGATTTAAAAATTTCACTCCATTTGTATGCAGCAAATATCAGTTTTTCAGTAGATACATGCAAATATTTACATATTTGTATATATGAAATCATTAACGTAATAAATAAGGACATATTATTTTTAGAAAGTAAATGAGTTTATTGAGTTAAAAATCATCACTATCATTCTACAAAGAGTGAATACACAAAAAATGGGTCAGACAAAACAGACAAAGTTAGAACAACAGAGTTAGAAACATTGTGATTTGGATTTCCTGCGGTGTTCCTGATCTGGTTGATCACGGTAAAGTGTCCAGCAGTAGTCAGCCAGCATACTGTCATTCCAGAAGCCTTGGTACCGTTTCTCATCAGACACTGCTCCAAGGTTATCTGCAAACAAATACAGATGGGAGTCCAAGAAGTGAACTTTCAGTGACATGCGACAACCCATTACTGAGTAACATTTCAGAAGATTCTTGATGCCATCCTTGTAGTTCATTGCCTTCTTGTTGCCCAAGAAATTCTCACAGATCCAATTGAAAGCATTCCAGGCAGGCAGTTCCAGTTCATCCAGTGTTGTCTTGAAGTTGACATCTTTGAGTACTTCTCTAATTTGGGGTCCGACAAAGATACCCTCTTTCAACTTCGCCTGTGTGATTTTGGGAAACTTTTCTACAATATACTCAAACCCTCTGGCATTTCTCTTCCCTAGTGTCTTTACAAACTGTTTCATCAGTCCAAGCTTTATGTGCAAAGGAGGCAATAGGACATTACATGGATCTACAAGAGGTGTATTCTTGACGCTAGACAGTCCTGGCTGGTATGATGTTCTTGTCTGCCAGTTTGATTCCGAATAATGTCTGTCAGTTGCCCAACTATCCCATAGACACAAGAAACAACAGTACTTTGTGAAACCTGACTGCATTCCCATTAACATTCCAATGACTTTTAAATCTCCACAAATTTTCCATGAGTATCTATCATTGGCAATGGCATGAAGTAAAAGTTCCATATTCTCATATGATTCATGAAGATGAATGGAGTGTGCAATAGGAATGGAGGGCTTCAAATTACCATTATGGAAAAGTACAGATTTTTTAAAAAAAACATCTATAGCTTATAAATCTTCTTGATCTCTGGTGTTATTGTACATTTTTGAGCTTTCACAATAAATTGTCCACAGACATAACAAAACACATCAGGAAGATTTCTACACTGTCTTGACATTGTTAACACTGTAAAACAAGTAAGGAAATAGATACAAACGGTTATACTTATATTGAATTTGAGATGATGAAATATTTCATCAGACCAATTATGACTGGACAATTTGAGATGTTGAAATACCTATTTCATCAGACAAAACTTGATTGGTTAATTTAAGATGATGAAATATTGCATCTGAACTATGCAGCAATGAATAATGTAGTTTATTTTAATGGTATGTTTCCATGATGTAAATGAAATACATGCATACACATCATTAATTGGAATTTCTATATAATGCATGAGCTAAAACCAAAAAACTTTCTCATCTTGAAAACTGTACGTGATGTCAAAAAACTAATTGTATATTTTAAATCAGCATTAAAAACTACACTAAGTCTTAGTACACCTTGACATATGCTTGATGAAAAATACTTGTTGACCAGTGTTATTTGTGAAATTGAACATTTAGACTGTTTCAGGTCTACAGCTATGGTTTACATTTTTTTTATTGTTTCTAATTTGCCAAGAATTCAAGCATTAGGTGACAGGATCCATGGTATTCATATAAAAAGGTACAGGAATTAGTGTTTATTGTTTGTGTTATCTAAAAATTGTTATTATTCATGTGCCCTAAACCAACCACTCTTCTTGGAAAGGCAATTATTTTGCTTGTTAGTTAATGGAAATGTATGTATGCACAGCCATTTTTAATTAGCTAATAATGATAGCTTTTGAGATTAAAATTATCATAGGTTTTGATAGGTTAATTGACTCATGAACTGTTTGCTTATTTTGTGACTTCAGAAAATCCTATATTTTAATATTTCTTTTGGCTTTGGTTTATTTTTTAACCACTAATTGGAGACTTTTTAAAAGGACCTTACAATCATTTCATTTTCACTTATTTACAGGATGGCACAGACCATCCATCAGTCATAATTCATCAAAAAGAATTACTTTACTACATTGTTCTTATGCATCACAATAATAAAAGATGTGTTTTGTTGGTTTATACTAATATTTTAAAAAGATATTGTTTGATATTTTGAAAACCTGTCCTGATGTAATTGTCAAGAGAACCCTAAAAGGATCATTTGAGTTGAGTAACTATACAGGGTGTCTCAAAAAAATGTACTCACACTTCGAATGACGAGAAATCCTTTAAATATATCACCTATTCTGATATAATCTTCACTGAAATTTCTAATTAGTCATTACATTTAATCAGATAAAAAGATGTAATTGTAACATTAAAGACTATATGCAAAGATTTTTACACCCCAGTTTACCTGTTAAAGTGTGAGTACATTTTTTTGAGACACCCTGTATTGAAGGCTATAAGTGATTCTGATAATTGAGCATTTTTACTGATGAGAAATTTGTATTTTTGGGGATTTTAAAAAAATTTTATGGTTGCTTTTAAACTATAAATCTCTTGGAACCTGAAAATTATCAGCAATTTTCCTACGATGGCAGGATTTTTTTTAAATTGAAAAATATACCAATGATATGAATTAGTTAAATTTAAAAAAGGGGGAAAGTAATGAATATGTTTTTCAGTCTTTTTTATCTTCTCTATATAGTTGCAGACAGGTATTATAGATATTAGATTTCATAGACTGACAAAGAGTTACAAAGGTCTGTTTTATGCATTCCTTTTCTACAGTACTAGTGCAAATTTACTTTATTAATGCATAACCTGAAATGGTGCTTTTAGGATTTCTGTTTGTTCAACAGCCTTACTTAAATTACAGTTATAAAAAATGTATATACTTGATTGTTTGGATATAAAAGACTTGATTGCCATACAAAAGTTAAACTGCATGAAAATCTATGTATATACTTGACTGTTAAACTTGGATTTGTTAGGTTTACAGAGATTTAGTTTTGTTAGTTACTCTTATTTTTGCACAGAATTACCTTTAGAATGCCAACTTTATTGTATGGTTTACTTGAATACATTTTCAGTTTTCAAAATAAAATGATAGGGCATCATCACATTTAACTAAAATACAAGCATCTACCAGAAATCTATATATTGCTTTTCATTCCAAAGTATTGTTGTTGTGGGTTTTTTCCATCTTGATACTTTTATCTGGTTTAAATGCTCTTAATACAAAAGTGATATCTAAATTTGTTTTCTTCCTCAGCTAATAATTACTCAGCTTAGTGCTTTGTTAATGGCAACTTATTTTTCTTTCATATTTTTTTTATTAAAATACTTGTGTGTAATTCTCATGCTGCTCATGCCATTCAGTGTTGAAGAGTGACATTTTACAATTTTGTGTTCATATTGTGACTGTTTGATCTTTCTAGAAAGCTTTTAGTAAACAGTTATTCACACCATTTTTTAATCAGGAAGGAAAGCATGTGGTATAAATGTGTTTGGTGGTAACAGCTGTAGAATGTTTCAGGCTTTTTTTTTTTATCTTAGTGGATATTACAGAAAATTTCTTATATCCTTTTTTATTTTTTGTTGTTTTTCTCTCTTAGGTAAGCATACAGGATAACAAATGAAAGTTTTTGTTTTTTATAAAGCCTTTTAATGTAAAATAAACCTTTTCAGTTGATAAAACAGGAAGCACAAGGAACAGGAAATGCAAATACTTAAAAATCTGATTTTAAGCACATTATTAAACATCACTGGCTGCAATTTAGTAAATAAATAAAATATTTGTTTTTGGTTTTTTTTCTATATTAAACTATGTGGGTGCTATGTACCATCAAATTATTATTATTCTCATCATTATCATCATTTTAATCATTTTTGGGATGCCAAAAATTACAATTTCATTCTGATCCAGTAACTGAAATGGTTTTTACTTTATTCTAAGATATACAGTATAGTTTTTCTTGCACGAAAGATCACAAAATATGTATATTTTGCATATGCATCTTCTCAATGTAAGGTCCTCTTACATTATGCTACTCTCTCTCTCTCTCTCTCTCTCTCTCTCTCTCTCTCTCTCTCCTCTCCCTCTCTCTCTCTCAGACAAATCAAAATTGCTAATATATAGCACATATGCAAGTACCATCAATAAGGTGTGTATAAACATAAATGAAAACACTCATCTGTTTTTTTTTTTCAACACTTTAATGAAAATGTGTTATTCCTTAAATTTGAAAAACCATGTATTAAAACACACAGACCAATAACTATGATGTTGTTACCACTTCAGACATTTTTCATAATCTTGGACCCAGCAAGTATTTCTGGGAATGTTAAATTTAATTGATACTGAAAATATGATGATGTCAAGTTTAGCCAGTATTGTTTCTTATTACTAATATGAATACCTGTTAACTCTTAGTATGCTTTTGAATAAATATTAATGGATGGCCTTCATTACTGATGACTGCTGCTGTTTTATTTGGCAAATGGTAAAGGCACCTAAAAACATATGAAACAAAGCTATTGTTTAATGTCATTCATAGAGCTGGTCACTCCCAAAAGGATATGATGGAGTTACAAGGATGGTGTACAAACGTTTTATAGAATGGAACCAAATTCTTTAGCTGTGACCTTAAAGGACTAATGATGAAATAAAAATCACAATGGAAAGCTAGGTTGCTAGTTAAAAAGTAAAGCAAATCTTTTGCTACAGGTAGCAGTTAGAGAGCCCTTGCTATGCTTAGACAGGGTAATAAGAAAAAGTTACTTGACTAGGCTAAACAACACCAGGACTACACGTTGAAGCAATGGTGCACTGTATTGCAATCTGATGAAAGTAGGTTTGAAATATTTGGTTCTATACAATGATAGTATGTTTGGAAACGGAGAGAGAAAAGTACAAGTAGTGTTTTATTTGCTCTACAATTAAGCATGAGGGAAATGTTAAAGTATGGTGTTGCTCTATTAATTTGGTTGGTGAAAATACACATTGATTGGATTCTCACAAGAGAGAGAGAGAGAGAAATATTCTGCAATCATCCAATTTCTCCAGCATATTGTTTGATGGGATATCTATTTATACTGTAACATGATAATGATCTGAAATAAACTGCATATGTCCAATTCACAGTATCTTGCTGGAAAGGAATTCTTAAAATCATTGTTTGGTCCCCTCAGTTTCCAGTGAAGAAAGGTCCAACTAATGTCAAACAGCAATGGAGCACGGTTACTTACATTTCAGTATTGTGAAAAATTACTAAATAGAAGGACCAAAATAAGCAAATGAAAGGTAGCTATTTTGATGGTTAAATGCTTCAGATACATGATTCATCTAAATGTACATGACTTTTTGCTAGAATAATGCATTTTTATTACCAATCAAAAGTTGAAAACAGTTTTTTGTTGTTTTTTTTTTCATATGGTAAGCTCATCATTCTGAATGCCACTCCAAATTCCAGATATATAAGTATTATGAAAAATGTTAAATCCATATTACATGAAATGTGTATGCATATGCATGAGAAATTTCTTGCAAAATAAACTATCAGAATAATACATTATATTTAAAAATTCACTTGATGTGTTACTTTTGTTAGTTTACAATGTTGCACTACATAATGACACTTTTTTTTTAATAGCTCTATTATTTGAGAAATATGATGATGCTACTTAATCACAGTTGTTACCTTGAACTCCCAAAGTATGTACTAAATAGCTTGGCCAATTTGGTGTCTGAAGTATTTGTATCTTTTTAACTAGAAAACAAATGTCAAACATTTACTTTGTGATACATTATAGAAATGCACTGTGAAAATAATAGGCAATGGCAGCTTTAACAAATATTTTAGTTACAATAAAAGCTTAAATTATAATGGTTGTACTGATCTAACTTGTTGTCTTTTTTGTGCATTAAACTTACGAACATATTGCTTTATTCAAAAGTGAAAACCACAAAATATTAGAGGGTGGGCAAGGAGCAAAGCATTATTCATAATGGCTCAGGAGCATTGTTGTATGAGCATAAACTTGTTGGCAAACTTATAAGGCAATATTGCCTCATTTCTTCTTTGTGAGAAGTTAAGGTATTACTGCTTTAGGGAAGTTCTAGCTTGTTCCAAATCACTGTTCATTGTTTCAATAAATTAATGCAGTCCACAGTTCATATAGTTTATATCTTGGGCAATGTCACTTCTAATATATGTTTATGCATCTCAATATTCACCTTTCCACAATAAAATCACTGAATTTTTCTAGCAGCTTTCTTGCTTTGTTGAAGCATCTCAGAGTGGGACTATCACTAGAAGTAGTAGCAGTCTGGTATTTTGGTTCACTGAGTAATCTAGCATTTGGACTCAGGCTTGTTATTGTTGGCAGGTGGTGGCTATGGAGTCTTTCTTGGCTTTTCCTTTATATTGTATCTTCTTTCCTTTTTTTTTTCTTGACTTAATAGGATCTCATCAAACCTTTGAATGATTTGGCTCTTTGTCTACTCCTTTTCTCCATACTTAAATATTTTCAGCTTTCCTACTTTTCCTTCAGCTAGTTGGCAAATCATGTGCTAACTTGTGCTTTTCCTGGCACTTTTGATTTTTCAGTTTAGCTTTACTTTTGATTGAGTACCAGATTCTAACAAGGCACTCACAATTTGGAGAGTTGTTTTTCTGTACCAGAGAAGGTATCTTTGCACTACGCTGGTAGACATTGGTCCTTGCCAGATTTCTTGTATTTTCATAGCCTCCAATTGGCAGGTTTGATTGAGGATTCAATTTTGGCATTAGATTGGTGATGATGGTGGTGATGGAGGGGTGAAGGCTATATTTAAAAATCCCATTTTTAATGAAAGTGTTGAAATTTCTCACAAAAGAACTGATTGCCACAATCAGTAACATGTCAGAGATACCATAGCAATAGAAGTGTTCATTGAGTTTTCGTTGATGTAGTGGGTAAATAGTCAATTTTCCAGAATTTGGATTTATAGTCAGTAATAATCTGGTAGTCCTTTTCTTTGACTGTTATCAAGTCTACACCCACTTTCTGCCATTGGCTACTTGGCACATAATGACTCATGAGAGTTTCTTTTCACTGGGAAATCTCATACTTTTGGCAGGTTTCACATGTGTATTCACACTTTGATTTTATTGTTCATTTCTGGCCAATAGACTGACTTTCATATTCCTGTGATCTGCATAAATATCATTCTTTGTCTCAGATCTTATGCCTTCAGGTATTACACATCTTTCACCATAAAACAATGCCATCTGCTACTGCAAGTTCTTTTCATGTACTAGTGGCCAGCCACTTTGGATAATAGCTTTCATTTGTTGTAGCAAGCATGAGGTTTTTCTCTTTTTTGACAGATTTGTTTACTCTCTCATCACTCATTAGTAAATAGCTAAGAGCATTGATATTTTCAAACTCTGCTTGAAGGTATTTATCATATGCTCAGATGAGTTTGTTTGCCAGAATCATCATTTTGCCCTGAAGATATCCTACCTCAATGTTATATGTCAATGCATATATAAGCAACTCTTGCAGGTGTTTGGGTGATCTTTTTTAGAGGTTTAAATGCTGTAGATGATCACCTTGCAATCATAGTTTAATTGGTACCACTTTTTTAGTGAGAATACTGATGTGAACATCTTTCTCAGTAGCTACATGTTGTGATTTGATATCATTTAAATTTTTGCTGGTGTAGACAATGACCTTATCATTCTGGAATAGTGTCACTCAAAGCCCCAGCTTGCTAGCATCACAATGAATTACCAGCTCTTTTTTGGATCAAAGCAGATGAATATGGGTACTTCGTTAAGAAGTTGTTTTAGTTTAGCAAACTAGCTAACCCTCCAGTTTCATTCATGTTTTGAGGAATGAGTTGAATAATGGAAAGGATGATGACAGTTAATATAGACATGAAGCAAGATAGGTAGATAACAGTACTCATGAATCCTTTATCAGTGTCCTTGTTCTCAGATTTCTTTCTTTTAGATCAAGCTTTAGTCTATCTGCACTAATAATATTACCAACAAATTTGCTTAGTCACATAAAATTGACATTTTTCCAGATATATTTGAACCCTAGCTCAGCACAACATTACAATAGCCATCACAAGTTTGTCATGATTAACATTAGTATCTCTGTTCATGACTACATCATCAGTATTACAGCGTACACCCTTTGGACCTTACAGAGCTTGCTGTAGCTTAGAATATTTCACTTGACACTTACAAGTAAAGAACAAATAATGCCAGTGATATTGTCCAAAAAAAGTTGTGAAATTATGTACCAGTGTTGACTCTTCATCCAGTTTACAATGTATATATTCCTGCTTTACATTGAGCACACACAAATAATTTTGAGGATTTAAACAAAATATTCTGTTCTGGAATTCGATCTGTTCACATTCAATGTCTATGCATATCCCTATGGCACCATTTTCCTTTTGAGCTACAAACATCTGATTGATCTAGTTGGTAGATTGGTCAGCCTTCAAAATCACCCCTGTACTTTCAAGTCTGCCTAGTTCAGACTTCATAGTAGTTTTCATCAACTCTGGCATAGTATGTGGTGGCTTAATGACAGGTTCTGTATCCAGAACCAGAGTCAGATGCATTTTTAGCAGCTTTGTGATTAAGTAGTGATGTAAGCTGGTCTTGCTCAACTATTACATAATCCACATTGTATTTTCAGTTGTCTTTTGGATTGACAGTTCTTACTTTACATTTGACATTTTATTTTGGTCATGTTTTAGTTATTCTACATTTTCAGATTTAGTCATTTGACAGATTTTGAGGTCTTTTACATGGTTTTAGGTAGAATGTTCTCAGTATCCACACAGTTAATCTTCATTTTCGCAGGCTGTTTACTGAAAAGCATTTCGCAGTATATTGGGCAGACATCAGAATTTACTGCTATCACATCAGCACTTGTCGCAGAGCTAATACTAATGAAGTTACTGTCCAGGTCAGTGGCATGGATCCTGTGTACCTGTTTCTTACTGTATATTCTTTATGACCAAAAGTGATTTTTTTTCCTGTGAACACAGATTTTTCTTTAAGGCCAGGAGCATTTCCTTTCTTATTAAGTGAATTTGAAGGCAAGACTTATGTTCCAACACTTTACTAGACTGAGATTTTGCCTTGGGCTTACTCTGTTTGTTTGACTTAAGCAACTTACAGTCCACTCTGCATATAATTCCACATTTTGGGCATTCATAATCATCAATGCTCAGATTTTTTGTTACACAGCTTCCATTTCTTGATAGATGCCAATGATTTTTGTAGATCCAACTTGCTTTGTGAGATAAGCTTTCACTACTTACATCTTTGATGATTTTGATCATTAATGGTTTTTTCTCTCTCAAATCCTTTGGAATTTCTCAAGGTTCCAAAAGCAGTTACATATTGGTCAGTCGTACTCCTACTCTCCTGGTCTTTTTAACTGAACTTATATTACTCAAGGATTTCCTTAGTTTCACAAACAAAATGGTCATCAATTTTTAAAGTAATTTAATATATATCATTCTTATTTTCATTTTCACTAAATTGCATGCCATTGTTGATATTAATGCCTCCAAATTCAATGTGGAAGTATAGTCACACCTCTTTTCTTTTTTATTCAGTCCATTTCAAGGGCCAGTGGGAGGAGGTAGATTCAGTATTAAATTATATTTTTGCCATAGTGTAAGTAGATAAGGAGCACAAGCACTAATACGACCCAACTGACCACTCCTTTAACTCAGTTCATATGAATTTTTAGAACCTTTGAATCAACCAATGGTATTAGAACAGTATTACTGAATAATTAGTAGGACATTTAGCAGCCAACATTAGGTAGATGGTTTGGATTCAAGACTGCTTTAGTTCTTTGAAATCTTGCAGTTTAATTTGTATTTTAATGATAGTGCTATAATGTAACAAAAATTTGACTTAAGTCATTTTATTATGTAATTTTAACACATTATTAATATTATTGTTGTTGTTACTTTTATTATTTATATTATTAAGCCAAAACTTCATCTTATTGGACAAGTGTGTGGCTAGTTCAGCTCAATATTTGTAAATTAGACAGCTGCCAAGTCTTGAAACTTTTGAAATTAGATTGTTGTTATATGGTGAACTCTGTCTCTTCAGTCTCACTAACTTTTACTTTGCTGTAATTTTTGATACTTGGTATTGCTAAAATAAGACTTTTGATTACTCCATATTAAATATGCCAAAATCTTGTTCTCTAATTTGGATGATGTTTGTAAAAAATTTTATTTTGTATACAGTAAGTTATGAAATTAAATCAGTAAAAATATTTCATTCCAAATCATCTTTGATGTTGAGATATGGACCTCATACTATAAAGCATGCTAATGCACTTGTATAATTTTTATGTTTCCATGCTAATATTTACAGACTTTGGAGAGGAATCAATCTTTAATTTTTTATTTATATTTGAAGTTTCTGCATGTATATTCTGTAGTATGTTGATATGAAAATTGCTATATATTTTTTAGAATTTACAGTTTCTCAGCTTTATATAATTATCTGTAAGTTTGCGTGTATTTCGCAGATTAATTCTATTTTATTTCTTTAGGTTGTATTTAACTAGTAGAGAATTAGCTGCTTCTAAAAAAAAAATTTTTTATTGTTTGGAAATCTGGCCATATTTAAAATAATCTGGACTTGGTAACCATCCTTTATTCTATTTCTAGAATTGTTAGCAATCATAGCAATAAATATGAGTTGAAATGTGTCATGCTGATTTATTGGAAATATGAATATCTTAAACTTTTTTCTTAAAAATGTAAATATTATATAGAGTATATAGCAAGAATGAAAGCTTTCAATAAATTTATTTTTATCTCAAATATACTGCTGCATTTTCTTGAATGCTTTTGATGGACATGATCCACAAATTGCATGTTTATAGGTGTATATGTGACAAGAAGGTAAACTAGGAGAAATACTTAACTTTTACATTATTTTTCTACCTTTCTGATTGATTTCCTTTGAGATATGTGGGAAATAGTTTTAAAAATTTAAGAATGACCTTTCAAAAAAAAAAACAAGTACCATTTGTGTTTTTAGTGCATGTTAATTATATCTTCGTCTGTTCAGAGTTTTATCAGCTTGAAAGTTTATAAAGTCATCAAGTGTTTTACCTTGGATATCAAAGTTAGTTAAATTGTTGCAGAAGACTCACAATGCTTTAATTTAATTTAATTTGTGTATTTTATTTATGTCTTTTTGCTAATGAATTGTACCAAGTAACAGTAATAAAGAAAAAAATTATAACTTTATAAATGCTGCCATTTTATAAGCATAAAGAGAAAACAGGCTGTTATCATACTTTTGTGCTATTGCAGAAATGGTATTAATGGAGAGTTCAATCAGTAGGACTTTGTCATATCTATTATAATCAATAATGTGACAACAAAAATAATTAATAAATCAACCCACTACTGGAAGAGTTCTGGACAAAACTGGCATTAATGTAGTTTTGTAAAGTATTTATATACATCAAAACAAAATTACTCATGAAAACTTATTTTGTGCAAGAAAAATTGCTTTTAAAAGTAAAAATAAATGAGGTTTTCTTCTATGTTTAGCCACTCAAGTGTACTTATGCTTTGCATGTTTCATTTGCAAACTTTTCTGATCAACTAGCTTCACCAAAATGAAAGTCAGAGATGCAGAGTGAATGTTATCTAATTTTACTGGATTTTCAAATACATTTTCTCAGATATTATTAAAAACTAAATACTAATTCTGTTCATAACCAAAGGAAAAGTGGCTTCTATTACTGACTTCAGCTGCTTGGTTACCATTTTGATGGTGGTAGATTTGCTGTGAATTTTATGATTACAGTTAAATCCCTAAGTAGGATTGAACTATCGAGTGCACTTTTTTTTTCTTTTTGTGTTCACATGCAGTGCTCCTGTCAACTACATGAAATTGCATTACTTAAATAGTAAAAATGATGAAACTGATGGTATTGAAAATTCTGATCATCTAACATTTAGCTACTTCATCATAACAGAAAATAACTCTTATATTTATATAATACCTTTTTTACATTTTTATTTAGGTTGAGAAATTGTTTTTTTTTTTTTAAAAAATTATCAGTCCTCTAAAGTAACTACCATATTTTTCGGCATATAAGTTGATACTTTTTTCTACAAGGACCTGACCATCAACTTATTACTCTGACTTTATACATGGATGAAATCATGATACCAGGAACATGGGACCCTTAAGTACCATGGGGAAATTTATGTATGGTTTTTATGTGCATGTGCGGATGCATGCTGACTCAGATTCAGTTACCTTCCTTTTATTTAGTGCTTAGGGGTCACATATCATTGTGTTAGGAAGCTTCAATTTTCTAAAGTTGAAAAAAATATCAACCCTTACTTGAAAATGCCTGCTATAAGGGGAAAAGGAAAGCATATACTACAGCTTTTAAACTGGAAGTGGTGAATTTTGCTGAAAACAATGGTGGAAATATGGCAGCAGAACAGCAGTATTGTGTTAGTGAGAAATGTGTTCGTGATTGGTGAAAAGTGAAGGATTCATTACAACAGACTGAAAAAATCTAAACCATGGTTATAATGGTAAATGGACTAATGTCGAAGATCAGCTCAAAGACTTTGTTTTGGCACATTGTGCTACATGCTATGGACTAAATACTATCCAATTATGAATGAAAGCCCTACAAATCACCGAAGAACTTAGAATACCAAATCTCTGTTGACCTGGGAGGTCCACATTGTCTTCAGTCTACTCTGAGGGCGATTTGTAAACAAAGACAGATTTTGCATCACTACACAAACACAAATATGGTTATACCGCTATACTTACTAATTTCTAAGGGTTTACATAATTTGTAACACTATACATGTGATTCAACTTTTTATTTGATAGGCAAAAATCATATCAAACTGTGTTCCATACAGATGGAAACTGCTTTATTTTGCCTTCATCCTTTTTCTTTCACCTAAAACTCTTTCATTCCTCAAATCTCTCACTTTGATGTTATCCACCATCACTGTTATACAACCCTGACAGAAATTTTATACTGTTATTACTGTACAAAAATACAATCGTACCTTTTACTTATACACTACTACAACTTATATGTGAATGAAGGCTTGGAAAATGGGAAAATTGACCTATTCAACTTATACTCCACATCGACTTATAACCCGAAAAATACAGTATCTGTAAGGGCCAAAGTTAACATGACTAAAATATAATAAAGTTATGTGATACAAATACAGAACTGTAGTTCTTACCTTTCTATTAATTTTTTAAATCCATTTTATCTGATTAAAGTTCAAAATCAAGAAAGATCCTTTTCAGTTCTGGGATTTTGGAAAATTTATGTAGATCTAAAAACCAGTAACAACTTGCCAAATGTCACAAATTAATTGTAAAATGGAAAAGAGTCTATTCATATTTAAGTATGTGAGTGATCTGAAATATTTTTGTTTCAAGATGCAGTAAGAATATTCCTTGAAGGTAGTAAAGCTTGTTGTGCTTCACTACTTACACCAAAGTAAAGAATCTCGTTTGGAAATGGGTTGTAGTGTTTAATGAAAACAAAGATTGTATGTAACATCTAAAGTTGCATTTACTATGGTTTCTTACAGCATTGCCACAGTAGGGTTTACCAACCTGAGTTTTCAAGAAAATCCAGATGCTGTCAAAATCCTCAGTCAAAAACCTGCTGTAAGAGATGGTCTGTCAGTAAATAATGAGGTAGAACAACGTATTCCTGTCAGCCCAACTTTGCTTATTGAGATGCTGTCTGGACTTTACTATGTCATGTGAGTATTTTATGTGTAGATTTTTTGGACAGGTTTAAGTTTTTTTTCCTGTGTTTATCCAAATACTTACCAACCCTGCCAATTCATGCTGCTGTCAGGTTGCTTAGTCTTCTTTTTTTGGTAATTTTGCTCTCTACAAACTTACAAACAAATCCTATTCTGCCATTTAAATGCTGAATATTTTAGTGATGAACACATTTTTCCATTAGAAATTTGCTTCGATAAAAACGAGTAAGGTCTGTGATATCTGTGTTATCCCTTTTAGATACATGATAGGTGTACATTGATATGAAACATTCAACTTTGATGATTGATTCATCCATTCTGGATTAGGTGGAACAGTTAGCTTCATGGGCTATAAACTCACTGTTGTGCAAGAAATTGCATTATTTCACCTTTACTTTAAAATTGTCCTCTGGATATGCCTAGAAGAGAGTCTTCCGCTTTTCTGCTTCAGAATATGCTGGCAAGTATGTATTTTGCAGTTGTTTTTTTTTTTCTTTTCCACCTGCTAGTATCTGTTTTCATTTGAACACATTTATTGCTGCATTTTGTACATGGATTTGGAACCTGGTAGGAAAGCTTAAAAGCATTATGCTTTCTGAATGGAAATACTTATCTTATTTAATAATGTATTGCAGTTCATTTCTGGAGAAGTATACAAAATGAACTGCAGCATTTTTGTTGTTTGTGTGTTTCTTGGATTTGTTAAAATAAACTTAAAAGTTTGGAATAATTTAGATGTGCACATATGTTTGCAAAATGATCTTTAGAACTAGTGAATCATTTAATACAGTTGTTAACATCCAGTCATGGGAGTTCGGAATGCCATTATTCTAGCTATTGTCTTGCCTTTTACTTTGTAACATAGTCCAAAAAATTGTCATATTTACATTGTTCCATTTAACATTAGTGATTCAAAAAGTAGACTCTTTTGGATCTCTGGACTCTTTAAGAAAGGAGATTAGATATTTTTGAACATCTGAATTAGCATACACTTTCTTGCTTGTCTTAGTTGCAGTCATCTTACATACTTTCGCTATAAAGATTTTGTTTAATATGCAGTAGTTAAACTTTATCTCTTCTTGGTGATGTTAAATTAAAAAGGTCTATACTGGAAATCTCATGTTTATTGTTGCCAAATGAAACAAGTAGGACTAATTAAACAAAACTAAATTGGTTGCGACCTCAGAATTTGGAAAATAAAGCAAGAACATACATAACAAGTAAACATTTACATTAGCAATAAAAAATTTTAGGTTCAATTTAACTTCAAAATCCAGTAAATAAAGACTTTTTCTTATGTTATTATTTTTACAGAAATCTCAAAGCAAAAGTAGAAATTATTTAACTAAAATGAGTTTATTATCAACCATATGTTTGCATATATTTTGTAATGGAATACATGACCTATTGTGTATGTAGCTCTCTTAAAATGTCAAAGATACTGAGTCTATTTTCTGGACAGTCTACAAAATTATATAAACACCTTGTATGTATGTTCTTTTGGGATGGTCATTATGGCTTAAACATAGGCTGATGATCACTGTTTAAATGTAGTCTGTTGTTGAAGACATTTTTTATTTGCTAGATTATTTAGCCCAAAAATTATGAAGAAATATGGGTTTTATGTTTTAAACAGTTTATCTGAATTGTCTTAAATAAATACTGTATTATTATCTTAGAAATTTAAGTTAATGGTTGTTAAACCTCACCAAATACCATTATCCTAAGCTAGTCAGAAGTTGTCACTGAGTAATAACTTATGAGACTCAAAATTTTGTTGTTGTTAATATGCTACGCTAATGGATTGAATAATGGTACTGTATTTACTTTTTTTAAAAAGTAGACAAAGGGTGCACTAAAAGATTGTTTTATGTAAAACAATTTCTTATCTTAAAGAAGATTATACAGACAGTTTCAATGTCTATGTTTAAAATCTTTTTTTTTTTTTTGTTTTAATTTTACTCTAACACTTAGTTTAAGAATAAGCATTTCTTTCTCTCTCTTTTTTTGTCAAATAGTGAGAGGGGATTGATTATAAATTATTTGAGGAATCAATAGTTTATAATAGATATTACAGGAATGATTGTGTTGTAGTTAGCTGATTCTAAAATTGGTGAGCAAAATACATGTTGCTGGCAGCTTTAAATTAGGCAGAACAGATTACCAATGATGCTGAGGCAATATTTGTCCTGTCAGTGACATTTGTGATTTTAATATAAAACAAACTCTTTTGCCTGTTTTGTTGATTCATTTGATTTATTATTAAGTGTTAGCTAAATAATTCTAATATTTTTCTTTTTACAATCTAATATGAAATTCTGTTGTGAGTAACCCTGGAAAATATAACAATTTAAAAGTAAAATTGCATTTTCTTGGGCTTTTTGGGTTTGGCTATAATTACTGTGAAAAGCCAGGAGGATGGAGGTGTGTTCTAAAAGGCTTTTGATACCAGTACCTTGAGATAATCACAGTAGCCATTATATTTAGACCCTGCAACAACATGGTGCTTTGTCTGGATTCAACATCATGAATAATTCAGTTATCTTAGTATCATGCACCATGACATGCTGCAAGCCCCCTTGGGATGTTTCTGAGGTGATGATTTGTCATGTTCCTCGTCTTAATTGCGGTGCAATTTATAAAAGTTTATAACTTTGAATTTTTTTTTTTTTTGTTCCTTTAAGCAAAAAATACTCGATTAATGTTTTTTTGTTTGTTGTTTTTTTGTTTTTTTTTTTAAGATGCAGCATTTTTCTTTCTATCTTTTCTTTTCTTTTCTTTTCTTTCTTTCTTTTAAACCTTGTGTTTGTGATAACCAGCCTTTGGGCATGTGCTGCTAGAACATTTTTACAGATCACTGGCTGCGGAATTAATTTCTGCAAAGTAATTTTTCTCCTCCTGAAAGTGCAATTAGTAGAGTTAGGTTTATATTTTTAGGAGGGGAAAATTAATGGCTTTTTAGTGGCTTTAAATTTAATTCTTCATTTACTAGACTGTATATTACATTTATTTAAAAAACAAAAAAATTATTTTTGTTTAAAAAAAAAACAAATTTTCACATGTTCAGCCATTTACTATATATACTCTTTAAACAGATGCAAAACAAAAATAACTGGTCTCAGAACAATTGGTTGACTATTAGAGAAACTTTATAGTCTAGTTTTCTTTTAAACAACTCAGAGTTCATTTTAAAAAAAAAGAATGGAGAGAGAATTAAAAAAAAGAATATAGATCAAGATATTTCTCAAAACAGACACTCATTGTACATTAAAAGGTTCTGTGTTTGGATAATGCAGGGCTAAATAAAAATAATGGTTTAATAAACAGTGAGAACACTTTTACTTCATTCCATCTGGTCTTTATAAAAAAAGAAAATGGCTAGACTTGGAAGCACTTATTTTTATTAATACTTTCAAATTTACGACATTATACAACTAATTTTAATTTTTGTTTTTGTTTTGTTTTGGAAAGATTTATTTGTTTGTTGTCTTGTACATATATTTTAATGGAAACTCGTCCCTGGTATCACAAAATTTTCTCAACAATTTGCTTCTTGGGCAGTTTTGTGATCTTTTTTTTTCTAAATGATGTTTTACCAAATGAAAATTCATCTTTTCTTGCTCTTTAATGACAGAATTAAAGAGCTGAAAGACTATTTTTACATAGCATTTATATGCACATTTACTACATAAAAACAAGTTTTTTTTTTATATCTCCTGCAATGGAGAAATGTGCATATGAAAGAAAGAAAAGACAAGCTGTTGTTTTTGTTTTTTATGAGATGGGAATTATATATAATCAAATAAGTAAAGGTTAAATGTTTTTCAGTTTTCCTTATTTATTTCATGGATATTTTAAGAAAAGGAGGCAGAATTTTTTTTTATAATTATTAAAGACATTAAGGCTTTTGGAAAAACTTTCTGTAGGACTTCACATCTGGAGTGTTTTCTTTTCTAAAACAATTATAAATGAAGGCAATAATTGCCAGTAGCAGTCAATAAGAGTACCAAACTAAACCTTTTTTTTTTGTTAATGTTCTTCAGTTCATAATTTTCCAAAATCCTTACCAATTTAATTTATTATTGTAAACAATAATTGACAGCATTATGCCTGTCAGATACGGTATGGTTTTCTCTCTTTTCAGCCTTGTGTAGACATTCACTGAGGGATTTTTTGTTTACAAAAAACTGTAAAATATATGCTGCGTTTATGCCTATGTGGTTTTAAAAAATAGAAAAAAAAAATTTTTTAATAATTATTTTTACTTTCCATTTGCTTTACAATTCAGTAATTATCTCTTATTATTATTATTATTATTATATTATTATTATTATTATTATTATTATCTAAACAGCAGAAGGTACAGTGGTTTGGCTGAGATGTCATGGAAAAAATAAAGAGCAACACTTGAGAGTCTTGTGTGAGCACACACATTTACTGTAGAAATAACCCAATAATTTTTGTACTAACTGTTTAACCTGTTAAATGACCAGGTTAGTAAATCAACAAGACAATTTAGCAATGTGGAGTTCATAACCAGCTTGCCACTGTTAAAAATACCAACAAAGAGTTAACACTTACTGCTTACTAACAATACCAAGAACAATTCGCAGGACTAACCCTGATGACAGGGAAGTCATGAAAAAAATGTATTCGCTATTTTTATTGAAAATAATAAGATAGTGTGAAAAATCTTAGATTACCTTCTTGTTTCTATAAATAACACACAAAGAATATTTTTATGATTTAGTTCATGTGACAAAAGTTCCAAATTTTACACTCCTTTTTATGTGTAGTGTATCATCAATATGCTTGCTGAACTTTTGTATTACATTGAAAGTGAGATTTCAATGAACTTCTAATGTGGATGCTCTTTAAAACAGTCTCTTGCATCAATATGTCATCAATGGCTTCAAACCAGTAATCTTTCAAGGCTGATTTCATTTTTGAAAACTTTAAAAAAAAAAAAATGCCATGTCAGGAGAATAAGGAGGGCATGGTGAGCTTGTGCTTGGTAAAGAAGTGTCGGATCAACAATGGTATTATATGGGCTGATGCATTGTCCTGAAAGAGACTTCAGACTCCACTCTGACACTACTTGGATCACCTTGAAGCATAGAATTTGAATGCACAATCTTTTATCAAAAGATGAAATCAGCACAATTTTATTTATGCAGGAATCCTGCATTGGGTCATGAAGACTCAGAACTTTTTTGTTGTTGGGTTTTTACTTAGATACACAAATTTCATATCAGCATCTTATCTCAGAGAATTTTGATCATTTGTAACCCTGCACACTTCTCCAGAGTTTTTCTTTAAGAATATAATGACAACCTTTATGTGAAATGTTCACCAATTTAGCAAGTAATTCGCTTATCAGTCTTCTGTCCTAGCAAACCAAATGTTGCACTTGATTGATTTTTTTAACAGTTACACATTATTTTAGCTGTAACATGTGATTTGAGTGCACATGAAGATGATATATGATCAATCATAATGCAAAGTACAATCAGATTTTGATAAAATCCATCCATGAAATTTTTGGCTGCATCTTGTGTATTCTCTGACAGTCATGTCTGCATGCATCTCCTGTTACTATACACACTAATAAACTAATTGTAAATGAAATATGGGATATTTTGTTGATAAGTCTACAATTATCACTGATATTGTATGCTGTTTGCATATGTTTGAGGCAGTGATCAATTAACAGAGATATTAAAGGAAGGTAAAAATAAAATTTGTGACTCCCAACATTTTTAAAACATTAGTGATTGTTTCATATTATTTCTTTTGAGATAATTAAGTCCTAGACTGAAGAAAAATGTGAAAACTACAGAAACTAAATAAATAATATTTTCTCAAACTTGGTGCAGTTTTATATAAATTGGTGATTTCCTGTCTTTTGAAATCACACTGCATGGGTTCTGACTAAAAACTTTTTTTCATATAATATGTGGATTTTTCTCTTTCTAATCATTCTGCCAAGAAAAATGCATTTTTGAAAAAATTAATGAAATGTTCCTGTTAATTTCAAGGGAAAAAAGAAAGAAATTGGCATTATAGAATCTGATTGATAAAATTAAGGATTGCTTTAAATAGAAATGGTTATTAACACACTTTTTATGTGTTACTGCTTGAAAATTTTCATAGAGTTGGAAAACATTATGGACAAGTTGGTTACATAGATTAAGTGGTGATAGTTTGATCTACATCTGAAGCAGCAGAGTCTGGACACACATCCTCAGCATCAAGAAGTTCCACATTATCCTTCAGAAAACCTGCAGGAAGAAGAAAAAAATTAAAGAAAAGGAAAAGAGAAACAACAACAAAAAATTTTTGTGGTCAAAGGAGTAGAAAATCTTATTTGTATAAGAACAAAAGCCCTCTTTTTTGTCTTCTTTTTAACTTTTTAAAGAATAAAATTTAATTATCTTTGATTATTATGCTGTAACTCTCCAGATTAAAGATGGATGAGGTATTAGAAACATGATGCAGTAAATCTAATTGACAAAATCAGACAAAATGTTCTGTTTCATATTAGCATTTCACTCAAGGATAAATTTATCATGTTCATGTTCCATCACATTGTATCATGTTCATGGATGCAAATTTCTTTTTCTCTCTCTCTCTCTTTTTTTTACTTTTGTAATTCTGTTTTTTTTTTTTTTTTCAAAAAGAATATTGATTGTGATGGTTAATATGCTTGAGAATGCAGCAGAATGTATTTCTGAATCACCACAATTGCTGGAATGTCTCAGAATCAGAAGAATGCATCTTCTTTTACTATCCCTAAGTCTCTCTAATTTCCTTTTTTTTTTTCAAACCACATCGCTATGCATTATCCTTACACGATTATTATAACAAGCTTCTACTGTTTTTTTTTTCTAAAAGAAATGTCAGCATGTATGCGTATATGTTGTAGCATTCATTCAAAATATGCCTCATTAAGTCTAGTGTGTTTTTTATGGTCAGCTTTAGTAGAGCTATATCAGCTTCCAGCGTGTTGCTTTGTAAAAACTGTTTTATTTACTAGCAGGCCAGCTTCTACACACCACCCCTTTAATGTCAGTAAATTCATGCCATATTTTCTACAAATATACAATATTGGAAATAATTGTGGTAACACATAGGATATGCACAAATAATGAGTAATTTCAGCTGAGAGATGTGTTATACACACACAATGGATTATTACAGAAAATATTCAAAAGATAAATAAATACATTGTACAGTGCCTTAGTATTTGGTATGTGAACCTTTTGCTTTATACAGAACATGACACCTTGTTTTCTTGCTCCCAAAAAGGTTAGCAGTGTATACCTGTGGAATGTTCTAAATATCCTGCGGCTCTTTCTACAATTCATTCAAGGTGTTTGGTTGTCTGTGACTTTTCCAGTAGCTATAAAACTTTATACAATCTCAATGATGTCCATATCAGGACTTTGTGTAGGCAAAGGCCTCTTTATGTACCAGATAGTTTTTCACCACATTGGCTGTATGCTCAGAGTCGTCATTCTCAGAGTGTTTCATATAGCTACTTTTGAAACCTGTTGTCGGGCTGCAATCTGCTGCATGGAGTATCTTTCAATTAGCTAAGACTAATTTGTGTATGCCCGTCATGTGATATTGCCTTCCCAGGAGCCAAAGTATTTGCCACACATTCAACACACTACAATGTTTATCATTGCCTCTACTTTTATATTTCTCCTGTAGTGTAGCACTTTTGGATTGCTTGCATTACACAATGTACTATATTGGCACATGACTGTACTATAGAAAATTTCATATTTACACTTGGCATGCAATTTTATAACAGGTTATTTGCATTTCATATTCAGTTTTTCCTCTTTCAATAATAATTTCCAATACTGTACATCTGCACTTTTTTTTATCTGTTAATATTTTAAAGAGAATTTATTTCTTTACTCACATGCAAGTTTCCTACTTGCACAATATGTGTATTAATTTAAAAGTATGGTTTATTAGTTTCAATGCATCTTTTGCCTTTAAATTTTCTACAGACTTGTTTTGAAGATAACCAATTGTATTTTTAACTCTCTTAACTTTTGAACCCTAACCATCATACCTGGTAAATGGAGTTTACCTTATATTAACTACAGGCAATGTATAATTACAGTTCTTGATTATGACAAATTCTGGTTAGAGCTATTTTTTTTATAACACACTGATTTAGTGGCTGATTTTTTTTTATCAATTTTAAGGAGTCTGACAATTTCAGGCAATTAATCGAATGTTCCTACTTCTTTTGCCTTCGGACTACATTAAGAAGGAAGCTATTAGGGCCTGCATGCAAGATCTGGGCTGAATGAGTTAAAGATGTTGATTTTTTTCTAAGTGTTTGCCATTATTATTATAAAACTATATTATATGTAGTATTATGCAAAAATACACAAACAGTAATGGTCAGGTAAAAAAATTAGTACCTCTTGTAATGACAGTAACAGTTTATAGTGTTACGTTTGAAAATGTTTTTATATTTAGGTGACTACAGTATGTGTTACTCTGAGATCAGATGATGACCTACCTTATTGGTCTGCCATCTCTTTACTACACTGCTATTTTAAAATATTTTGTTGGTTTTGTCACTTCAAATATTAAAGAGAAATATACGTTCTCTTTGTAGAATTTTAGAATGATTAAAATGGCTGGTGGAAAGTAGAGGGAATTGCTTCTTTCACAGTTTACTGTCATTAGTGTACCAACTATTCATAATATTTTTATGGTTCCTTTATTCAATAATTAACCCTTAAGCTTACAATATTTAAAGGGAATTTGCCTGGAGTGTATGTTACCTTTATTTTACATTTTGCATAAATTAGTTATATATGTTTTACATTATCTGTCCAGTGGAAATGAACTAAAGAAGAGAAAATCTAACTAGTGGTTTATATTGTGTATTTTTACAAGAAGAAATCAGTTAGAAAGAAGCAATTTGAATTTAGCATGTAGATCATTTCAGGTTTGGCTATATCTGTACTCTCATTTTTAGTGATGATTGAACTTACTGAGCCTTAATTTGATAATGACAGGAAAGACTTAAGGTACACTTGTAATCACTTGCTGCCCTGTAGCATTGATTTTTCTAAATTAATTTCTAAACCTTTAAGATGCCAGCGAACTAGCAGGTAAATTAAGGAACCTTAGATCTCCTTAACCATTGATGTACAGGTAAAGCCTTTTAATATAAAGGTATAAGTTTTCTTTCATATTAGAATTAGAATCTTTATGATAGTTGAACTCTTTCTTAATCTTTTGATCACAGAATCATGAAACTATGAAACTGGTTTGATAAGGCTAATCAAAGCCAGCAAAACCTTTGTCATGTGTGTTTTAGCAATGTTGAAAAGATTAGTTAATTTATAATGCAATGATATGGCATTGTTTGACATTTTCAATTTGTGATTCACTTGGGGATACTTCATGCATTGAAGTTACTGCCGTTCTTCAAATGATTATTTTTTACAAACATTTTAAGATAATATGCCACAACTCCTCATTGAAATAATTTGTTCTCAGGCAGAAAAGGTCTCTCTCTCTCTCTCTATCAAACAAACAAACGTTTTTAAAAAAAACACAAATATGAGGACAACATGCACTTTTGTATTCACATTTTCACATATCTATGATTTTATTTCAATATCATGAGGAGTATTACTCTCCCTATCTGCAGATGCCCAGTGTTACATCTTGAGGACATAAGGAAGAGTCAGTTGTGAAGGATGGATCACTGCAGGTGAGGTTCATAAGGGAATGGAATGAAGTTACCTTTGGCAGGGCCTTTATTTACAGTAAGCAATATGAATAATGGTAACAGATAACAATACAGATGATTGAATCGGTCAGAATGCATTCAAGCAGGTATTAGAGGCATGTATCATCAAACAGACTGGCAAAGAAAAAGACAATTTCATGATGGGATTATACGTGCAGTGCACCATAAGAAAAAGCTGAAAGGTGGTGACAGGTCATAACACCAGCAGATGTGAAACTGTGAGCAATGTCCAGCAAGATGAAAGGTGGCAACAAGTTGCAACTCCAGCAGGTGTGGGACCTTAAGCAATATCATTCTGACAGCACCTGTTCTCTAATGCAGATGTTGTGCGACGAGTGAGTGCTTTAAGCAGGAAAAACTGACACAGTGCTGGAAATGAGCTACTGCTCCAGCTCAACCATCGTGCACATCTGTTCTCAGTTACTAATAAATCTTTGGTGCCAGGAGCACCAGCGCCCAGTGAGTCACACACAGCTTTCCTGATTCTCAAATGCTCCACTTAACTCACCCTGCTCAACGTTTGTTCAGCACTCCTCTTGCCATCTTAGTCTCAGTACTATCCGTTTTTATTTCTAAATAACTTTTGCATCTGTTGAAAATATGAATGGAAAGAGATAAATTGAATCTAAGTGTGAAAATAAGAATGGGAATAAAGATCAAGCCAAGAAAAGACCAAGAAAATCCCTTTCTTTAGAGATGAAATTGAGAGTTCTGAATAAATTCAATAGAAATGAGCATAGCATTGATATTCAAAGGACCGTTGGACTGATTGATTCTACAATGAGAACCATTCATGATAGTGCTGATAAAATTCATAAGAGTGCTCAATCATCCATGAATCTCAGTGTTACTAGAGTTACAAAATCTGAATGTGATGCAGTTGAGAAAATGGAGACAATGATGACCACTTGCATCAAGCATCAGAACCAACAGCACATGCCTTTGTCTGGAGAAATCATCCAAGGAAAGGCAAGGAGTTTGTATGAAGATCTGACAAAAGATGCAAAGGAACTGCCAGTTTTTTGCTGTAAGTTCTGAGTGGTTCAAATTCTTTAAAAATTGCCATGCATTCCACAATTTCAGGATGACTGGCAACACTGCAGCTGCAGATCATGTTTATGCTGAAGAATTTCCTACTCTTTTCAAACCAACAATTGCGGAAGGTGGTTACACACTTGAAGCAGGTGTTTAACCTTGATGAAACAGTATATTTATGGAAATATATACCCAATCACAATTTCATTTCCATCAAAGAAAAGACAGAACCTCGGTTTAAAGTTTCCAAAGACTGCTGCAGACTGCTCTTGAGAGGTGGCACTTCCAGAGACTACAAAATAAGTCCTCTCATAGTGTATCACTTAGAAAATCTGCATGCACTGATGGATGGGATACATAAAAACAAGATTGCCTGTTTTTTTGCAGAGCAAATAAGAAAGGCTGGATGATGTCGACGATTTTCAGTGAATATTTTTCAAGGGACATGCATGAGGAATTGAAGGCCCATTATGAAAATTGTGAAAAGAAGATTCCTTTCAAAATTCTCGTTCTGGATAATGCTTCTGGTCATCCACCAAACATTGCTGATCTTAGTGAAAATATTCAGGTGTTGTTCCTCCCTCCCAATAACACATCTCTCTTCCAACCCATGGATCAAGGAATTATAGCAACTTTTAAAGCCTATTACATGCATCAGACCTCCTCCAGGCTTATCAGGGAATGTGATGCAGATGATAAACTCAGAATTAAGGAATTCTGATGCCTAGGACAAAGTCATGCCACTATGTATGAATGACATGTGGAAGAATCTTTGGTTTGAGGCTGTAAATGACTTCATAGGCTTCACTGTAGAGAATGATGTTATTGATGCAAGGCAAGCCATTGTCAGCAGAGCCCAGCAGGTTGGACTTGAGGTCAACAAAGAAAATGTAACTGAGTTGATAGACTCACACCAGGAGGAGCTGAGCATTGAAGATCTGGCTCTGGAGAAGGACCATATCAGAGAGGAATTGGAGTCAAGTCCTAAGCCTGTGAGATCCCTCACAACAAAGGTCATGTCTTAGGCTTTTAAGTTTATCAACTGCACCATAGCTCTTTTCAGTGAACATGACACAAACATCATTAGAAATTCCAAGATGTGAAGGTAGATTGAAAATGCTTTCAAGTGCTACAAGGAGGTGTACAATCAGAAGTTGAAAAGTGCATGTCAGGTCTCCCTCAAGAGGTTCTTTAAAAAATGTGCATGGCCTTCACAACTTACAGATCAGTCAGCTTCAACTTAAGCTGGAGAGCCTGCCAAACCTGAAGGTGCTCCTGTGGAGGTTACTCCCACCTTCGCATGCATCATCTGTATAATCCAACATAGATGACCCAGCTCCCCAATATTTCCTCCTCCTCTTTCTGGCTAACCACTTTAATCATGACCCAGCCCCATTCATGGTAAGATTTATTAATTTTTAATATTTTTATTTGTTCCTTATGCACGAAAAGTAGGTATGTTAATGATTATTATAATCTTGGAAGGTTTTAATCTTGTGCGTTTGGGAACGCAACCACTATTATTACATGTTATAGGTTTACAGTTTTACAATGTATTTAATATACACAGCAATTCTCAGGAATATAACCCTCATGAATAACAAGGGTTTACTGTATAACCAATTCATTTTTTGCCATATTTTCGAACATTTGGCCAGTAAAGATATATATATATAGAGAGAGAGAGAGAGATGGAGAGTGTGTGTGTTCGTGCATGTATTCTGATTAGATCTCATCTTGAGCACTAACCATTACTTCATAGCTTTTATTTATAATACATAACTTGCATTCCTTGTGAAAGGAAAACTTTTAGGGCAATTATAGAGATTTTATATGTATTTATCCAGAATAGTGAACAGATTTACTATGTGATAACTTTAGTTACAAAATCAATCTTCTGGTAAATTTTACTGTCTTCTATGCACTTTTTTTTTTAATTAAGATTTGTGTATCTGTTCCAGCTTTTTTTAAACTCTGGTTTTTTATTGACACTTAAATGCACAAACAAAAAAATCTTAGGTAATTTATTCTATGCCATCCAATCATCAGCTAATCATTGTAGATAATGATAACAAACTAAACAGTGAAAAGTTAAGATCTTTATGCTCAGGATTAACTGGTATTGAGTTCCATTACCTCCATCTTTCAACAAGAATGTGGGCCAGTAGACCATCTATTTCTCTACTCTAATTTGAAAAATAACTGGTGATCAAGTCATTTGGGATTTTGAGAACTGATTACATGCAATGAAAACAAGAAATCCATTTTGGATATGACTGTTCAATTTTGAAGGAAAGGTTGCATGAAAATGTCATCCAGTTAGCATATTTATGCAGCTTCACCTGCATAAGTAAAATACTTGTCTTTCTAAATTGCATTTCTTCATCAGGATTCAGACCTGTCTCTCAGAAGGTTGATTAATACAAATCCATAAGACTTTGTCAAACAATGAATTTAATCTGTGTTGTCATTGTCTCTAGTTTTTTTTTTTTGTTATGTTAATATATAGTAAAAACTGTCTTGCAGTAATTAAATAGATTATTGTTTCCTTCTGATAATATGTGTCATAGCAGCTATTTGAATAATTTGTGTGAAAAACATCATTAACATGTGCTACAAATTATACATTGGTTTTTGGTGTCAAGGAAAACCTGGAAACCTGCTTGGTCTTGGAACATTAGTCTTTTTTTTTTTTTAAGATAACCTTATTGACTGTCATCATATGTTCACAAATGTAGGCTATTAAAAAAAAAGAAAGAAATCTGCAAACCAGTTTTATTTCCCAGAGGTTTTCTGAGTATTGTTGGTTTTTGTTTGCTGTTAATCATTTGTAGTTTTCTGTCATCTAGTCACATATGTTTTTTTTTTTGTTGTTGTTTTATTTTTATTTTCAGATAAGTTTCTCAGAAAAAATGCTTTATTTATAGCTTATGAAGGTTTTAAAAAATAAAACTTTGTTATACATAATAACTTTGGGAAAATGCTAGTTTGCTTTGCTCTTTTAAATGTTTTAAGTATAACTTGTCTTTAGCCATTTGATACCCATATATCTAGGTACTTTTAAAGATTGTTATTTGTCATGGCTAACAAACCATGATGAATGGTTCCGTTACCTCATTGGGTAGTAACCACAACTACTTTGAGAAAACAAAACAGGTATGGAAATGCACCTAAAAGGGTACTAGCAAGGATATAGCAAAAAAGCCTAAGATTAGGCCTACCACTGCAAAAGATAGAAAACAACTCACAACAGACAAATTTACTAGATACACTGTAGTAACTGACAATGCAGGTATCACAGGGCCAACTGACAGCAGCAGTTTGCACGAAAACCAAAGAGCAAGGACAGAAACAAAGAGAGTGGTCAGCTACCTGTATACCAACTGGCCAATTTGTTGACAAATTGCCAGATGGGAAATGCATTAGGGCAAATTATAAACAAATGTTTGCTGGCTTTCACTGAGTTACCACATCAATGACACCTGTCTATATCTGTCACTCGAGCTTTCTCTAGTTGTGGAGGATGGAAGTGAGGAATGATAGAAGGATTACTCTTGTTTCTGGTTTGGTTATGCAAGAAGTCAAACCAAAATAAAAAAATTTAGATCTCAAAGTGTTAAAAAAATTTTCAAAACTAAATAAACATAACATGTACTGAGAAATTTTTAAAAGTTGATGTAATCAAACAGATACTTTGTTTTTGTAACTAACTAAATGATTTATGTTTTGAGTTTACTGAAATTCAAACCAAAATCAATTTTTATTAAACATGGAAATCTGTTCATCTTTTTTTTTTGTTTGGCTGGTTTCACTAAAAGTCAACAAATCTGGTTTCATGCAATGTTATAGATATCACAAAAAACACAAGATTTGAGCATCCATGTTCTGCTCACAACATATTTTCTGTTTGCAGAACTACAAACAAAAGTATAAGACTAATATTTACAGTAATAAACTTTGTAATATGCTTTTTTAAAATTTCCCTTACTATTAATCTAAACTAATTAACTAGCACTTTAAAACATGCAGGTCTAGTAAAAGGCTAAATGGTATCGTGAACATAGCAATTTTATACTACATGTGTGAAGATGTGATATGATTTTGATACTGTATATCTATTATCTTACTGAATATTTTTGTTCAAATTCTGCCATTCTTTGATTAATGTTTATTTAATTTTATTTTTTTGAGAGGTTGCTCATTTCTTTTGTAGTACATTCAGTGAAGATGTTTGAAAAAAAAATTTATAAACAGCATTTCAAATGTACAAAAAAGTGTTGGTATGCAGCTATATATTTGTAGGCTACCAGAATATCTAGATAATATACAAGTGAGAAATTGCTTTTACTGAAACTGAAATTTTGGCCTGAGGTGTCAAAATGTTGAACAGAGGCAAACAAAGGATAGAAAATATCTGTAAGTTATGTAGTAGACCTTAAAACCACTTTGTAAGAATAAAATTGATTTAAAAAGTAAAAGTTGTGGTATAGTTCTGTCAGTGTAACACAAATAGCAATTATGAAATTCTGGAGAGGTGCTCTGTGAAAGTAGGTACTTTATGTAGGCACAGGGCTTTCCGTCTTTCTGATGTTGGCTATAACTCTCTTTTATAGTAAACTGAATATTTTATATCGTAGGTTTTTTGCAGCTAAACCTTCAAAGGTACAATACTATGATGCTTCTCAGTTTCCAAGTGGAGAGTTTTGATGTAATGGAAATATAGATAAAATATCTTTGTTAGCTTTTTATCAGCATAGTAACATTTTCAGAACTAAAATGTGTCATGATTGGCTTGCTGCAAGGATCTATCAGATGTTATGTCCAATTTTTAGAACTGTATAATGGCATAATTCATATATTACTTGATAAGAATGGAAAAATTCCTAGATTGAGTCTTCTCTTCAGCAATAGATTATTTATCACTGCTATATCAAATGATCAATAAAGCAATCTTTGAAAGATGTATCAAATACTTATTGGATGAATATGTACAGAACCAACCAAAGAGTAAGGGTGTATGGAACATGTAGTATCCCATGCCTGCATACAAATAGCTGAAGATCATTGATTCAGCAAGGAAATAACCTGCTAGAAAGTTTTTACATGAAATCATACACACAGTCTGGAATAGAAGAAGAACAGGAACCATGGCATTGGTTAGCCACTAACTAGTCTGGATTCGTTGGGAACCAGATTGCAACAATTAGCATGGCAAGTAAGCATGCTAGGCTGACATGCTGCTCTCTGCCTTTTTGTTGTGATCTCATTTGTATGTGTTTTGCAGTCTTCCATGATGATAATTAACAACATTTGCGATTTCATTACCTTTTTTAATCACTGGCTTTGAATACAGTATTGTTTTAAATAACATACAAACATGCTATTCTACTGTAGTTTTTTAATGCGTAGGTTTTTACCAGAGAACTTATTAAATAAGCATCAGGCATCACCTTGGAGCAAGAATGCATTTGCAATACATGTGTGACAATCTTTCTGCCTCTGTGCTTGCCCCTGCCCTTAGTACAAAAATTAAGAAAAAAGGTATTGAATTTTTTTTGTAAAATGTTTTCTTGGGTTTTTTTCCTTTCTGTTTTTTAAGAAAGACTTAACAGATGAAATCACCCAGCACTAGAAATGTTTTGTACTATCTTGGCCAGAAGAGGATAGATGTTCATAAAATAGCCCTTTATGCATTTATTTTTTGCATTTGTTTTTAATGATTGTTGATTTCATCTTAAGCACAAACAGATCAGAAAGCAATGCAGTTTATTTTACTCAGGATTGAATGTGAAATGCAAAACATTTTTTTTTTTTATTTTGCATGAATAGATTTCATAACATCAAGGATTTTTTGTCATTCCTCTTCTGAGTGTATTACTGAAGTCCTGCCAAAATATTATTTAATCAATCCAAAGAACTTGGCTCAAGTTTTGTCCTTTAAGGCATTTGATATTATTGAATATGGCTTCCTTTTGAATGTCTACAGCTGGCTAATTGTTTTGGCCTTTTCTTTTTTCCTGTTATAGTTGTTTGATGACACAAATAAATGCTATGAATGGGCAGAACAAATGAGGCATCTCTTTCAAACCGCAGAACTATTATTACTACCAAGTGACAAAGTTGGCCTCATACACTTATTGGATAAGATTATGTATGAATGAATTGAAGTACAAATTAAAGGAAGCAAAACAATAAGTACAAATTATTTTTGTGTCTAAAGAAAGTGATGATAACTATTGTAAAACTGAATTATTGACTATTTATTGTTTTCTACAGAGGAAAAATAAAACTTTAAGTGCTTTGAACAGCACCATTGTGTTAATTTTAATGAAAATAAGATGCATATTAAATACCATAATAAGTTGGGGAGGTTAATATATAAAGTATACATTGTCAAAAAATAAATTATTGATATTTTAAAAGAACCAAGACAACAATTTACTAAAGTACATACAACATTGTATTTTTATTGCATTGAAAAAAGAAAGAAATCAATAAAACAAAAATGTTGGTGATTTGACAGTTTGGTCTATAAATACTGTTTGCAGTGCAGTCAAGTGATTTTTGTTTGTTTATTGCTATGAACTAGATAACATCAGGATGGAGGTTATAAATTTAGAAGAAAAAGAGTTAAGCATCATAATAAAAAGTACAGAGTAGGTTATCAGCAGGCAGTTAAGTACAGGGTGAGAGACCAAAGTCACTGGGTTTTGGGGTCTGTTTAACAGAACCTGTAAAGACGTAAGACAAAGAGGATTTCGTGTAAAATAAATAATTCGACAGCATTGAGAATTTGCAGTATAGACAGAATCTACACCATATAAAAGATATTGCCATTGTGTAAATTGATTTTTCTTTCCTTTTTATTTAATTTATTATAGTCAACATATTGCAACTACAAACAAACAATGAAAAATTAACTAGAATAAAATTTATAAAGGCTTTATTATTATCATCACTATTAAGCATTTCTGCAGGAAATGCCAGGAACATTTTTCTTCTGAAAGAACAAATGAAGGTCATTTCTGAATACATTATTATTTGAAAACTGGAATGAAAATTAAGCCTTTTTCATTATGATTTTCTTGTATTGATACAATTACAATTCAGTACCAATTTTTTTTTATTATTTCAATATAATATTGAAACAATTCTAATACAGGTGCATCTCAAAAAATTATAATACCGTGGAAGAGTTAATTTTTTTCCGTAATTTAATTCAAACAGTGAAACTTTCATATATTCTAGATTCATTACACATAAAGTGAAATATTTCAAGCCTTTTTTGTTTTAATTTTGATGATTACGGCTAAAGTTCATGAAAATAAAAAATCCACTATCTCAAAATATTAGAATATTTCATAATTCAATTTTAAAAAAAGGATTTATAATATAGAAATGTCGAACTTCTGAAAAGTATGTTCGTTTATGCACTCAATACTTGGTTGGGGCTCCTTTTGCACGAATCACTGCATCAATGAGGTGTGGCATGGAGGCGATCAGCCTGTGGCACTGCTGAGATGTTATTGAAGCCCAGGTTGCTTTGATAGCAGCCATCTGCTCAGTCTGTATTGTTGGGTCTGGTGTCTATCATCTTCCTCTTGACAATACCCCATAGATTCTCTATGGGGTTCAGGTCAGGCGAGTTGGCTGGCCAATCAAGCACAGTAATACCATGGTCAGCAAACCAGTTACTAGTAGTTTTGGCACTGTGGGCAGGTGCCAAATCCTGCTGGAAAAGGAAATCAGCATCTTCATAAAGCTTGTCAGCAGACAGAAGCATGAAGTGCTCTAAAATCTCCTAGTAGATAGCTGTATTGACTTTGGACTTGATAAAACACAGTGAACCAACACCAGCAGATGACGTGGCACCCAAATCATCAGTGACGGTGGAAACTTCACATTGGACTTCAAGCAACTTGGATTCTGTGCCTCTCCACTCTTCTTCCAGACCGTGGGACCTTGATTTCCAAATGAAATGCAAAATTTACTTTCATCTGAAAAGTGGACTTTGGACCACTGAGCAATGGTCCAGTTCTTTTTCTCCTTAGCCCAGGTAAGATGCTTCTGACGTCATCTGGTTCAGGAGTGGCTTGACACTATGAATGCGACACTTGTAGCCAATTTCCTGGACATGTCTGTACGTGGTGGCTCTTGATGCACTGACTCCAGCCTCAGTCCACTCCTTGTGAAGCTCCCCCAGGTTCTTGAATCGGCTTTGCTTGACAATCCTTTCAAGGCTGTGGTCATCCCTCTTGCTTGTGCACCTTTTCCCAGTCAACTTTCCATGAATATGCTTTGATACAGCACTCTGCGAACAGCCAGCCCTTTCAGCAATGACCTTCTGTGGCTTACCCTCCTTGTGGGGGGTGGCAATGAGTGTCCTCTGGACAACTGTCAAGTCAGCAGTCTTCCCCATGATTGTGGTTGTGCGTACTGAACCAGACTGCAAGATTCATGGTATTTATATTGCATAAATAGTGAATTTACTCAAACTCAAAATGGAATATTCTAATATTTTGAGATACATTTTTTTCTATTTTCTTGAGCTGTAGGTCGTAATTATTAAAATTAAAATTAAAAAATGCTTGAAACATTTTAGTTTACATGTAATGAGTCTAGAATATATACAATTTTCACTTTCTGAAATAAGTGACAAAAAATATTGAACTCTTCCACAATATTCGAATTTTTTTAGATGCACCTGTACACTAAGGGGTGTAGTCAGTTGGATGGAAATGATGTTGATTTTGGAAATTAAACAGCCACTTGGACAATATTACTGCAGCAATTTTTCAAAAGAAGGATACCCTTTCTCTGCTTAATTAGACATCTCTTATTACATATAACACACAGTGAATACTTGTTTTAATATTTACTGTAGAGTGAGCCTATTCTGCCATTGGTGCAGCAGCATGAATGAAAGGTTAAACTAAATGAAAAATAACTACTGATGCTGGACATTACAATTTAAATATTTTCAAGTATTTTAGGAGATTTAATTTTATAAAGGACACAGTATAAACTTATTGCAATGAACAAATATTCAGTAACTTTTGGATTTGTCATCCCTTTTCACTATTCTAATAGGTTTACTTTATTTGAAACTTTACACTAATGTAGAGTTACTTAAATGAGAACCAAAAGATGACTAATCACTAATATTGTTGTTGTCTTATTTTCATGCTGCTGCATCCCACATTTTTTTCAATATCATCTCCAGAAGAGAGTGGGTAGTTTGAGTAGAGAAACATGCCACTGGTTTAGCATAGATGTCCACAATGATTGTAAATGTATAACAGAATTATTCTGTTGCTCATTAGGAAACATTACATTTTAAAAAGAGGCTACAAAGTGGTGGTAATACTGAATACAACTGCAACAACAATTTTTATGTTCATTGCTTATGCAAGGGAAACTAACAATAGACATTTGATTTGGGTTGTCATTTGTTTACGTATGAACCATGTCCAGAAAATGTTTCTGGAGTTAAGCTTTCTTCTTAAAGTTGTCATGTTGGAAATGTTGCATTCAGGCTTTAGCAGGAAAATAATTTCTTCTAAATTTGTAACATTTAGCTAAGTTCTGGGTCGATAACTTTAGAAACTCCAGCAGATTGACATAACTCTTGCTGTTGTTCAAGCATGTCATGTGTAACTGCATCCATGGTCGGCATTCTTAATCATCTTTCAGTTTGACAGTATTTGTGGTAAGAGAAGGGTTCTCAGTTATGTTGGAAACCAATCATTCATCAGTAGCATCTTTTACTGTAAGCTGCAAGGTAAACATAGCTGCCAAGACATTACTTAAGCGACTCTTAAAGTCGTCATGTATATCAGCACTTTCATCAATATCATTGTATTTCCAGTCATTGTTGATGGAAGATTGACAGCCTTGATCATTTTGTATTATCTGTAGTGACAGAATTCACTTGGTATTTAGTTCATATCTGTTCAATATTTCTAAGAACATCTCGTTATTATTCTCCATAGAATGCTGCTTAGAAAAATCTCACACACCTAATGTTAATTTGAATGCCCCATCTTCACAGAAATGATTTCAAAAATATGGAAAGAAATGTAGAACAGTTTTCTATTAGTGTTTGGGGGACATTAATTTCTCAATATATCAGATCAGAGCCATAGGTAGAGCTTTTGGAACCTGGGAAAAACCATATTTATGCACCTCCCCATCAAAAATTTTTTATTATTTATTAATAATTAGTAATAAAATAGTCATATGTCAATATTTTAAACTTAAATAATACTATACCCTGGCATAGGATGTAAAACTTTACATATTCACATAATTATATGACATATCTGCTTTTGGTGTCACCCCCCCCCCTTCCTGGTGGTTCTTTGGTTGAAGCTTCTGTGTTAGACAATACAGTGAAGTCTCACTTAACACAAATTCACTTTACATGATTTCACTATTACACGATTTATAAAGTAGGGAATAAAATTTTCTTTACGTGGTGGTTTCATTATAACACAATCCTGCCGCGAGACAAAGTAGTCTGCGAGAGGGATGGTGTTTGATATTCTTGCGCGATAGCCAGTGAGCCATCACTTACCAAATTGTGTTTTTATCCCTTAATAACAATGGACCCAAAAAGAAAAGTGAGGATGTTGGTGTTTCAGCAACAAAAATGAAACGAAAAAATCACTCTTTGGAAGTAAAAAGTCCTTGAGCGATTTGAGAAAGGTGAAAGACTAGTGGATATTTAGCAACATGCTGGACTATCCAGTCAAATGTGGATGAGATAAAAGCAAGTGGAGTGCGCGCTACATCAGTGAGTGCCACCAAAATCAGTCGTGTTAGGCCTGACATTATGGAAAGGATGGAAAGGCCTTTGGGTACTTGGATTGAGCACCAAACGAAGCAAGACGCTCCGTTATGTCTGCATGTTATGAAGTGTAAAGCATTGGGTTTGCATGAATCATTGAAGAAAGATGGAAAGTGAAAGTGAACTGAAACCTTTCCACACAAGTCAGATACGGTCTTTCCATTTTAAGAAGCAGTTTATCTACACAACATAAAAGTGACGGGAGAAGCAGCATGGCCGATAAAAAGCCGAAAGTTTCCATAGTTGCTGGCACAAATTATAGCTGATGGTGGTTATAGCCCTAAGCAGGTGGTCAACGTAGATGAAACAGGATTATATTGGAAGAAGAAACCAAACAGAACTTATATTTCCTAAGACAACCCCCCTCCCCTCCCGGTTTTAAAACTGCGAAAGATTCTTCTATTCAGAGGCGATGCACAAGGAGACTTAAAACTTAAACCATTAATGGTGTATCATGTGTGAACCCCTGGAGCTTATGATACTTGATTGTTATGTTACTCTCCATTTCTTTCTCTCTCTCTCTTCATCCACCGGCATGTATCACTACCTATTTACATGTATTCTTATTAGAAATTATATTTCACTTAACACACATTTTTTTTCAGGCATGAATTAGTCATGTTAAGTGAGACTTTACTGTGTATCCAATTGTGCATTTATTTGTGAAATTCCTGAAAAAAAATTTAGACCATGATGCATGAAATAAAACTGCATATCATATAGATTAGATAAATATTTAAAAGTTTGTTTTCTTTAATACTTAATATCTGTATTGAAAACAAGATCAGTACAATACAAATTTCTGATTATTTTTCAGTATTCAATACAATTTTGTTTTATTACCTATCCTTGCTTTGAAACAACTTGTCTAAAAATGCTCTAAAATTTTACCAAAAAAAACAAATAAGGTAGAGTTCATCTGTGTTTAAGGATCTATTTGATGTTTCTTTATTTTATTATGTATTTTTTGATTTTGTTGGAAATGATTCACATATATTATTGAAACATTCTGCCTATTGGCTCTCCATATTTACTTGGGCTCAGATTACCAACATGATGCACATTTCAGAATGATCCTTTTGATTAAATAAAGCCTATTTTCTCAGTGTCCTAAGTCACTATTTTTGTAATCTTAGTATCAATCAAGCTTGGTATGATGCAGCAGCTTCCAATTTACAATGGGACAATTTTTTAAAACATTAGAAATGGATAGTTTTCTTGTTCATTTAGCATCATTTAAGCAGACACCTGTTTTAAGTCATTACTTGATATTCTTTTTTTATTTTATTGTTGTTTTTTACATATTTGTCACATCTGAATTTCATTTGTTCATTTTTGTCTGTCTATGAAAAGACATTCTGTTCTTTGAGGATTGTCATTCCATTCCTCTTGCTTTTGTTTTTAAAGTATTTTTAGCTTTTTTCTTACAATACCACATCTTATGTCCTAGAATGTATTAATGTTTTAGAGGCACAGCATCCTAACAACAATATCAATAATGTATCATTCAAGAAGCAATATATTTGAAAATTGTTGTTCTCTTCATATGAATTATCTATTGATTAAAAATGTATGTTTCTGATTTTTAGTTTCTGGATAAAAAAAAGCATTTTAGCCAGGTGGTAGTTAAACAGAATTTTGTGCTTTATAACAACTATTAGAATAAAGAAACAAGACATTCTTGTTTCTTTACCAAGAGCTGTAGTTAGACATCAATTAAAGTATGTGGTCTATCTAGGCTTAGTATCTTTATCTTGTTATGGATGTCACAGTCTGGAAAGGGATATAAAGGAATTTCACCAGAATGATTTGGTGAATGAAGAATCTTTCTTATTCTGAACAATTAGAAAAAATTTAATTTCTATTCTTGTAAATTGTAGATTATATGGAGATATAATTGACACATTTTAAATTAAATGGTTAAGAAAAAATGGTAGAAGTATATTTTTTTCTGCATTCAAGTTACAAAGGACCATAACTTAAAACTGTAAATAATATATGGGTGGACATCAATTTTTTGCTTTTTTTAATATATAATAGTGCAGTAAATACAAACTGCATATCTAATGCAGTTGTTATGTGTAACATAATCAGTACATTTGACAATGAATATGTTGAATAGATGGTTTGAGAGGTTTACGTGATTTAGAAGTCTCTTTTCTCTTCTGTAATTTACCACAGTAATAGTGCCCAGTATTTAAGCTTGAATATAGAACATTTTTTAAAAAATAATTGGTCTAATAATTCTGTAAAAAATGAATACACTGAAAATCATGCCAATTAAAAAGAGAAGAGAAAGAAAAGAGGTTATTTTCAGTAATTCCCACTTTGGATCTTTGTTCATATTTAATAAAAACACATGGACAAACCTTTTTTCTGAGACGAACTTATAATCTCAATTTATTTTCAGTTCTTAGCAACCATAGTTCTTTTATTATCTTTTCTGGAAATGATCAGTCTATTCACAATTGTTCATTGTTGTTGTTGTTTTTTTTGTTTCTTTAAAAATTATGCACAACATATTAGGTTTTTACTATATTAGTGGTATTTTATTTTTTAGGTTCAATGGACAAGCTAAACTTGGATGCCAGGCTGTGGAAGATCTACACTTCAGGGCTTGCTATGAGCTGTTTGCAGATGTTTTACTGGTATGTCTTCAGTTTTACAGAAACCCTTATCTTTTTTGTGTGTTTTTTCAACATGAAAAAACATGATGATATTGAGCTTGAAGAAGCTTTTTTGGACTTTATCCACTAATCTATAGTTAGAGCAGGTTTCTGAACTCTATTTTAGCAAAACATTTCTTGTTTCCATCACTGTTATTTATTCTGTTTTGCTGACAGAATCATTAAAACCATCTGCTACCAGGAATTCAGCTGTGTCCACTTGCCTTTGTAATTGTGCACAGACAAGGTTTTAACATCTAACATTATTGCAGACACTGATTAATTAAGACAAACTTTCCTATAATATTAGTATGTTGTTAGTTTTTTAAAAGTTGGTTTGAGAGCCATTATGACTTTCACAAAAGCTTGTATTGTTTTATTAGTACAAGCATAATTTATTTGAGCAACAAGGTTTAATGATACTGCCAAGTCTCTTGAAATGAAGCATTACTTTGTTGCATCAGAACAGATGAACCATGATGTTTGTTGATCATGAGGATATTCCCACAGTCTTATATGTTCTCAAATCTGATTTTAAGCCTGGAGCTACTCACTCACAATATGGCATACTTCTTGTTCTTCTTTTTTTTTCTGATGACATCACCTCTGTTCTTGACAATTTTTGGTGGGTGAAGTTGAGTGTATGATTATTTAAATAAATAGTTTTTTTTTATTTTTAAAGTAGATTTAATGTCTTCTATTACCACGTTATAGGCATGAAACCTTTCAAGCCTTTTCTATCTTTTCTTTTCTTTTTCTTATTACATTGTTCATTCCACACTGAAAGAAAAAAGGTTTTCTCATTTTTCCAAGTAGTTTGTACATAGAAGGCTGCCTCCAGCTCTTTTCTCTCAACTTGTATTGTGTAGGTTCACCTTAATTTGCTGGCTAATTTGTTGTTTTCCTGCTGCAGTTTTTTTTTCATTCTGTGGTTACAACTGGAGGCATAACTGGACCATAGATGTTTAAAATTTAGTGTATTTCTCCCCATTGGTTTTCTGTCATTTTTGTATGAAATATTGTAATTACTGTAAAAATTAAAGACATGTTCTCTTAAAAACAACAACTTTAGCAGTATGCTTTAAAAGAACCTAGGTAAACTATGCATCTCTTCTTTCGTGTACATGTTTTATTATTCTCAATAAACTGTGCTGTTTTTCCCATTTCTTTGGTCATTTAATTTTACCAGCCATTCACATTTTTTAATGTTTGTAGATTCTTTAGTTATAAAACAAAATAAAAACTGTAAATGTGTTATTCAGAACTTTATCATACATGCTAGGCCATTATTAGTAGTGTTATATCAAAATTTGAAATTTAGATATTTTAAACACAAAAAATTAGACCCTTCAGAAGGTTCTGTTTTTTCTCCAGTGTGCTGTATGGCTATCATCTTGAAGGTACAAAGCTTCCAATATAGGGGATTATCTGTACAAAGAATTTAATACTGCATTTTCTTTAGTTTTCTGTTTAAGAAAGAAAAAAACAGCATCTTTTCCAGTTGGATAATATCATAGGGAATTACTTTGTGGCATTAAATAAAGTTGGGAGGGCCAGAAATCAGGAGAAAACTTCCACAAGCAATCAGAAAACTGTCCCATACCCTGTTGACAAGAATGTGTGACTTGATGATCATGCCAATTTTACAGCCAGGTGTTTCTTGGAAATAATAGTTGTTATGTTTTTAATCTTTTTTTAAACCATGAATAACTTTGGAAATTTCAAGATCTTGGATAGCCATTTTGTTGGTGGTTTTATCTGTGACTTATGTACATCCATAACAATAGTGGTACATGTTGTAAAGGACATACATTTGTCTGATTGTTAGTCATGATTAATAATGGCTAGTTATAGTGAATATCGCAGTCAGCATGATGATAGTGTCACTGTTGCTCTGATTTATTTGTATCACCTCTGGGAAGAAGAGTAATGCGGTGCAGGATGATTGAAAAATTCCAGAAACCTGTTTATGTGAAGAGTTTACATTGTTGTGCCAGCTCTTTTTTTATCTGTGTGGTTTGGTTCCTTTTCTATGAATGAAGTAGTCTCATCATCAGATTATTGCAACAGCAAAGCAATACTGATTTCAAAAAAATTGTTTGTTTTAAATAAATTTTTCTTGGCAAAATAAAAGCAGTTATTACTTATTTCATACATTAATACAAAGCACTTATTTATTTATTTTTTAAAATTACTACTAAGAAATTCAAAAGTGAAGTTCTGAAATATTTCAGTATTTCATTCTAAAAAGAAGAAAAGGTTGTCAACTTTCTGGTTGTACAAAACAACACAAATGTGATGGTTCTTAATAAGAGTTTTCAATGAAATTACTAAGCAATCTCAGTGGATAAGAGTCTGTCCTACTCTCTTTACAATGTTTTTGTTTTGTTGTTTTAATTTCAAATTTACAACCTGCCTTTATTTTTCTCTGGCCCTTCACTCCAGATGTCAGCTAGCTTTGCTTTGCTATATTTATTTTCTTGTTGATTTTAATATTTTTATTGTGAAAACTTGTTTGGTTTTGTTTAATAGCCCTCACTAATTACACTTCCAGAGCCCCTGAATTTTGAAATGTAATAATATATAATAACAAAGGGAAAGTTTTACGCATCCAAGCAGAGGTATTAAGGTGTACTCAAGTTACTGGTGCTTGATTCTTTTTAAGCCATTTAAAGAACAACAACAAAGAAACAATGCAGTTATAGAGAATTATAATAGTAGTGTGATGATTACAAGGAGACCAAAAGCAACCATAACTACTACTAAACTTTCAGGATTTATAATGTTGAGTGTAATGAATCTAAGACTGGGTGAGGTATATACTTAAACAACCCAATTACTAAAAATTGAAATTAAATTATTTTTTGTTTGACAAATTCTTTAACAATTTTATGCTAACTTCATGAGTCAAAAAACTTGTATATTTATTTGCATTTCTGTTCTTTTTAGTTTTCAAATGGATAAGTGCATTCTAATCAAAGTTTTTAAACAGTGCATGGTTTGTTAGCAAGGGAAATAATTCTTGTGTATTTATTGTGCTGCTTGTTACTTCCCATTAACTCATACAGCCAATTTACTAATGGCAGTTGGAGGCCAAAATAAATCTAATTTATCATAGTTAGACATGACATTTGGTTGGTGTGCTTGTGTCATTACTAATTAGGAATGATGAATTGCTGCACAGTTGATAAATTATCTACATATCATGTAAAGTTATCCATCCATGAATTATTGAGAGATGCTTTATACATTTAACATCTACTCCAGGCAAAGACTTGAGAAAATTAATATTTGGCAGTAAAATATTGGACGTCGAATTCTAGAAGCAGTCTTCTACTGATTTTTGTATTTTTTAGTATATCACAAAATTAACCTCTCCTTTTTAAAAAAAAGCTATGAAATGATCACTTATTCACATTACTTTTCTCTCTATTTTCCTCTTAACTGTCTATAAAGCAGATAGAAAACAAAACAAAAAAGCCATAATTAAAACATTCTCTAATATCCTGAAATTTACTGCAGTATGGTTCGGTTTTCACATCCATAACAACTTTACTAAACATATGAAAGAAATTTCTAGCGCTTATCCTTAATTGCTGAAGTTGCATAAATCAAATCATAGATGACAAGTAATGAGACAGCAAAAAAAAAATGTAAAATTGTATGTCCCCATTATAGTAATGTTTTAATAGGAGCCCATTCTCATTTTTTATTTTCTCAGTAAGCTCCTTAGTTGGACATTGAATTAAACAAAGCCAAGGTTTTCACTTAAACTCTACAACACTTGTTAATGGCTTCAGGGTTTATTTTAACTTGCTATATGTGTTAATGTTTTTCAGTTTGTAAGTATCTTTGAGAAGACCAAATGATGCAGACTATTAACAAAAATTAAATACTGATGATGATGATTATTATTATTATTATTATTATTATTTATGCAAAAAATGTTTGTTTTCTTTCTTATATTTATCCTATTTTTCTGTCATTAACATCAAATGAAATTATAATGAAAAAGGATTAGATGACTTGCTTTTGCAATTTATTAAGATTTCACTTATAGAATGAATTCTAATGAATTTTTCATAATTTACATTGATTTTTTTCATTGTTGGATTGGTGAGGCTGGCTGAAACTTAGATTTAAGTTAGTTTTTAAAAAATTTTATTCTTTCCCAAAGAAGATTTTAGTTGAAAGTTGTATATATTATGTTTTCACATTTGTTTAGTTTCATAAGCTAAACTTGCACTGAGCCTTAAAACCAGTTTTTATCATTTGTTTATCACCATGACCTGACACATGCTCTTTCTGATCATCATGTTTCTAGAAAACACACAATTTATTCTTAAAACAAATTACTGCATTTACTATGAGAACACATTCTCAATCACTTCCAACCTGATCTAGGATCATAAATGTTGCTAACAAAAATAGTCAAAAGTGTTTCTAAACAGGATACCTCAATCTAACCAGTTTTTGTTGTTGTCGTCATTTTTCCACACCACATACCAAATGCAACATTTAAAAGTTAGCTTTTTTATGCCCATGACATTTAGATGCATAAAATCAGGCAAACAAACTAAGGGAAATCTATATCAGAAATAAAGTGGATTTTTTGTTTTTTAAATTATAAGTTCAAGTCGGTCAGCTTCATTTCTTTTTTTTTAATAATTAGCAGCTAGTCTTTTAAAGTAGATTAGAAGAAAATATTAGTATTGTGGTGATTCAGATCTACAGCATTCATGCAGTAAGACTGATGTATAGGTCACTAACTCCCTCTCTCTCTCTCTCTCTCAATTATAAATACCAAAAAAAAATTAAATGTACATTAAAAACAGTATTGTGAACACAAGATCATGTAATCCTCCTTTAATTGAGTTGCCCACCAGATTAGAAAAAATAATTAATATTTATATATTTATTGCTGTTCTTTGTGTTTCTTGTTTTATATGTTGGTTGTATCTCTCTCACTGGCAAGAATTCCTCTGCTTTATTCTACAGTAGTTATTAATTTTCTTTTGTAGTTAGATTTATCTCCCTTCGTTCATATTCACAGTATTTCACATATATGCATTATAATTGTTGTGGGACTGTCATTTTGATATACTGTAGTGTTTTATTAATTCACAAATATCCCTGACTTAAAATGCATATCTTTGTTCTCCTAAACATGTACCTCAAATGGAAACAATCTACATAAACTGAGGATTAGAATGGCGCAGTTTTAGAGGAGTTTTTTTTATGTTTTCCATGTTTAGAAGTACCTACACAGTAATGGATTAACCTTGAAAATAATTCTTAGCAAACTAATTTTGTTTAGATATGCAAGTGACCCCAGGTTTAGATAAGCATTTTATCCAGGCCTTCTATCTCTGTAAATGTTGTCTGTTTGTTTATTATTTCTTTTATGGTTTAGCAATATTTTGGGTTCTGTAGTTTTGAATAGATTTCCATGTATGAGTGCATCTAAATAAACAGATTAGGAAGAAATCCTGCATAGATTAGAAACAGCTCCAAGTGCCAGGGTGTGTGTTTGTGTGGCTAGTTTGTTTCTCATATGAAAATAATAGAAATTCAAGATTGTCTTTATATTTTTTTGTGCTTAAGTAATTGAACCAAAATGTATGCAATAGACAAACTTGTTTGTGTTTTAAAAAACTACATTTTGAGGAAAATCTTGACTCTTGCCAAACTGGAAATGGAGGAGGCTCAGATACAACATGGGTGTTCAACAAATTTTTGTGGGGAGCCTGGTTCACTATTAGGATATACACAAAATGCTAAGAATAAAAGCATTTATGTTATTTGTTTTTGTTGGGGCTTTTTGTACCCTAATACAAAGGCTAAGTTAGTCAAAAGATAAATGCGGTAATTTTTCAAAATTATATTCTCATAAAAGATGCTTCAGTTTTTAAAATTCAGTACAGGTTAAATGCATTTTATCTTTGAATCCAGTTAAAGTGCTATGTTCAAAATTTCATATAGCGTTTTTTCCCTCCCCCTTCAATGTAGTGGCAAGTTTTATACACGCTTGTAAAAAAAAAAAAAAAATGCAAGTAATTTTATTTCATGAACCTAATCTGTGTTATCATAAAGAAAGCCAAGTTTGTAAATAGAGCTTACAACTAGTGTTTAACGAAGATAAGATGCCTGTTTAGAGAACAGATCCATGTTAGATAGCAATGTGGCAGTGGCAGAAGTCCTGAAGTTATTGCATTTAACAGCAGTCAGTAACTGAATAGGAGGTATAGAAATCAGTCTGTTTTTCTACACTAACCAACTGAAAGCCACACAGTTCCTGGAAGCATGTAATATATACTAACAAGACAGAGAAAAGATAAGGAAATTTCAATGTAAACTGGTAGGTTTCAAGATATGCATTAACATTAAACTGGTGTATTTATGTTGTAATCAAAAACAGGCACATATGGCTTTGAAATGGCCTTGTTTTCACTTTACTAGTATTTTAGACTTTTCCAGAACAATCCAGAATTTGGGTTTGGAAGACTGTTATGATATTTCATGTCAGCCTCAACCCTTCACCTAAAGTATATGAAATTCCTCCTTTCTTTTTCCTTCTCACCAACGGTTTTCACATTTATCAGGGCTATCATGGTGGCCAAGCACCACAAAAAAAATTTGGTCGCAAAAGTAATATAGACAATTTTATTATTTTTAGTTTAAATTAATTTTTTCTATTGGCATTTTTCCTTAGCTTTAATTTTCATTGTCATTTCTGACAAAAAACAAAAAAAATTAACTCTAAATAGAATTCAGCCAAGAAAGATTAGAAATGATTAAAGTTGAAAAGTAGTTGGCGTTATAAATTTAAACTTCATCATCAGATTTTAAGAACATTTCTACCTATTCCTTTAAATACCTGAATGCAGATTTGACCAAACTTAAATTTATTTGATAGAAAGGTATATTTCATGCAGCACTATCCATAAAATTATCATCAGGATTGAGTACATGTTCCTTTTATGGTATCATAGGGATGCATCATGGACTTTGTAACAACAAAATAAACTATGAGAAGGAAAGCAGTTAGGTTTACACCTTTGTGTTAATGATTTATAAAAAAAGAAACTTAGATTTTGATGGTGAAATCTGAGGTTTGTGGAACAGATGGAATTGTATGTCAAAGAAGCTTGACTAATGCTTATTGAGGAAAGGTGCAAGAGGTGGGATCACTTAAGCTAAACTTTAGTTGTCAGTACCTTTTGACTCCTGCTAAGTGACTTGCACCTCACCTAGTTGGTACCAATGCATGTGACTTTGTGGAATTGTTTCTTCCATTAATCGTCTTCTCAGATGAAGTACTGGTTACTTTGTTTTTGTTTTGGTTACTTTATTTTTTAATATTACACGAACTTCATTCAGGAAACCAGCACTAGTTTCCAGTGAATTCATAGTTTTGCTTTTATTAGATTCTTTTTATTATATTTTTTTTCCTTTCTAAGGTGTACAAATAAATAGAAAAGGAAGGATTAGTTAATTTTTACTTTAGTAGTTGTTATAAATTAAACAATAGTTTAATAGTGGTATCAGGTTTGAACATTTTACTAAAAAAAAAAAGAAGAATAGATACTTATTGGTGATGCATTATTTATAGGAGCTAGTTTGGGCAGTTCCCATCATCTTATTGGTAGTAATCGACCTAGCTAATGAACTTACAGTTTGGGGATCTCTGCTCGTCTCCTTCATCAGGATTTAGTCCACAGAACTGTTTTAAAAACTAGAGCTTAGTTCACGTAGTTCTCATCACCTTATCTGTGGTAATAGAACTAGCTAATAAATGTACATTTCAGCAATCTCTGCTTGTTTCCTTCATTAGTATTTAGTCTCAAGGATAAAAACTAAATGGGCAGTTCCTGTCATGTTATTAGTAGTAATAGAAAGAACTAGCTAATAAACAGACATTTTGGCGATCTCTTCTTGTCTCCTTTATCAAGATTTAGTCCAGGGACATTGTTTTATAGAAAGTAGATGCCTAGTTTGGACATTTTCCATCACCTTAGTAGTAGTACTACCATTAGCCAATGAATGAATGAACATTTTGGTGATCTCTCCTTGTTGCTGAGGTCTGTTTTGGTGTGTAATGATATTAATTTTCAGTTGGCATTTTCTACTTTTGAACTGTGCTAGTGACCTGAACTAACCCTGTGGGCTGTTGGTTTGTAAAATTTGTATGGATTTTTTTTGTTTGTTTTTATCCAATGCTTTAGAGACTACTGCATCCTTCAAAACAACTGCTAAAAATTAACATGGCATTTACTAGAAATTGGCAATGCAATTTCATTGTTTCATAAGTGAAAAGTTTTTCTGTTTGGCTATGTTAACACGACACCAGGAAAAGCTTATTGCCAGGTGCCACAAACTTAGTAATTACCAACTTTTCAATATGTTCTCTGTTTCCTGCATCTGGAGTGGACCTTAGAAGAGCAGTTTTAGATCCAAAACTAATTTAGTGGTTGGTGTGAAATCTGTGATCTTTGGCTTTGTTACTTTTATTTCTCAACTTGGTCACCAAAGGGCAGGTGGTTTTAATATCTGCCTGCTTCCCTCATGATAAAATGTATGAATAATAATTTTAAAAAATGAACACTCAGGTTCTGACTCAGCCTATCCAATTGCACTTTGAAGTATTTTGATCAAATGTCCTAACTTATTAATGTAGCATTGAGTTGATTCCTAATTCATTATTTCTCTGTATGGAGCAATAAATAATCTTCTTGGCCTTATGTATATAAGCAAATTTTTAATCTTTTGTAATATTTCAAAAATAAAAGCAGAATTTTGTTTGAACAGCATTTGTTTTTATAATGTGCTTAATTGTTCTTTGGTCTCTCAATGCTGAATTTCAGAAAAGTAATAAACATCTATAAACTGTCAGCTTACATGTTTTAGTAGATGTAATAATACATTGATTTATGGGTGTACTATGATTGATTCTTAGTAGATCAATCATGGACGCTGAATAATTTACAAATTCCTGAACCTCACACATGAGAAACACATCTATTGGAAAATCTTGTTAGATGTGGAAACATGTTAGGCAAACAGCTATTTGTAAATATATGTAATAAGAATCAGTCAGGCTTTAGCTGAAAATTATTATGCATAACAAGTCGGGGAATAATTTTAGATTTTATCAAACTGGATGTATTCCTTTTTTTTAAGTGGGACAGCAATGTTTTAACACACTTCTCTGGTGTGTAACTGTAGTACCCTTTAAGTAGCAAATAGATCTTTAAATGACACTGAAGGTGTTGTAATTTTCAAAAAAATAAATAACAGACCTGATTTTTTTGAGATAGCCTGTTTTTCTCTGACTCTTCTTACTATCCTCCACCCACAAAAAATAGTAACAGGTAATAAATAATCTTTGGTCCTTGAATTATATAAACAACTGTTTCAAAAACTTTACATATCTCTTTATTTAATTTTTTTTTTCAACTAAAGTGCAGTTGTGATGAAAATTAAAATGTCTGTAAGGGCTCTAGCATATCAAAATCACTTTGTCAGTAGGCATTTTACTTTGTTTGCAATTAAGCTAGTAGCATTTAAAAGTAAAGAAATGCACACATTTATTCTATTTTGCCTAAATATAGACAGTTTGGAGAAAGCACTGTTTTCTTTCATGAAATAATGCATTATTGTTTCAAACAAAAGTTTACATATGCAACAAAGTGGTTTTCAATAATTTTACTTCACAGTTTGTAAATATGACCAAATGAAATTGTGGAGAGTAATCACAGAATCACTTTAGGTATCAGGTTACTATTTGTTTTCAGTTGTTTAATTTTAGCCAAAACTTTCCTTATGGTAGTGCGAAATATCAAAACCATTTTTTTACCCACTATTGCTTATTTATAAGATTAATTTAGGAAGAGATCTATTTTTACAACTTTCTCATGTTTCCTGTTTTTTTATTTATTTATCTATCTTTTCTGTTTTGTTTTCTTTTTTAATGGTTATAAGAAAGTCTAATTCTAAGGTTTTGATGTGTTCCTGATGTATTTAGAGGAGTATTTAATTACCTTTTTGCTGGGGAAGACAGGAAGGATGGGCAATATTTTTTAAGTGGACTGGGATGAGGGATGTTTATTCTGCTTTGTATGCTAATGTTGACAGATTCTCATCCATTGTGACCAGGAAATATGGTAGGAGGCAATAGCTGTGTGAAGTTGCCACTTCAATTCTGGTAGCTTTGTTAATATTTAAGACAATGCTAGGTCATAGAAAAAACTGAGCTGTTACCAATTGTTCTGTCTGCTTAATAGTATTACTAGCACTTTGCATTATCCACAAAATAATCTGTATCTCTCCTTAGCACAAAGCTGCTATCATTTCTATCAGCAGCAGCCCTATTCTGTATCTTCACTTTCCAGCAACTTCTGACTTTATTTATCTAATGTCACTGATCTCACCATCTTTCAGTCAGCTGCCAGGTTCTACCTCTTGACAAAACATCTGGATTTGAAGCCATTGGTCTGGTTTTGATTGTGTATCATATACCGGCTTCAGGGTTTGCATTTGCTAAACGTGAATCCACAAATCTGTTAGAAGCAAAGGAACTAACTCAGTTGGATCAACAACATATGGTTATTATACTCAGTCTTGGGGAAAAAGAATGATGAAAAAGAAGAGCCCTACAGCCACATATCGTGTTGTGTGTTCCAGCAGTAGGAGAATTTTACTTTTGAGCAATGTTTTATAGTCTAGTCTCTTGTCAAAATCACTTTGAAGAAAACAATATAGAGAAATGGAATTTAAGTAAAAATAAAGGTGTAATAAATCAAAAATATGGAGTCTGGCTTAAAGTTCCTGTGACTATATATGATACTATTTATGTTTTAAATAGGAAAGCATCTTTAAAAAATAAACAGTCTGAAGAATATGGTGTTTTTGCACTTTGACAGTTTCAGAAGATTTAAAATGTTAGATGTTTTACTTTCACAGGAACTGTGGCTGCTCACAAAGAAATAAGTAACTAAAATTTATTATGTTTGCTCTGGTGATCAAAGAGAGAGGCTTTCATACAGGATGTATCCTTCACAATTTAATTTAATGTTGCACTAAACAAAAAGAGTTTTGGATGAATCATTTACTTAGTTCTACCATTGCTGAGCATCTTATTGTAACTGGCCATTTGATTCATCAAAAAAATGTCATTTTCAGAAATTTCATTAAATCAAATTTTGAAGCTGATACCTCTGACATTGCATATTCTTCTTTATGTTCAACTCCTTCTTTTTTTCTCTCTCTCTCTTGCTTTTTCCACCATGTTTTATTTATTTTATTTATTTTGTAATAGTTTAGTTGTTTCCTATTTTGTGTCTCTCATATTTGCAGTTCAGTTAATAGTTCAGTCATAAAGTTGAAACTTATTTTATCTTTTTGTATATTTGGATTGATCTCCCTCATGATCGGGATAAACAAGGACACATTCAAAAGATGAAGATGTTTGGACAGAAACCTAGTCTATTATCAGTCAAAATTAGTTCATCTAAAGGAAAAAATCTAACCTTGCAACAGAAATGTGAAAAGAGTATTGAATGGAAAATAGGAATACAAATTGGATTTTGTAGTTGTGATCTTAAGAGAAAACCACCTCCAATTTGCACATAGAGACAGACAGACAGACAGAAAGAGAATATGTTGTAAAAACTTTAAGCCACCTGCAACAAAAAAAACTTTTAAATTTAACAAATTGCATGGTAGTCAATATTTCAATGCTTATTAACTTTTACTTTTGAAAAAAGTGGGGGAAAGTTAACCAAATGTGCCGAATTTTTATTTTTATTTAATCAAAACTTTAAAAGAAAATGCTAATGCATATAACAGAAATAAAGAAAAGATGTGATTTGATTCAGGATTGCTGCTCCACTCTATACATTTACATATACTGAAGCCTGTGACTAATTACTTGGTTTGGTTTGTACAAGAAACTCAAGTGGAGTTTCACATTACCCTCTTTAATGGGCTCCCTGGTGTCATTTGACCAGCCTGCCCTTACACAGACTATCATGGAGACAATTCCTGCTTGAACCTTTTGCTGGAAACATGACATTCTTCAGGGAAGAAAAGAGCTTTCCTAAGTAACTAACCTCTCCCATCCTTAGCTGGTAGTTTACAGCTTGCTCTTATCATGATCTAGTACCTGGATTGTTTGCAGGCTGAGGTCAACCTTTGGCACCAGCTTCATTGTGAATGTCCAGCCATGCACGGAGTTTATTATAATATACAGCATATTGAACTAACATGTGTGGGTAGATGTGTTTTTTTTTATAAAAACAACTAAATGCTTGCTGTTTCTTTAGTGTGTTCTAGGTCATTTTATTGTCAGTGGTCGTTCACACTGCTTTATAATAAAATTTTGACAATTTGACTTATAAAAAATAAAACTAGGGTAGGAACTGGCAGTAATGTGCAAGATGCTAGCAGAGCTACTGAATCTACAAATTAACTCTTTAATATTGACACTTTTATAAAGACTGATATTCTACTTTGTGCTAAACCTCAGTTGATTGCTGCTGGATATACTGTCAGCCCGCTTTTGCCTCTCTCTTAAACTTATGTGCTGCTTCACTCATTGTTGACCATTGTGTACTGGCTGCACCAGATCTACCTGTTCCCTTCTATACTGGACCTATGAAACTCAAGACTTAACATATGATTTCTAAACAGGATAATCTACTAGCAGAAAGTAAAGTTGTACATGTTTACTTAAGGAAAAAACAATCATTTGAGTGTACAACATCCTTCAAAATTAAAGGTGTTTAATATATACCACTGTTTGGTTCGGTAATTTAGCAAATTTTAAAGATATATATATATGGCAGAAATGTAAAACTTAACACTGAATTGCTGGTGGGGGGAATCAAATAACAAAGCAAATATTTTTGTTTGATTGTTTTGTTGTTTTAAAAATGAAGCCTGACAATTGTTAAGATTGAAGAAAAACCAACATTTCAGAAGATATATAATGTGGAATGAAATCCATTGTTTTCTGGTGGGTTTTTTTCTAAAAAGAAAAAGAAAAGGCCATACAAAGCAAAGTCTCTATAAAATAAAATTGTTTGCTTATTAAAGAAAGCAGCAGTGATGCTTGCCAGTAGGAATTCCTCGACCAATGATTTTCTCTTTTCCTTAAAAAACAAAGATAAATGGTTTTGAAGCATATGAAGAAAGAAAAAAATATTTTATCTGATTAACAGTTTTAATGTATTATCCTTATTTGTAACTTGGTTTCAAATGAAAATTGCTCATCACAAATGATCAAAAGCATAAAAGAAATAATCAGGTATATTTTAATCACTGTTGCAGAGATTACCATCTTGTGTTTTGTTTTTTTTGCTTTGTTGTTGTTGTCTTTTGTAAATGTGATGTCACAACCAATGCAACACGCCATCTTGTACATCTCTGATGCACAATAGATTGTCAATCTTCACAGTTCACAAATCTCACACACACACATTTGTTTGGTCATCTTTACAGGAGAGCTACAGCATCAGCCAATGTTTTCAGGGTCCAGTAGTCTTTTAACATGACTTTAGTTCATGAATTACATTCAGATTTTAATAATTAAAATAAATTGTTCATTCTTTTTTTTTTTTAAGTTACCAGTCTATATAAGAGAGACTATCCTGGCAGCACCACAAGTGCTTGGCACTGCTGGCTTTAGCAGAGAATAACTAGAACTCTTCGTGTTTAGATATGGAAGGAAACCAACATGTTCATCTGGTGAAGAAAAGCAAGAAGAACGTTGCTAAGAGAGGTAGTATATCAACCTAAGCCAGTTCTGACCAGAAATCAAACTATGGTTCTTAACTTTTTGCAGTCCAGTAGCTTAATTAGTGAGCCACTCACCAGCTGTGCAAATCATTCTAATAGTGCATACTCTCATATCTTTTTTTGCATGTTTTGACAGGAAATTTTTGAATTTAGAATTTGTAAAATAATTGTACACATAGGCATCCTATGTAAAGTATCATTATTTTTTTTATATTGGGTTGTTAAAGATAATCTTTTTCAGTGTCTAGATGCATGTTAACTTTCTATATATACTGCTTCTAATTCCATTTCTCTCTATCGTAGCTGATCTTTAGTTAGAAAGACCTATTATCATCACTGGTTGTGGATTTTTAAAAAGATAATACATATTCAGGAAAATGAAAAGTCTGACTTTTAGTCAAAAAAAATAACGTTGATAACAAAAAATGCTTTAAAAGTTGTTTGATTAATAACTTAATGAGATATGGTAATGATGAAATCTTCATTGAAAATTATTAAAATTTTTCTTTTGCATTTCTTCATTTACTGCCGGCAGTGTAGTGGCTGACATTTGCTAACATTTGTCTTGAACTATTAACCAAATTGACTAATGACACCAGCACATCTGGTGTACGGGAGTTGGATTATAACTTAGTGAGAGAAGCCCAGTACCTCAGTAAGCCAAAGAAGAATTAATTATTTGTTATTTTCATTATACTTCTGTTTGTTTTATTTTTTCTTTTGGTGTATTGCTTGGTTTGGCAGCTGTGGTAAGAAAAATAAACACTTTTCAAGAAATTGAGGAATTTTCAGAGTGCAAAATTAGTGTTTTCAAGTACTTTCAAATTATATCCTTAATTTGGTCATGATTTAACCTTTAAGGTTGAAATACTCTGGATTTATAAGTCTTTCTTGCAGTATTTTCCATAGTGTTGCTCTCACTGCAATTGTATATGGTATATTGTCAATGCAATGTAATATTTAAGAAGTAATACAGACATCTATACATTTATATTGGATAACAGTTTGATATGAGGACTTTCAAATTAATGAAGCACCTAGCACTTCAAACCATTTGTCCATTGCATTTTTTAAATGTATTGCTCATGTTATAGCAAACAGCAGCATGTATTCGTCACTCCATTGCTAAGAATTCACTTACGGATAAATTTTGTTTTGTTATGAATCTTTGTGATCTGTAAGTTCAAAAAATGAAACACTGAGCTTTCACTACCTGTTTCTTACCTTTTGAAATTGTAATGTTTAATTGACTTCTTGTGGGATCTATGTATGCAAGATTAGGTAATCCAATTTTTGCTGATTACTCAGAGTAATTAAGTTCTTTCATTCCACCAAATCATTTTGGTGAATCACCTTTGGTCTCCCTTCAAATCATTAACACCACTAACAAGATAAAGGAACCTTGTCTAGACTAGCTGCTCTGGATGAGATCAAAGAAAAAGTTTAAATAAACAAGAATGTCTCCATCTGCGGTATAAATTCATCATGGGTGTACTGTATGATTCATAGTGATTGAAACCTTTTTTAGGATTGCAACAAAAAAAAATTTGATTCATTGAATCTCCAACAAATGCTTATTTGTAGATGTTTGTTCCTTTGTTTCTTTTAATTAATAGGCCCAGCACAGTAGGTTTGTTTGCTTTTTTTAATTATTTTTAAAGATTTTTTTAAAATGTAATTGCAACTGAGTAACCTTAAACTTGCAACCCTTTTGGATGAGATTCAGAAATAAGTTTAATTTATTCCTGTTTCACCCTCTGAAGCCTTTGGAAGAGATGATGAGGTTTTGTTAGGACATTTTTGTATGCTTCACATCTGCACTTGTGTATTTGTATTTTCAAAATTAATGGAACTCATGAAGAAAATATTCTACAAAAGAACAGTTAAAAACTACACAACTAATGATTATGAACTAAAATATTGGTATTAATAACACTGATTTTTAAAATAATAAATACATGTTTTTGCAGTAATTTATCAATGTTCATCAGTTTCACAAATTTTCGTAGCTTGCTTTTTTTGCTTGTTTTATAGGAATTCATATTTTAAATATGTGAAATAGTTGACTAGAGGAGGTCAATGTTTTCCAGAATGGTGTTTATAGAAATATGCCAGTGTTTTACAAAACTTTCTGCCTTCTACATTTAACTGAAACTAAGCAAGAAAATTCAGAGCATTCAAGTGAAAAATATAAACACATAATCAAACCTTTATAAAAATTATCTGTATGATTATGAGGCAGTCTGTTCAGTTATCTTTTTCTTAAACTCTGTTCCATGCAAAATATTTTAACAATTAACACCTATGTCCATATAGACTACTTTTGACTGTTCACAGTTTTCATGCAGACTTGCTTTGGTTTTAATTTGGAGTATGTTCCCCTCAGAAATTAGTTATCTTTGCCCTGCTTGTGCTCAGGCATTGGATACCTCAAGCACAACATCACATGTTCCGCCTTCACTTAAAAAAATACTTTAAAAATCTTTTGCCTTTTGTGGGTTGTAAGCTAAAAAAATACAACAGCAACAGATAGACGACAACATGTATAGTAATGGTGTTTATTTTAAATGTAGAACAGATCCTGTACAACTTGGAATATTATAGCTGAACATCATAGCACACACAAAAACTGTTACTTTTCCCCTTAAAATTAAATGTTAAAATAACTTTATTTGACATTTTTACAGTGTTTTAAATTAATTATAGCTTGTGTATACATGTTAGGAAAGACATCAGCAGCATTTCTTTGTCTCTTGTAATAAAAAGAAAAGCATCTGAAATTTCTATTTCAAAGTTCAGCATATTTTGTATTAATCATCATTAATTATCCCTTTATTCTGGAGCAAGGTCATAAAGTATCATGACTGATATGCACTCCAAATGCTTAATATAATGCATTTACCACTTTTTAAAATTATCTGCTTGACAGCTGCACAGAGGAAGTAATATATCCCAAAGCTAAAGAAAACATTTCCTTCCGTCAGATTATGTATACCATTTTTAATCTTTGAAAACCATACAGAGATTCCCACAATATTTTCTTGTAATGTGCTGCATCTGTTATAGGTATGAATTAAAATAATAATGTACATTTTGTTTGTTCTGCTTTTTCTCTGGTATAATTATTGTTTTGATACTGTTTGTACATGATTCAGAGTGCATGCAGTGCAGAGAGAAAAGCTACTCAGTACCATTAAAATCTCAAATACTTTTTCAGTATACATATATATATAAATTAAGCATTTCAGCACCAACTTCACAAGTGGAAAACAAAAAAATGAAGTGTGAAGTCAAATTAGTGCTATGCAATGCTCAATTTGAGTTAATTTAGTGGTCCCTTTATAGCCAGTCAAATTGCAGATAACATAAATTTGCTTTTTCCTATGTATGGTGAAGCATTTGGGCATTCTGCTGCTTAGACTGCTAAGGTGAAGGGCTAAAGTTCAAATCTTATTTGAGAATGGCTTAGTTTGGAGTTTCTCCCTAGCATGATTTCTCGATCTTTTTTCTTCACCTAATGGCAGTTTCCCCAGGGCACTCCAGTCTTGTCCCATCTAGAAATGAAGACTTTTAGTAGGGATTTTTGATAGTTTGCACATGCACACACAAACACACACATGCATTAAGTTACATTGGATTTTTATACAGTCATGGCCAACAAACATGAGTGGGCTTAGTTGACTTTGTTGCCTAGTGTTGGTCCCTAGCACAAAGACAAAGTGAAGCAGCAGCTATGTATGGCGTCTTTAGGAAGACAATTGTTCAGATTTTTGCCACTATCATTTGAATATCTTCCAAAAAAGTGAATTTATTCATGTTTACATAAAAAGCTAATCATTGCTACAGTCATAAACAGTGCCAGTGTAAGCAGATTCAATTTCCTAGAAAGTTGAAAGTCAGAAGCATATGTTGCCTAAGATAAATTTTCCCTATTTACCCAAGGGTCCATGTTAGTCCATACATTGTATTCCTCCTCATCTTTCACTGTCCATAGGTGTTGCATATCAGATAATTTTTGTTAGAGAGGAAAGTGTAACCACTTCACATCAACATCCTGCCGCTATCACTGCACATATAAAACACTTTGTTATATGCCAAAATTCTTGGTGACTACTAACAAAACCTTTCAACTATAGCATCAACATTTCTAGACTTGGATTTACTTCATGAGCTACTTATTGAAAGCCATTGATGACATATATCAGATTTGGATTTACTTGAGCTGCTTATTGAAAGCCACTGACAACATATATCAATGAAGATTATCTTTAGTAGTGTTTTTGCAGTCATGTGAAACTTCTGCCAATTCACATCTTCTTGGTGTACAGGGGTTTAAGAAACATATTGCTGAAACTTTAATCCATTGTTTACAAATATCCATTAAGCACAGCAGATTAGAGCAATGATATGGACAGGCTAGTAGATAATGAACAAAGCAGCATTGTTGCCAGTTTGTTCTATCCTCTGACAAATTCAGATTGCAATAGTTCACTTTCAGTTGTTGCATCTAGATATGGAAAAGGCCTGCAGATACACTTCATCTCACCTAGTTACATCCAACAATTAAACATGGTAGCTGGTTATTGTTTATCAAGGAATGCTTTAATATAGCAATTTACGTTTCTCTCAGAAATAGTACTATTACAACAAGATATTTTGCAACTTAAGAGATATATCCTGCAAAGATGATACCTCCAGAATGACATCTGCTTGGATCAGGCAACAACTTCTCTGGACTCTTAAGAAAATGTAGATGGGATTTACCAACAATGTCAATCAGCAAGTCCATTTCCCAATAACAATGAACACACTAAAAGTAACCCTAACTTATCCAGATTTTGCACGAACCTTAGATGCCATACCTGACCCAGTTTAGATTGCCCATTGTGACTTGTCCAAATGCTGGTTTTCCTGTTTTTTTTTTGGTGTAAATGCTCATTTTAATATGGTAAGGCAGCATATGTAAAACAAAAGGTTTAACAGATCTTTAGACCCAAGAAATAATAAGTAACTACTACTATAAATACTTGACTAGCTCCTTTTCTGAAAGACTGGCTTCTTTTTTCTACTTTTTTTTTTAGTGGTAAGCAGCACAGCTTCTGATATCCTAGGGATCGTAAAACCTTCATTTTAGTAGACGCATGACTGACCTTGTGTAAAACGTTTCTTATGATAAATATTTTCCAAAGGAAGTTTGTTTTTATTTTTTGTTTGTTTTTTTTTTGAGGGGGGAGGGGTTAACTCAGAGTCAGTTTTTAAAATTATTATTTATTGTACTTTTTAGACCCATGCTGTTAGAAACAGTGGCACATTTGGCCACCCATAACAGCCTTGTGATTTTTATTACTGTGAATGTCTGACTGTTACGTAGATTGAATAACTGATTTATTAGCACATGAAAAAAAAAAAAGATTAAAAAATACATAACTTTGGACAATTAGACATTTCAGCAGATCCCCTCATCTTAGAAAAGTAATGAAATATCTTTAAATTTTTAACATCCACTCTAAGTGAACTAGCTGATTATGTATTGTGTTCTTTATAAAAATAAACATTTTCTGCCATTGTTCTCTTGCTTTAAGATAATAAAATAACATAATGTTATTCACAGTTTGCTGCTATTCTCTATTATAGAGTATTATATTTAAAGAGGTCTTCCAAATATCCCGTTATCTTTAATTAAATGTGTGGTTTCTGTTGTTATAGTTTTTTCTTATAAGATGAATGTTGTGTGCTTGCTTACATATCTCACTAATGAAAAATATATAAAATATTTACGAGCCTACATAGTAATGTTATTATTTAAGGCTTTGAAATCATCCTAAAGTTATAAAAGACGTTTTTCATTTCTATAAGCATGAAATAGGAAAAAGATACATAAAAAGAACTTTCTTGAAACTTGATTCCACTAAATCTTTATTATCATTTTTGTGAGAACCTGCATCACACAATGATGGCACAAAGTCTTGATATATGCAGTGTCTGAATTTTTTTGTAGTGATTTATTATTATTATTCTGAAAATTTATTGAACTGGAATAAATCAATAAAATTACAAGTCTGTAATAACACTGCAAATTTATAGACTAGTTGATAACTATTATCTGTTGATCTATAAATCTGCAACATTTTCTAGGTATAAATAGTTTAGATTATTAATGGACTAGTGTTTACTTGATTAAGAAAATGTATTACTAATATAATGTTGTCTCTAGCTCTTTTGATTATGTATGTACCTACCTACTGACTGGCACCTTGTTTAGGAAGTATCACTATTTTTGTAGACTTTAATATAGTGTCCATATCATAAACTAATTATTGTAGTTTGTTTTTTATTGTTTTATGGAGAGAAATATGTGGGGTCAGGAAGGTAATGGATATCAGCTTTAAATGTATTTGGGAATAAATATGTTGATAAAAGAAGGAACTATAGGGAACATCTGAAAATGCTATGCTTTCTGCCTTGTATTGTTGTTTGAGCCATTCTGTTTTTCTGTCTCTCAGAATCCACAATAAATACAATTGGTGGTCCTCCCCAACAGTGTATAGGAACACAAAAATAGTGGTTTCTGAATAAAATGTACAAATATATAACAGATGTTGTCCTTTCCCACTTCACTTAGCCATTTGAAAGGAATGTTGGTCCAAATACCCAAGCCATGTTTGGCTATTGCCACTTTACTGGCTGTCAGTCCATTTCTCATTAAGCTGTCAACTCTTCACTTAGCAGTGAAACACCAGTGATAGATAGACAGACTCAGGTATTAATGGGAAGAACTTATGAAAAATGTGCCACACAATTTTATTGGTAAGAATTGGACTATTCTTACATTCTTCAAAAGCCAACATTTTCTTATTTACATGCATTTAAAAAGTCCATGAATTTTAAACATAAAAAGACTAAAGTAACAGCTGAGTTTTAAAGAAAGAAAATATTTCATTTTGGAAAATAAAAAAAACAGAACAGATGGAAATGAAAGCTACTGATAAGAAAGAAAGAAAAACAACAAAAGAGAGAGCTATGATTGCTGAACAGATATTTGTATTCTCATATTCTTAACTAAAATAAGATAATCTATTGTCTACAGAAATTTCAAGATGCTGAATGTGGAAGAGGAAGTTAATTTGCTTATAACAGTGTAACATAATGGTAAACAATTTAATGATGGTTGGTTTATCCCATATATTTTTCAATAAAAATTTTGAAAAGTATCATGTGCAGTTAACTTATTGCAAGGAATTATCATGACATATAAAGCTCCCAAGAAACAGAAATACTTATATGATCTTTAAACTGATTCATATTTCATTATTCACTTCCACCTCACTAGTTTATTTTATTTATTGATGGTATGTCTTTTATTAATTTTCTGCCCATCTGAAACATTAGCCAGTTTATAATCATGGAGTTATGACCCCATATTGAGAACTGAAAATGAGTGGAAAAAAAATTCTGTTACTTTCCACAACACTAAAAACTTAAGGTTCAAACATCTAAAACTTTAGCTCAATAAATCTAGTATTGTTTGTTTTGCTATGGAACTCACTGCAATATCTGTAACTGAGTTTAATACTTTTTGTCACAAGTACAGTGATATGCTTCCACTATCTCGAAATACTGTAGACAGCTAACACTACTGCGGTTCAACTCCCAGCATCAGCATTAACTGTCTACAGTATTTTCAGATACTGAAAACACACATACGAGGTCTGTCGAAAAAGTATCCGACTTTATTTTTTCCCGTGGAAAATAATGACGTTAGGGAGGCAAAAGTGTGCATAGTGGAGCCACGTGGCTTCATGCACATGCGTGGTTTTTGGTTGGCTTGCTGGATGTGTGAGGTGCTGTACTACTTACTCGTCACATTTTCATTTCGCCCGTGATGACGGAGCGTGTGGAGCAACGATCTTGCATCAATTTTGCCAAAAGCTTGGAAATACCCAAGCAGAAACAATTCGCAAAATTTAACAGGCTTTTGGTGACAATGCCATGGGTGTTACCCAAATAAAAGAATGGTACAACAGGTTCAAAGATGGCCACACATTGGTGGAAAGTGACCAGCGTTCCGGGAGGCCGTCAACAAGCCACAATGCAGTTGTTATCAAGAAAGTGTAGACCTTGATAATGGAGGATCGTCATTTGACAGTGCGTGAAATTGGTGATGAGGTTGGGATCAGTAAAGGTTCTGCACATGCAACTTTAAAGGAGGATTTGGGGCGCAGAGTGGCAGCGAAATTTGTGCCCAAGCTGCTTTCTCAGGAACAGCAACAACTTCGTCTTGAGGTTGCACAGGACCTGCTGGATACTGCCAACAGGGATCCTGAGTTCCAGAATACTGTGATAACTGGAGATAAGACATGGGTGTATGGGTACGACCCGGAAACCAAAGCTCAGTCATCACAGTGGAAGCACCCAATGTCGCCAAGGCCCAAAAAAACACATCAGCTCCGGAGCAAAATCAAGGTGATGCTGACTGTTTTCTTTGACTACCAAGGCGTTGTGCATCACGAATACACACCAAAGGACAAACAGTTACAAAGGAGTATTATCAGGAAGTCCTCTGACGTCTTCATGATGCAATTCAGTGCAAGAGACCAGATATGTGGGCCTCACAAAACTGGCAGCTACATCATGACAACGTCCCGGCTCATTTGTTGCATCAGATCCAAGGTTTCTTGGCAAAGAAAGGCATTTCGCTCATTCGACAGGCTCCCTACTCTCCAGACATGGCTCCTCCTGACTGGTTCCCAAAAATGAAGATGCCACTGAAAGGCTCCCGCTTTGAGAGCCAAGAGGACATCATGCGGAATGCGATAGCAGAGCTGAGAGCCATTCCAAAAGAATCATTCCAGACGTGCTTCGAACAGTGGAAAGATCGTTGGGCTAAGTGTATGGAGGCACAAGGGGCCTACTTCGAAGGGGATTAGCAATTGAACCCTACCAAGTACAGTACAACCTCACTTATCCGAATTTTCGCGTATCCGAACAATCGACATGTCCCCCGAACAAAATCTCACGTAACCGAACTTTCACACTTTTTTGTTCGGTTGTCAACGTTCTATTGTAATTTCTCTTAGATCTTAACCGAACAAAACATGGCCTTTTTTAAAGTGAACAGTGGGGGAGGGACATGCCTATATAAGTGATTCATATAGTTTAATGAGGTCTGACTATATATATATATATATATATATATTTATAACTACTGTATATTAAAGTGATCAGGTGATTGATTGTCAGGGAATAAAAAAAATAAAATAAAAGTTGAGCCCATTTTATGCTATCGAGTAAGCGAGTTTGTTTTTTCATTTTTTGCCTGTGGTCGCCTTTGCTCATTTATCTTTATTATTACGCGTATAGTTAGACTATTATTGCAATACTTTTCGCTTGAAAATTTGAATCAATCACATTTTTTATTTTTTAATCAAGGGGGAAATGATAATTACTTAATTTAAGTAATTTATTTAATTTAATATAATTTACTAAGAAATATTTTATCTGGTTTTTCATATCATCTTTGAAGTGTTTTAATCTACATTGCATTTTAGACTGTACTGTTCACGACACTCACGTTCAAAATGTCTGACAAAAGTTTGAAAAGAAAACGTAATGTTTTGTTTCCAGACGACAAAGTGAAGATCTTTAAAAGACTTGACTCTGGTGCAGTAGCTGCACGTTTAGCTGAAGAATATGGTGTTGGGCGATCTACTATCACCGACATTAAAAATCAAAGAGTTAAACTTACTGAGTTTACAGCTACTCAACCAACAAAAAAAAACAGTGCACAAGAAAGACAATGTTTGTTGGAAACAACCAGAAGATGGAAGACGCCTTGTACATATGGTTCACTCAAGAGCGGGCTAAAGGCACACCTATCACTGGCCCTATTTTGATACGGTACTTCACTTTGGGTTAGAAAGGCATTGTTTCGAAACAGTTTACACAAGTGACAATTAACATGCATAGTGTCTATTGTTCGGATAGGGTGTCAATTGGATGTTTGAATTTGACCCTCAGCATGCTCACAGCAACACCTGCATTCCGTTTTTTTTCATATATCCGAACAAATAAACTTGTGTCCGTGCTTCTTCAGATACGTGAGGTTGCACTGTACGTAATTTTTTTTTCCAAGCCTAAGGTCGGATACTTTTTCAACAGACCTCGTATACAACAAATCTAATATTGTAAATCTTTTTTTTTTCATATTCTAAATGCTAACTACCCCAGAAGGTCAATAAGGAGATCACATAAGAGCTTATGTATATTGAAAGTAGTTGCAAACTATTGCTACAAACACAATTTTAGTCCAAAAAAACTACTATTATTTTTAAATGATGATGACAATAATTTTCATTAAAATGTTTGACTGTTCTGCTAAGAAGCACAACACTGGGAGATAATTTTCAAAATCATAGGTTTCATTTGATATGCATTGAGAGAAAAAAATTTTTTTTAAATTAAAATAATGCACTCAGCAGTAACACTGCCTAATGAAAAGCAAAGTAAGTATATATGAATATGTCACAGGCATTGGAAGCTAAGAACAATGTGTTGAAGCCTAATTAGCATTCACTATCTCAAACATTCTTAGGTTCTATTCATAAAGATGTGATTACTCTGATATCACAGCAGATTTCATTACTTTTTAGATTCTAAATCCTGAACTCTCATAAAATGATATTTAAAATGCTTTCTCTTTAAAATAACCAAAATTTTATCTGAATTGTCTGTCTTAAATCATTTGTTTCACATAAGAAAAAAGAAATCTACTTTAAATTTTTTTTTTTTTAAACATTATTTGCTTTTGCTTCAGAGCAGTTATTTTCATATTTTTAGTCAAATATATAGTATATCTTTGGTTCAAATATGTGCATGTATATATTTTAACATAGTTGTACCATGTGGTATCCAGTTGTGCTATCGTTATGCTGTATTACATTTGTATGTTCAGACATTATTATCATTTCTGCTCTTGCTTCAAAGTAGCTAAAAAAATTTTAGATGACTGTCTTTGGTATTCATGTGAAAAAAAATCATTTAATTTTTATATGCATTTAATAATTTAATGATTAGTAATTTTAGCATTAAGCCCAAATCATAAATGGTAGTAATATATATATATTAAACTGTAGATGGACTCCAATGTTCTCTTAGATGTTACTGCAAGTTATTTATTTTAGAATTATTTAGTTTTGCCTAATCAAAATTATTTAAATTGGTACTTAAACAAAAAACGAATGATAAAACAGGGCACAATTCTGCATTTAATATTTTTCTTCTTTTGGTTTAAGATTAATTTCTTGCCAACATGTAGTTTCTATTAGAAGGAAGGCTACATTTGAAAACACACTGAATCTACATTGTTTGTGCATTCACACATCTTGCTAACAAATCCTTCACATTCAGAAAACTTGAGTTTGATACAGAAAGAAATTCTATCCCAGCTGATTATAACTTCAGGTCTGTCTTGCCTGCGTGTGGTGTTGTACAGTAGTAAACAATAAATGTTTGACTCGGTTTGTCTAATGTGATCTTGACATTTATAGCCACCAGCATGACTGTTTGCAGATTTCATAGAATTGTTATACATCTGGTTGATTTTTAAAAATAAGTGCAAATTAAGAAAGGGCAGCGGGGGGAGTAATAAACAATGTATAATGTCAATGCAAAACTTTAAACAAATTTAAATGTTAGTGCATTTCACGGTTTCATTTGTCTAAATTTCTGTTGCAGTTCATTCTCACCAGTTTATTTTGTTCCATGTTGTAATGGATTTCTTTTCTCACTAAATCAACACAGACTGGTCAGATGTTAATGAGGGATGTCAGCAAGTGCTAACAATCTTTACCTGGTGATACAAAGGTAGCTTAATCTTGTACAATTTACATATGCTTACATATGCATCATTTTAGTTTAAATTTCTTAAAAAATTAATGTGTTTCTTGGCATAGGATTAAGGAATTCATAAAAACATACTAGATCCAGGTGAGGATCATTAAGCTGGTTTTAAAAGGGCATTTCCAAACAGTAGGAATTATGATTGTTCCATTGTTATGTATGAAAACCTGTCATTTGAGGCAAAGTTCTGAGAAGTTTCCAGGTACCTCTCATAAATTTTAAGAGAATGAGTTTCTCCACTTCAAAAATTTGCCAAGAAATCAAGGTTTTAAAAATGGTGTTGGGTAAAATAATATCAGATTAAATGGCGATATTTCTACAATGTTCTACATTGTTCATTCTTAAATGTAACATAAAATGTGTTGCAGTTGTTGTGCTTTTGGCAGGGAGTTTGTAGTTGTTTTTATTTGTTTTTAAAATTTTCTTAAAGATTATGTAAAACATGCTATTAATTTCAGGTACTGATGTGTAAAGTTTTAAAAAAATTACAATTTAAATCCCTTTTTTTTCTTGATCAGTACAAACAACAGTAGGTATAATTATATGCAAATGACTATTTATGTAACTTTTAAAGTGAAACAATAAGCCAACATCATCCACAAATGATCGAACACTTCTGAGTTTGGTGAAGTTCAGAACCCTATAACCAAGAAATGCTTGAAGTGGATATGGAAGGATATTTGCAGAGTTAGTACCCTAAACACAAGCAATGGGAGGTTGCCTTTGTGAAAAGCACTGTGCACCAACTCATTTGTTTGTGTACCAGCTTGTTTCAAGTCCTACTGGACACCTGTTTCTTAAAGGTAAAAGAGAAGAATGAAATGTGGTGTTTCAGGAGTTCTTTGTGCATTTTATTAATACTAGGTAATCAGTTAGTTCACACTAGTTTTGCACAAAGTTTCCTTTAACTTTTTTATCAGATTTTTTACATTAAGATAATGATTAATTGTTCAGTGAGTAAGCTAGGTATAAAAACAAATAGTTTCAAAACAGTAGATTAGAGGAGCTATATAAATAGCCTCAAGTAATTAACAATAATAAATGGAAGTAATGGAAATCATATGTTGTTTATGCATTTACAGGCTGAAAATGTATCCTGAGTGTTCAAAAAACAAGGGGTGCCCAGAATCTGAAGACTGAATTTTTTCTGGGTTTTTTGTTAAGAAATAAGAGATCTAACTTGAACTTTAGTTCAGTTTAGCAGTTATATGGAAATAGTAGCTTATGCAAGTGCCCAGAAGATAAGAGAAATGACCATGAATGCAGTTCCTAATTCAATTAATGCTATTACTATTCACAACACTTGCCTAGAATTTATTCCACTCTTTAACTAATCTAGTACTAAAAATATATTTTCTGACATCTGTCAGGATCTTACTCATTTATAATTATGACCTATAGTATTAGTGTAAAAACAACTTGTCCCCATCTACACACTCAAAACCTCTAATTATTTTGGAAGTTTTTATTAGGCTTCTCTTAAGCTTCTAAACTTCAAACTTGGTAATCTAATAATTTTAATCATGCAGTTTATTCCAAGTCCTATAGGTCTAGAAACATTCGATTAAATCTATAGTGAACTTTCTCTAAATAATCAGTATTTGTTCTCAGATAAGGCCTACACACTTGCACAACTTTAAAAGTATGTATGAACCATGGATTTATGCAACAGAACTAAATTATATTTATATTTATGTTTGATACTTTGGTTAATTAATCGTAACATTGTATTTTCTGAAATGCAATGATCTTCACATTTGAGATTTTGATTAACATTTACCTGTTTGCCAAAATGAGCAGTCTTCTAACATCTGGCCTTCACATAATCCTCATCTAATGTTACAAAGTAGTTTTACATCATAGTGTCTAATTTTCAAACAAGAATATTAACCTTTGATAGAAATTTAGAAAAAAAAACAAAATACAGTAATAAATTCTGTGCAGTATTCATCCATTTGATAAATCAAGATGGAACCTATGCACCATGTGGTGAAAAACAAGAGCCTTCTAAAAATCCTCCTTATTTTAGAATTAGCTAAACAATTGTAAACACTAAATATTTCTGGTTTTGAAAAATGCTTCCTTTATATTTCATTAAAAACTAACACATCTTTTAAATTTTTTATAAGACACTAGAACTGGTCAAACGTACTAAGATTTGAAAATCTACATAGAATAGAAGTCCATAAAACATAATTCATCTTTAACATTATTAAAATAGGGCACATCTACTAGAGGTTGAAATCTTAGAAATCCAAGATAGTGTAGAAGTCCTACTATTTTGATTTTAAAGATTTTTTTTTCTTCTGTGCCAATCTTTAGGTCTAAATTAAACAGAACCACTTTATTTGTGATTATTTTGTATCTTAAGAAACCAGTTTCTTGATCTGATGATGCAGTTTAAAAAAACTACATTATGCTTAAAAAGATAGTATCTGCTATCATGATTGATAGACAGTGATGATGGCTGATTAGGACTTCTTTAAGCCATCGTTTCAACATGCAGTTCTTTTTTCAGAATTTTATGGTATGCTATACCATCTTGTGTCCCATCATGTAAACATGGTAGATGTTTGCTGACTTGGCATCTCTCCTTTGTTTGCAAAGGTTTTGTATTCAAAGATATATGCAGTCATTACATGAAACCTAATATATAACTCTGGTTTCATTGAAAGATGTGGCACATCTATTGAACAGTTTTACCATCACATTGGGAGTCATCTTGGCTTTAAGAGCAATGAACATCTTCAGAATTCCATGGTAATGCCTTCAGTATATGATGGTGTGTTGAATTATTTTTGTTGCTCAATATTTCAATATTCTGTAGTTTTATTGGTACACTTGTTTGTGCACAACTTGGCTAACCATATTATTTAAAGGCTGCAGTTATACATTGATTTTCTTTAAGTTGGTCATTTTCATTTTCTATTAGTCTTTCTGCTTTGTAGAATAAAGACTCTTTGACAAAGTTTGTAATGAATAGAGTAGAAGCTTGAAATGAAATTGAGACAGTGGTTTCTGTGAATTAGTTTACAGTAGTTTGTCCAGCATTTGAAAGAGGCTTGATGGTGGATACACATCTAGCAGGTGCCACAGTGGCAAAGACAGTTTCATTGGTAGGCTGCTCCAAGACTTCAGTCATTCAAGTTTATCAACAACGGTAAAAGGTGAAGAAATTTCCTTCTTACAGAGGTGAATTATGGCCACAAACATGTAGTGACAGAAAGAGGGTTAAACAGGATAGTAAAGTCCAACCATCATCAAATGAAAGACCATCTGATAGAGACATTCATCGCAGGGAAATCCACACCCATTTCTAGCCATACATTGCAAAGAAAATTACAATGAATGGAGTATGGCAGTTGGAGAAAATTGCATAAAACACTGATCATTGCTACCAAGATGATGCCTCAACTGATGGAAGGAGTACAGAGATTGGACTAAGGACTGGCAAAAAGTGATGTTGTCTGATGAGTCATACCTCACCCTTTTTTGCACAGGTAGGGAGAAGAGAGATTTGGAGAATACTACACAAATCACTTCACCCCTTTTCTGTGGTTTCAACTGTCCAGGCAGCCTCTAGTGATAGAGTCATGTATACAGCAAGTTTTGCTGGCATACCCTGGGTTTCTTGATCCTTTTGAAAGACAATATAAATCCCACAGCTTATTTCAGCATAATCTCCAGATCTCAATCTAATTTAGCATCTGTTGGATGGGATTCAATCATGACAATTCTTTTCCCACCTTGATCCATACATGTGTACAACATTAATGATTAAATGGGAATATCCCTCAGGACACCCTCAAGCACTTTCTGGATTTTATGCAAGATTGTATTATGACTATTATCTAGTCAAAAGGTGGCCCAATTCATTACACTGGTCAACAAGTATTTTTCATCAAGCATATGTCAAGGTGTACTTAGTGTAGTTTTTAATGCTGTTTTTTTACATCACGTACAGTTTTCAAGATGAGAAAGTTTTTTGGTTTTAGCTCATGCATTATATAGAAATTCCAATTAATGACGTGTATGCATGTATTTCATTTACATCATGGAAACATACCTTTAAAATAAACTACATTATTCATTGCTGCATAGTTCAGATGCAATATTTCATCATCTTAAATTAACCAATCAAGTTTTGTCTGATGAAATAGGTATTTCAACATCTCAAATTGTCCAGTCATAATTGGTCTGATAAAATATTTCATCATCTCAAATTCAATATAAGTATAACCGTTTGTATCTATTTCCTTACTTGTTTTACAGTGTTAACAATGTCAAGACAGTGTAGAAATCTTCCTGATGTGTTTTGTTATGTCTGTGGACAATTTATTGTGAAAGCTCAAAAATGTACAATAACACCAAAGATCAAGAAGATTTATAAGCTATAGATGTTTTTTTTAAAAAGCTGAACTTTTCCATAATGGTAATTTGAAGCCCTCCATTCCTATTGCATACTCCATTCATCTTCATGAATCATATGAGAATATGGAACTTTTACTTCATGCCATTGCCAATGAAAGATACTCATGGAAAATTTGTGGAGATTTAAAAGTCATTGGAATATTAATGGGAATGCAGTCAGGTTTCACAAAATACTGTTGTTTCTTGTGTCTATGGGATAGTTGGGCCACTGACAGACATTATTCGGAATCAAACTGGCAGACAAGAACATCATACCAGCCAGGACTGTCTAGCGTCAAGAATACACCTCTTGTAGATCCATGTAATGTCCTATTGCCTCCTTTGCACATAAAGCTTGGACTGATGAAACAGTTTGTAAAGACACTAGGGAAGAGAAATGCCAGAGGGTTTGAGTATATTGTAGAAAAGTTTCCCAAAATCACACAGGCGAAGTTGAAAGAGGGTATCTTTGTCGGACCCCAAATTAGAGAAGTACTCAAAGATGTCAACTTCAAGACAACACTGGATGAACTGGAACTGCCTGCCTGGAATGCTTTCAATTGGATCTGTGAGAATTTCTTGGGCAACAAGAAGGCAATGAACTACAAGGATGGCATCAAGAATCTTCTGAAATGTTACTCAGCAATGGGTTGTCGCATGTCACTGAAAGTTCACTTCTTGGACTCCCATCTGTATTTCTTCGCAGATAACCTTGGAGCAGTGTCTGATGAGAAATGGTACCAAGGCTTCTGGAATGACAGTATGCTGGCTGACTACTGCTGGACACTTTACCGTGATCAACCAGATCAGGAACACCGCAGGAAATCCAAATCACAATGTTTCTAACTCTGTTGTTCTAACTTTGTCTGTTTTGTCTGACCCATTTTTTGTGTATTCACTCTTTGTAGAATGATAGTGATGATTTTTAACTCAATAAACTCATTTACTTTCTAAAAATAATATGTCCTTATTTATTACGTTAATGATTTCATATATACAAATATGTAAATATTTGCATGTATCTACTGAAAAACTGATATTTGCTGCATACAAATGGAGTGAAATTTTTAAATCAGCATGAAAAATTAGTCTAAAAAAGTTGGTTTGCATTCATAATGAGTATAATACATTTAATTTTGTTGACCAGTGTTACCAGGTGTAAAGTAGTCAGTTATGCAATGCTTGAAGGTTCATTAATTTATGCATAGTACTTTAACACATTTTTTATTTAACAGCATAAACACAAAACACAGGAGACGTGTTTATGCACAAAAAAATAAATAAAAAACTTTGTTAATTAACTAATAGATTAGCATATCAAATTGTAGTAATTATAGTTACAATGCTGTTGTTTGTCACCTGAACTTTTCAAACTAAATAATATCTTTAAAACAATCAGCACTTGTAATTTTTCAAACATTGCCAACAAGGTAAAAGCAAGACTAAATATCTCAACCACTAAAGCAGATGTTTTATTTTTGTTTTACACAGTTTTTTAAGGTGATTGAGCAGACTTTTCATAATTAGTTCTGTTGTTGAATGCATAATATTAAGCAAAGCAGTTCAGAAGCACCTGCTATACAACAGAGCCTGCAAAAGTTAAACTTTAATTTTAACAATTTCTGGCCAAGAGTTTCCTAATGCCAATGTGCATGACAGCCTGTATAATTGTCAATATGCTATTTTAGCTTTAATTAAACAGTCTCCTATTTGCACAGCCAAGTTGCCCAGGGTACGCAAGGTAGGATATTGTGTGTCATTCCATAAGGAAACCTTGTGACGCACCTCATCTTCTAGGTGCCAGGCTCATTTGGATCTTATACATTTATGACCTTTTTCTCAACCTAGACCACCTCTTCTAAGATGATATTTAGTAAAGGTCTTTAAAAAAAATAAATCTGAAATGCTATTCATTGCTGTGCAGCAGATTCAAATAAAAATGTTTTACCTGAAAAGGTTTGCATGAATTATTTATAGCTTATTAGAATATTTTTGTTCATTTAGAAAATTTGATTGCTGCTTTTAGCCAGTCTCTTTCTTATGAAATTTTGTTCGTCAGTTACAAAGTGAATCTATACTTGAAAGCTCAAGCCAGTGTTATTCTGTGTACTCTACTGTATTATTCCATAGAACAATTCTATAGAATTGTCTGATACAGAAGAGAGAAATAGCATACCACGGAAGTAGATAAACTGTATATTGCTCTCATTTGTTATGTGGTCTACAAACAGATTTTACCCAGTCAAAGCTGCATTTAGGAATTTTTTCCTTTTGTTTGGTTAGAATTAGATTTCTCAAACTATCCTGTCTCCATTTATTCCATCTTCTTTAAGGGACACATTTATCTGTTTGATGGATTTATATTTAAAACTGCTACTCCCACTCTAGAAATGTATATATATTTACTACATAATTATGGAGGGAAATTGTTGAAGCAATGTATTTTAATTGAGATGCCAGGCTAGGAAAGATACCAGACAATGAAACAGAACTACAGAAATTTTGATATCTGTGTTTAAAAAAAAGTAAGTAAATAAATGTCTATGAGGTATTGCAAAAGTTTCTCTTAAGCTTTCTAGAATATAGTTAATCAAGAACATTATGAAAGTAATACTTGCTGGTTGCATATGTCATACAATGTGATTTTACCATTGAAAAGATGGATGGTTGGTTTTTTAGTACACAAAAGAAAAATGTATCAATTGTGGTTCGTTGTGAGGCACAATCTATAGTGTGAAAATTGGCTGCGGACAGCAGTAATTAAAAATAGTTTGGCTAATTAATATCCAAGGGCTCATTATCATGTGACTCTGCATGTAAATCACATGTTCTCTGCTGATAACAGAAATTGGAAACCAACAGTCACTTAGGAATCATGTCCTGGAAACTTCCATTGCCCTCTGTCATATCTTATCTGATTTCCTTTGGAAAACTTCAAAAATGAAACTCCCCTCTGTCAACTGTTTTTTTTTTCTTTTTAACTTTTAAGAACTACAGAATTTTATGAAAAAAAAGTGTTCTATCCAGTCACTGTTATCAGCTCATCATGTACACATTGTAATACGACAGGCGCTAAGGTCAATCTTGTGAACATTTCTGTTTCCTTAGACTTCACCTGTCATTGATCACCAGTTGTAATCAACCAAGAAGATCTACACTCCCAAATCCAAACATTTTCTATACTTTATTTTATGCAGTATTTTTAATGTCAAGCATTTTCAGAGCAATAAAAAGTAGTGAGAATAAAACAGAAGTTTTTCACATTAGATGAGCAAATGAGTTGAGTGCCGACTTCATGAAGATCAAGATGCTCAATCTGCAGTCTTAAGAATACTCAACAGCTGTCCACCATGGGAAAGAAATCTGAACTATATTTTACACCAGATAACCTCATAAGCTATGCTTTTCTCATTAACATTACTTTTCTTTTTCTCCCCCTGTTCTGAGAACAGTCTTTAGGAGCGGGGCAACTTAATTTGCCACATTCTCGGAGGCTATGTCTCAGTCAAACCCATGGGTAAGCTGGTACTGCATGCACACCAGACTTCAGGGTGGCCATATCAGTGTCTAAGGGTCAGCTGCAAAATAAAAAGTAAAGGAAAAAAAAAATTATATATATAACATTCATATAAAATCTTGGCAAATACCCCATCTGGGAGAAATGGGGAAATGTGTGCATCTGTATTGGATTTAATTTCAAAATAAAGCACAACATAAATGTATAAACTAAACAGTATACTCTTTCAAAGGTATCAAGTCCTATCTACAGGGCTATTATCATGTGGGCCTTTTTGGTGCAAGTCGTTTTTTTGTGATGTTCATCCTGGCAGCCAAGAGAAATAGAATTAGAATAATAAATAAACTTAAGAAATGGGAAAAATAATATATTTTGGTTTATTTGCAAATCAAGCAGCCCAGATTTTCACTTGTTCTTTTCAATGTTTCTGTTTGTTTTCTTGTCTCAAGTTAGTTTGATTTGTTTTATTTAATGGGTTTGTTTGTCTCTAAATGATACAGATTTTCAGTTCTGACCTATCCGCAATGAATAAAAACAATTTTAAAAAACTGATCCAAGCCATACACAGCAAACATTAAGTCATCGAGTTAATGAACCGGTCTGTTAGGTCTTTTTTTTTTTAAAGTAATATTTTGCAACAAAAAAAAAAAACCAGACGGGCAAACGATGAAAAAGAAATGGTGGGGACTTAATTCGGGAAAGTTCAAGTAAAAATAGTAGCCGCACTACTCGTTCCCACAGTGCTAACTGTTTTTCCAGAACAAAAAGGTTGTAAATGTCACCACCAAATGAGAGAGTTTTATTTTCTCACAATCTACACATTGCAGTTATCTTAATAGAAGATGCATCATGACTGTTTTGTTTACCACAACATGCATGAAAATAAGAGATTATCTATCCACTAAGAAAAAAAGGACAATAAATGAGGCATTTTGTTTTTGTTTTTTGTTTCTTTAAGAAAAACTTTAAATCCAATATTGTGCGCTTGAATTTAAAACTTTCAATGGTTTGGTAGTTCATTTTCCCACAATTCCTCAACAGGAAGTTCAGTGATCTAAGAGTTCATGCTCTGAGCACTAAATTAGCTTATTGTTTAAAAGCGAAATTTATTATAGATCTTTTTGTGCCTGCCTACTTTGTATTTCTCAATAGTGTTTTGAAGATGTTATCAAAAACATTTAATTTTATTCAAATTACTGTACAAGTTGATTAAATATCCATTTTTTAATACCAGGATGCTCAATGCTCAATCAAGTAAATAAATTTGTTGTTAGTAGAAAAGCAAACAAGTACAACACAAAGGAAATATATTTCTCTTTTAGTTATTAAAGCAAATATGAAATACTTATTCTTCATAAACTCTATTTATTTATTTTAAAAGGAGTTATTTGTTCAACAAATTTTGAAAATTTACTTACTGACAGGATAATAAATTGTATTATTCTGTTTCATTAGTGCAAAATAAAATAACTTTTTTTCTAGCAAGATTTAGAAGCCCTAGAGTCGGTACTACCTGGATATGGTATGGAGTGTTTTGGTTTGTTTTATTTGTGCCGCTGCTCTAGCTCATTGCTTAGATTGGTCTTGTTGATGTAATGCTTTTCTGGTCAATGTTTTTTTAGAAGTGCTTTGATTTCATTTATTTAAATGTGCTGGTGGATACAGCACCCCAGTATCTTCTCTCCCAGATCTTCAACTGATTGCCAGCAGCAATTTTCCAGCTTCTGCTTCACAGACAAGCTACACATGTCTTCTGTTTTGGCTTTGACTGCTCAGTTCATTCAGCAGCTGTTTTCTTCTGGCTACTTTAGAAGTGATTTATCATTCCATTGTCATTGGACATTGGCTTATCTAGTTTTCTTTATATATTTTTGTTGTTGTTGCTGTCTTTTTCTATCTACATAAATATCCAGCTTGTAGGAAAATATCTCATTCCTTAACTTTTTAAATCTTATCTCACCTACATATATATATGAGAAAGAGAGGATAGAAAGCTCAGCATATTAGAAGATAGGTCAAGAATATGGTTTATAAATATGAGATAAAGCAGTTTTTTCAAACAAATTTAACAATATTTTCAAAAACTACACTATAGGCATTAGTGGGAGAAAAATAGTTGTAGAATTGTTGTGATTTGTTTCCAAGAAAACTGTCAGTAAAAGAAAGTGTGGAGATTTGCTAAATTAGTCATGGATTTCTTAAATGTAACATCTGGTAAAATTTGCTAGAATATGGTGAAAAGCTGTCTTTGAGGCATTGGTTTTCTTGGACATCAAAAAAAGAAAAATAGATAGATTTATGTTTATGTTGGACATCATAAAAGTAAATACCAGATTTACAGTAAAGCTTGTAACAGTCAAGTCAGTAAGTGGTTTACTTAAGGTAAATGTTTGTTGCAGTGTCTGCAAATGCCTGAAACTGCAAGTAAGTCTAGGAATCCAGATGGAAGAAACAGGATGCTCAGGCTGCCTGTTTTGGGCTATTAAAAGAAAGTCCCAAACTAGGGATGAACATGAAACCATATATTTTGTTATTGCAACTGTCAATTTTATTCCAAATATTCTCAAGCAGCCAGACTGACTGCAATATAATCTCTTCATTGATTATTTCCATCATTCTGCTGAACAGGGCCAGATGGCATCTGACCAATGAACCAAGTAGTTTACTTAAAACCTTTAGAAATAGAATGCAATCATTTTGTATTTATCAAACATACTTTTTTTTTAGTTTGTAATTTATATACTCAGCTATAATGGATTTGAACCAGACATCATTTTGAAAACTTAATCATCTGTGAGCTTGAACCTCTCCTTTCCTTATTCTTCAACAGTAGAGTATAATTGTTTCTCTAAACAACTTCATTTAGTGAAGAGAATTTAATTAGAATTTTAGATTTTGTCAATGAGTCATAATGCTTCACTTTTTGTCAGAAATGCTTTGTTGTTTATAAAGCACTCAATTTATTCTGAATAGCGATAAAAGGGAACCAATTTAAAAAAAAAAAAAGATACTGAATATAAAGCTCATATGTTCTTAAAATGACTATACATAATGTAACAATTTGTATTAGGAAACTGGGGAAGAAGGAATCTATTTTTTGTCCATAATCTTATTTATTTTTTGAAAAGATAGTTTTCAGAAATCAATGCCTTCCTCCACCTGGCTTAGATTTGTTATCTCACCAACAACATTATTATTATTATTAATCTTTAAAATGTTTGCAAATGTTTCAAGGATCCCAGAGATACGATAATGCAATTTACTATTACTTTATAATAGCAAATTATATCCAACACCAAGGAAATATGCTAACAAAATTTTAACTTTGTAGATTGTAGTCATTTTGCAGTGGTGGAAATGATGGCCATTTTAGCTCCAACATAATTGTGGTAGTAATAAATCATGTCATTTTTACTGTTAGAGTGGTAACATCTCTCACTCTGCATGTGAAAGTGTAGGTTTTAATACGCCTTTGCTGTCTGGTGTTTATTTTTGAAACTAGATAAGTAGTTCAGTTGTTGCCCAACACCTTGTTAGTAGAAATAATTAAAGAACCAATTTTGATCATCTTTCTGTTGCCATCACCAGGGTGTAGTTCTAAAGACTAATTTTAGATAATACAAGTGTATTTGGTTGGAAAATCTTTTGATGTATTTTTCAGACCAGTTCATTAGTCCACTGTACTACCCAAACTGCACCATCAGGGCATCTACCCAATTAGATAGTACTTTTAGGGATATTTAAATCTTCCTCTCAGTAGGAGTATAACACCGGGTTTGCTTGTGCTGCACAAGATCAGTGATGGCACAATGTCTAAATGTTCTACTACTACCATACCCACAGACAATGGAGTAAATTGTATCCTTGATGGATAATGGATCTTGTTTTAACTCTCCTTTCTCATCTTGTATCATTTCATTTAAAATTTCACTCATACATGCCACAAATACTAAAACACATTGATATTTAACTTGCATAAAACTATTACCATAATTGCTAATGTGAAGTAATTGAATTAATTTTATAAGATGAGACTTTGGAATTCCTGATGTGTTTTTTTGGGGGGGGGGTTAAATTGTTAAGCATTAGATTGCATCTTAACTGTTTTAATTCATTAACATCAAAAGCCAGGCTGCTTTACTAATGGGAAATAAATGAGATTGGAATCCATCAGGATCAACTAAGTTTAAACTAATCATAAGTTGCAGGTTGGATCATTATCTTTTTCATGAAATAATATGATACATCAGTCTCCAATTTCTCTTTTGTAGCTTAATTTTTTTATATACAGTTGCATCTCAAAAAATTAGAATATCGTGGAAGAGTTCATTATTTTCCGTAATTTAATTCAAACAGTGAAACTTTCATATATTCTAAATTCATTACACATAAAGTGAAATATTTCAAGTCTTTTTTGTTTTAATTTTGATGATTACAGCTTACTGCTCATGAAAATCAAAAATCCACTATCTCAAAATATTAGAATATTTCATAAGATCAGTAAAAAAAGGATTTATAATATAGAAATGTCGAACTTCTGAAAAGTATGTTCATTTATGCACTCAATACTTGGTTGGGGCTCCTTTTGCACGAATCACTGCATCAATGAGGCGTGGCATGGAGGCAGTCAGCCTGTGGCACTGCTGAAGTGTTATGGAAGCCCAGATTGCTTTGATATCAGCCTTTAGCTGGTCTGTATTGTTGGGTCTGGTGTCTCTCATCTTCCTCTTGACAATACCCCATAAAGACAAGCGAGTTGGCTGGCCAATCAAGCACAGTAATACCATGGTCAGCAAACCAGTTACTAGTAGTTTAGGCACTGTGGGCAGGTGCCAAGTCCTGCTGGAAAAGGAAATCAGCATCTCCATAAAGCTTGTCAGCAGACAGAAGAATGAAGTGCTCTAAAATCTCCTGGTAGATGGCTGTATTGACTTTGGACTTGATAAAACAGTGGACCAACACCAGCAGATGACATCACACCCCAAATCATTGCTGACTGTGGAAACTTCACACTAAACTTCAAGCAACTTGGATTCTGTGCCTCTCCACTCTTCCTTCCAGACTGTGGGACCTTGATTTCCAAATGAAATGCAAAATTTACTTTCATCTGAAAAGAGGACTTTGGACCACTGAGCAACAGTCCAGTTCTTTTTCTCCTTAGCCCAGGTAAGACGCTTCTGACATTGTCTCTGGTTCAGGAGTGGCTTGACACTAGGAATGCAACACTTGTAGCCCATTTCCTGGACACATCTGTGTGTGGTGGCTCTTGATGCACTGACTCCAGCCTCAGTCCACTCCCCCAAGTTCTTGAATCGGTTTTGCTTGACAATCCTTTCAAGGCTGTGGTCATCCCTCTTGCTTGTGCACCTTTTCCCAGTCAACTTTCCATGAATATGCTTTGATACAGCACTCTGCGAGCAGCCAGCCCTTTCAGCAATGACCTTCTGTGGCTTACCCTCCTTGTGGAGGGTGTCAATGAGTGTCTTCTGGACAACTGTCAAGTCAGCAGTCTTCCCCATGATTGTGGTTGTGTACTGAACCAGACTGAGAGATTCATGGTATTTATACTGCATAAATAGTGATTTACTCAAACTCGAAATGGAATATTCTAATATTTTGAGATACGTTTTTTTTTCTATTTTCATGAGCTGTAGGCCGTAATTATTAAAATTAAAATTAAAAAATGCTTGAAACATTTTAGTTTACATGTAATGAGTCTAGAATATATACAATTTTCACTTTCTGAAATAAGTGACAAAAAATATTGAACTCTTCCATGATATTCTAATTTTTTGAGATGCACCTGTATATATTCTGATGGAAAATGACTAACAGATCACATCTTTATTGAAGGTGGGAGTGTAAGGAAACTTTCATATATCTCAATGTTATTAGTATCCAGGATCTGCATTTTAAAAAAATAGCATAGTATTTTGGCAGTAATCACCATCATGTTACATTGTGGAATTGTTTTCTCGTTTATTAGTAGATAGAAATTTGTTTCAGATTCAGTACATCACCACTTTAAATAAAATATAAATAGATTTTGTTTAATTTAGTTTTGCATTAATACAACTTTTCTTGTTTGGAATTCTGTTTACAAAAAAGAAATTTGAATATTCTTATATACAAGTTTTTCCTAAAGTTTATAACCTTTTATAATACACCAAGAGATGGAAGAAAACTAAAATCAGAATATACCAAAATCATCATAAAAGGCTATTTTCAGCAAGTAATTGTGATGAAGATGGGCAGTAAGATGTTTTTGCTGGTTTTTCAATAGATTAGTGAACCATGAGTTTCTCAAACTCATGGAAAGGTTTCTCTTTTTTTGCTTAAGACAATACACGGGTCCATTTTTATATGTGCATGATAAATAAAACTGTTACTTCCAAGAAAATAGGGTGAGTTTTTTAAGTTATACCCATTTTGTGAATAAATGTTTTTGAAGTAAGCATTTAGGGTGCAATAAAATAAAAGTTTATTTTATATGACATATGTAATTTGTGATTTTCACAAAAGTGATTCAAAGTTAGACAAGTTTGTACAAGGTACATAAAACTACTTTTTAAATTTCTCATTCACTTCCCCCAAATTAAATTACAGAAGCAGTTACTATGATTTGCCTAATTTGCATCTTTTGTGTATTTTACATAAATTATGTTATTCTGAAACAATAATAAATATTTTTAAATATGACTTTACAGTTTGTTAGTTTTTGTTCACTTTTAGGATTGTTCTGCACATGTTAGGAAAAAAAATTTTTTTTCATGAAGACGGTGATCATTGGTAAAGCATAAAGCATCAACTGCTGTAGAGACAACACAACAGATGCAAGGATATCACTTGTAATTAAAACTACAAAGGTTTACATTTTATACATAATCACATACTCTTGTTATCTCCAGTTAGTTTGGAACAAAAATAGGACTAAGTATAAAAGATTAGTAATGTGGGCCAATCTTTCATAAATAGGCTTTGGAAAAGAAAGTTAATTTTACAGGAAAATATCCATGGAAAAGAAACAAAAGTACTGATTTATGGAGGGATGTTAGATTATATAGGGGGGGACATTTTACTCTGAATCAGATAAATGAATTTCCTTTAAGTTTGTTGGTCTAGTGTCTTGGGTTTTTCTTCAGGAAGGTACCTTTAACCATGTGTTACAAAGCTTCAGTGGTACCAAAATACCAGAGCCATTCAAATGAAATAACATTGCCATAATGGCATCATCCCTAGTTAGTCTTTCCAATCAGCATGGTCCAGCACCTATGAGGATGTTGTTTTGCCTTGACAGCAAATCTCATATTAAGTATTTATCCCGCCCAACCAAGCCAGTTACTAATTAATTTGTGAAGGTAGTCTAACCTAAAAACCAGCAGGCCAAATTTAGAGAGAACACAAGAGAAATAAATTACAGAGAGTATAATTTTACTATATCAGCTGACAGATTTCTGGTGTCATTCAAGGGTAATAGTAAATGAATGAAGAAATCAACATTTTGCAAACTTTTCCTGCTGCTGTCTTTAGAATAATTTTGTCTGGTAAGTACTGTTTAGGGTGTCATAATTTTTAATTAATAAAAATTTCAGCAAAGTTACATATTAGATTTATGTAGTGATTTCCTGGAGACCCTTGTGTAAGCCATGACAGCTCCCAGCCTCCTTCCACTAAGCTAAACTATTGTTGTTAAGTCTTTGGGTTAGCGTGACAAGCACCTATACTAGCAGACTTTAAAATATATGCAAAAGATTAATCATGCTACATGAAACAAATGCAGACTTTACAATAACAAATGTCTTCCCTTTAACAAAAAATAAAAATAAAATTATTGTAGTCAACTCAGTAAAATAACAAATGTAAATGGTTTTAGATAAGATACTGTAATAATAATTCTGTTTACTATAAAATGCATGTCTTTAATCTGCATTGGTAATCAATACTGCTACATTGGTTTTTCCCATCCTTTCTGATTTATATTCAAAATTAACAATTGAAAACACTAGCATTAGTTTTTTAGTTTCTTTTCTGAGTACTAATGATTTAATTGTTTATACATCCTTGCTTACAAATTTAGATAAGTTTAGATTAGGCTCTGTAGCATTCTCTCTCAAATTTCTAAATGGATACAAAACCCATAATAAGCTAAGACTGTTTAACTGGTGAAAATTATAGAGTTATTAAAGGGTTCATGTAAGAAAAATCCATTTTTATATTTACTGTTGATTAAAAACATTTTCATAGCAAAAAAAAAATTATTCTTATGACTGTGAGTATGTCCAGAAGTTTAGTATATAACAATCTGATCTATCATTCTAACATAGATGTTCTGCATTTGTTTCTTGCAAGTTTGGCTGGAAATACAAAACTTTTGTATCTTTCTCTTTTTTTTTAATTTTATGGTCAGCATATATATTTGCTATAACTTCTGTAAATTAACTAGCAGAAATTTAAGTACAATCCATAGTAATAGAGAATCAGTATGTTTTGCTGCACATATTACCAGCTCACATTTACTAGGCACTTGATGTCCATATAATAGAGCTACTGTAGGATTTATGACAAATATATTCCTCAATTGAAATTAGTTAATATTCATATATACTCTTTAATCATTGTTCATTTTGGTTAGACACATGAGCAGATAGTACAATAAAAGTATAAATTCTGCTTTTGGTAGTTTTACTTTTAATTCATGTTTGAAGTTCTTTAGATGAGCTTCTTCTGTTGGTACTCCAATTTTCTGCTCAAGATAAATAATGTTCCTCCCTATATTTCTGCTCAGTTATTCTGCTTGCGTCACTTTATTTTGATGCTAAGAACAATGCATGTGTATCTTACTGCCATTTTATTCCAAACATTTCAGCGATAAGCCAGGAAGAGGTATAGTATATGTATTTTTAAAGAAATATGATCTTGCATAGCTGGTATGTGAGCCTGGTGATATAGAGCAAATAAAATGTGCAAAAAAGGACAGAGGCTTTCTGATCTTTTTTTCTGTATAGTGCAGTTGCCAAGCACACTGAATGCATCAGTACTTGTGAGGAATTGAGTACTCCTAGAGTGGATGATAAACTGTTTTGCAAGAATGAGGAAGAACAGTTTTTAAGATGATATCTGAATCCTCCTCATAGTCATCTGAATTCAAGAATCAGAATTCTAGCCACAAAACTAATCTTTTCTCCTCATTATTCTTCATTAAAAAATAAAAATTATTTTTGTAACTGAACTTAAAAACATGTTTTAACTGTTCATAACTGAAATTATTGCGATACATTTTTGTTGATAATTTAGCAATTTTAATGATCAGACCAGATCGCACATTTATGGAACAATGTAGACATTAAATGCATTCCATATTGCAGAAGTTTAAATGGCTATTTCCACAAAAAAAATGTCTGAATAGGAAATAGTGCATTTGTATGCCTATCTGGAGGAAGTTGTTTCTGTCTGTGTCTTGGTACACAGGAAGCTAAACATTTATAATGGAACAGAATTACTGAAGGTTGAGCCCTGACAGGAACAGACTGTATGAAATACATATGTCTGGCTAGAGGCATCAGCTTGCTGTATTGTTCAAGACTGGGTAAATCTGCTTCACAAATTAAGGGCAGTCTGTTCATAAAATTAATGGGGAAAACATGCAATAACAGAAACGTGGAAAGATGTCAAAAGAAACCTGTTAAACTTATCTTTGTGACATTTTTCACAATTGCAAGTTTTTGCAGACAAATTAAAACAAACTTTGATCATTTGCAGTATTAGCTGGATTATATACAAGAATAATCACCTATATTTCATAAAGTAAAAAGAAAATGTTCATAATTTTATGATTGTGAAAGAGTCATATATAATGTGATATTTTATTTTATAAAAATTAATGTTGATTGGAAATTACCATTTATGGCATTACATTCTTGAGTTAGGGTTAAATTTCTAATTACTTTAAGGAAAAGATTAGTACTATCTTAGTGCAGTCACTGTACTGTAGCCAATTAAATTTCACTGTAGGTGCCTATGTAATAAATAGCTAAATGGTTTATTTTTGTTTATCCTTCATAAACTAAAAGTATTCGATAATTACTGTAAACAAGTTTTAGGTACATAATCACTAGAAAGTGCATGTTTAACTGATGTCCTTATTATTTAAAGTAAATAATACCCTGCATGGCAAAAGTAGAGATGGTTAAAAATAATTTTAATGTTTAATTCAATATAAAAATCAGGTTCTAGATTTTTGTAAATAAAACATGCTAGTAACTGGCTAAGTTTGGTTTATTTAGGGGGGGAGTTTGGTTTATATCAGATGATATTTGACAAGTCTCTATTTTATTAGTATTTAATCGCATATGACAACTCTGAAAGAGTTGATAATACAATGACTTTAGTTTTGTTATCATTACCAGCAAAAAACACTCATCTTGCTTCAATGTTTATCACATCAGATTCTTCTAATATTTTAAATGCACATAGTAGGATCACATTTTGAGTGTTTTCATGGCTTTCTTATTAAAACCAATATTTTTAAGTAACATTTCTTGTTTCTTTTATATATATATATATATATTTTTAGCCTTTCATCTCTCTTATAAGGCATTTTATTTATACAAAATGGTTAGCATATTTATTTAGTGGTAGCACACTATATTGTAGCTCAGTTCCACTCTGGGTAATCCATTTTCCTCCCTTTTCTAATCAGAAGAGTTCTAGCTGATTCTTTCTTTGATGAGACTGGTGATGTGTAACCAATTGATGGAGGTTTTCTGGCTGTTCTGTACCAGCCTGTCTATAAGGGTTTCTTTCCACTGCTGGAGCTCTGGTTATCTCTGCTGACTTCTAATCAGAATAATAGCTTCCTTCTTCACTAAAATTGGTACTCAAAGCACTGAGACTAGATAAGACTGTCAACTTCACATTGTTAACCTGTCTGGTCAGTAGGTCCCACTCATGAACACTGAACAAATTTGATTTTGATGCACTTTTAGTGGAATTGTTATTTATTTTTTTGTTTTCCCTTATTGATGAAAAATTGGTGTGAGTATTGTTTACAACTTCATTTGATGGACAACAAAGAATTTATCTTAAAGTTTATTCTTGACTTTCTCAGCCTAGAAAGATATTGTTCCTTAATAGATTTTCATTATTAATTTTACCCAATTTATTTACCAAATTAATTTCTCCACTACAAATACTTTGAATTTAAATATGAACAATATGTTTATTTGTTGTTTTTTTTTAGTTTGTACCAGGATCAAACATTAAACAATTCTCATTTATTAAAATGTGATAGGTCACATTTCCATTATTGGTTGTGTTTCCCAGAATTTTTTTTACTATTATCAATTCCTGCTGCATTTATCTAGTCCTAAACGTACTTTTTGGTATTCTGAACTTTATTGGCAACTGAAGTATATTCATTTTTTTTTCCACATAAAAATCCTTGATCACTCCACTGTCTGTGGACTGTATACATTGTTGATTTCTCTATGCATCAAAGCTTGTTGATGCTTTCTTCCTCCTGTTTCACAATTCACCTAAACAGTGTAATTTTTGTTAAAATCTTTGAGCTAAAAAAGAGGAATATTAATCATTGTGCCTTTATACCATGTTGGCATATTAAAAAGAGTTTTATATGCTCAAAAGATAGTGCATAATTGATTCTGAGGATGGCACACAAAGGTAAGAACAGGTAATCTTTACCTCTCAGGTTTTGATTATTAATAATGAACCCAAACCATATTAAGGGACCAGCTCAGTTTGACATACCTCCCGCCCATGCTTTCTTCTCACTCTTCTTCTCCAGCCAGCCACATGTGTTTCCTCCAGCATCTAGAAATGAAGACTTCTTGTAGGGACTTTTGTTAGGCTTGTTTAAAACGGAGTTTTTGACACCTTCACCAACACCTAGCATGAAATGATTATGAGACCTCGCCACACACATGTACATGTACTGTCTTCCTAGTATATCTTATGTCATGAAAATGATCCTAGATTGTCAACCCCTAAAAGAGGGATGGCACATGATGATGATGATAATTACATTGCTAGAAATGTATAGATTTCCAAGATTTCAGGAATGTTTACAAGAAATTATTCCATTACTTTTTTAATGTGAACTCTCCTTTTTCAACCATTGATTTTTATTATGGCTGTGCGCATTGGTCTAGAATTGTTTGTTTTTATTGTGCGTGTGCACATTTGGTTTTCATTTCAAATTTTATCTCAGTAAATTGTCATAGGAATGATTAAATTAATGTATTGTGTGTATTAAACACAAACATGCAAAGGAAAATAAACCAGGAAGTCTAACTCAAATAGTTTATTGTTTAAGGTACAGATTTGAAAAACTGAAGCTAAAGTTTTAATCCATGTGCTATCCATTAATCAGCTTTTCCTTTTTTGTCAAGTCCAAGTTGAAACAATGTAGTAGGTAGAGTCAGCATTTTTAGTGTGTTTATATAATGATATAATAATTCCTCTTAAAGTATGGCGGTGTTCATTGTTCTGTTTGTTGTTTTTCTATTTAGTATAATATGACAGTATGAGAGGATTAAACACTGACACTCACCCTATTAGGAATATGCTGTTGATAATTATTTTAATCAAACTATTTCACTAAATTAATCACCTACTAAAAATTATTCTCTTCTTAATACCAATTTATTTTAAACTTTTCTGTGTTGGGAAGGGACAATATCCCCCTAGTGGTAAATACAAAAGAGCCTTCAGTTCTCAAAATACAAGACAAATCTGAATTAAATACCTAAAAGTTTTAATAAAGTTAGAGAGATTTCTAATAAAAACATCCACTCTTATGTTGCAAAGCTTGGTGGACCCTTTTCTATTGTCCAGATTACTGCTATGCATGTAACTTGTTGTAGACTGTAGAGAATATGAGAATAGGCATTTCCCAGCTCAGAAAATACCTAGTTTTCTAACTATAGCCAAGAAAGAAAAAATTTGTAATAGCCACTTGTTTGTAAATACTTTTAAAAAAAACAAAAGTGGTTTTCAAATCTATTTACTGCTTACTCTTGGTCTTTTTTATAAATTAACATTCAGTTGTTTTCTAGCAGTTTTCCTTACATTGATAGGATTTATAAATCTCTCTATGTTGCCTTTACCCTTCTGAACTTTTCAGCAGAAACAAAATTTTGGGGATTAATGGGCCTAGCTTTCACATGTTTACAGAAGATTCATCGATCAATGAATCAGTTGATCAATCTCTCTCTGCCAGATAACTCAAGATTATTCATGAAGTTACTTAGTATATATTATCAGTAAACAAAACACCACCCTTCCTATTGTCAAAAGAAAATAAAACCAGACATTTTGTCTAGATCTCTATAAATGGAATGTATTTAAATAAAGCTATATTATCAGTAAATGGAGTATATGAGAGAGAAGGAGAATTAAGATAATTTGTAAAAAAATTCCATATTAAATAGATGCACCATATGATTTTTTTTTATAGTTAGTTGTACAGATTCTTACCATAATAATTTGAACACCAAAGATTTTGCTTATGTGGAATTCATTCTGTATTTATATGTAATAACTCTGAAGTCATTTTTTGTAATTGGTAGAAGTATCTTTTGCCATTGTTAGAATCCCAGTTAGGACTAGCTTGGTTTGACATATCTCCCTGGAAGTCTAGCAGATTATTATTGTTTACTTGATCCAAATTTTCCCACAAAGTTTGCAGATTTTCCTTTAATTAATGCTGAGAGTGGTTTTGTTTAGTTTATCTGTAGTTATCTATCAAGATGGTTCCATAGGTGCTCAATGGGGTTCACATCCAGGGTCTGAGAAGGTTCTGAGCAGCATCTGCATATCTTCTGAACTGAAGTGGCTCTAGATATTTGCATGTTGCTTTATCTTCCTGTATAATGTGATGATTATGATTAATATAGGCATGTGAGAATTCCAGAGGATGAATATGTAGCCAGTGGAATGTAGTTATCAACCAATCAATGCAAATTTGTTATCCAAATACCAAATCTCTTCCAATGCCATTGCTCCAAATCTGCTATGGTTGACATTTATAACCATATCAGTTCAAAACATCACCAACCTTTCTCCTAACTGCAGGCCTTCAGAGAATGTCATTTAGCGAAAGCAGAAGAATATCCAGAACATTGGTTTTGTAGTGGTTGCACCTTCCTCTCTAAACAGATAAATTATATGCTGTTAAACACACATGGACAGCAAAAGACAATGGCAATATGTCATATGGATGGAGTAGCCTCAAACTGGCCAATTATCCAACTCTTGGCTAGCACATCCTCTCTCTATCTCTCTTTCTTGAAAAATGTCTGCATAATTTGGCAGCCCATTTTATACAATATGATATTTGAATAGATTATAGATAGATTCAGTTTTCAGACTGTTATGTTTATTATAGCAGGGGGTATGTGCTTGCATTAAAATATAGTTGAATTATTATGTCTGTTTCCATCATGAGCAAACCCATAAAAGTTAGTGATAATTATATCAGTTATTTTAATACTAAGCATACTCTTATTACTGCTTGAAGAAAGACAAAAATACCTCTTAGATTTAATATAAGTTAAATGAAATGCATTTTTCTCTCAATTCACAAATTATGCATTTTAATCATATCTGGTGCATTTTGCTAAAAAGTTACAACCACAAGGTTTGCTAAATAAATAATAAATAACCATTTTAAAGTTTGAATAATGTTTTCTTGGATGGCAGAGTTTATTCTGATAATAGACATTTAAGTAGTTTCACTTTATGGCATCCACAATTTATGCTACCAAATGCACACAACTGTATGAGCATGTTCTCTACAATGTGTAAGTACTGAAATATCTCTGGCTACTGAGTGCCTCATAGAGCTTTTAAATATGCACAAAAATCAGCTAGGAGACTAATAATCTAAACCATCTATTGTAAGATAAATATCCACTATGGGCATCGATGGTAAAGAATATTGCACAGGTATGTCTTCTTGCCTATGTTTTATACATGCAGAAACAACAACATCTGTTGGAACCAAGTCTAACATTTAAATTCTAAAATGCATTTATCATCGAAACTGTGACCAGAGAAACCTTTTACATTAATTAAAGGCTTAAAATTCATTAAACTGAATAACTTTACGGGTGCCTAAAAATCCCAGTATTATGCTACTAAAAATGTATTATCTCTGCAACTAACCAAATCTAATGGAAGGTTTTAAGCAGCAGTCATGGAAAAAGACAAATGAAGGGTATACAGAGAAAAAAAAGACATACCCTCTAAAACTAGCGTCAGACCAACAGAAAATCCAAAACGGTTTCATGCAAGTTAGTTTTTTGAGTACAGTTTGTGGTTCCTGCATAAATGTGGCAGTGACATGAACAGTACTTGTACAATCATACTTGAGCAACTCTAATTACCTTAGACGTTTTTAGTGAAGGTTGAGTTATTTATTAGCCAAGAATTGAGATTGAAATGCAGTTTATTTACCAACTGAATTCTTAATAGATTTCAAACAAATACCAATTATAGTTGTATAACCTTGCTTAAATTTTGGGTGAAGAGATTTAAAGGTAATACAGATATTCAAAGTGTACTTTAAGTTTGTTATAATACATCTGCTTTTTATAATTTGCAAGAGTTGTATGTCTAAAGCCAATATTATTATTATAGACGGATTTGAAGTGTGATTCAAGTCAAATGGTAGGCTGACTGCCCTTTGGATAAAATTGCCAGGGTTGAGTTTTCACAATTAGTTATAATTTTAACCACAGATCATATCTGACATTTTCTGTTTCACTACATGTTGGTATTTACCTTGAAAATGTACAGTATCAAATTTAATCACTCAAATAACTATCCTCATTATTTCTTTGTAGGTCACCAATGCAATCAGAAATTCCATGAAATATAACCTGTCTGGTCAGCTCCAAGATGGATCTTTGGAAATCAGCTTTGCAATGACACCACCAGTCACCACAACAACTTTTTCCAAGTCAGCTATTACAAATGCTTCATTTAGGGCACGAAAACTACCAGGTAAATTTGCTATTGTTGTTATGATCTTTTGGTATACACAGCTTCTTAACTCAGTCAAGTGGGGCAGACAGAAAGACATTAGCCTTGCTACAGTGTACTACTATGGAAAATCATTCCTAGAGCGAATTTACATAGAAGGTGCTCCCTTGAGATTAAAACCACTTCCCTTAGGCACCAGTACTGTATGACCACATCTATCCTAGCTGGTCTGGAACCCAGGACAAACACACATCCAACTAGAAAACTGTGCTAAGCTGCTGTTTTCCATCTAGACTCTCCAAACTTGTAGTAAAAGACTCTTTAAATCTATGTAATAAAAAATTGTTGTATAATTAGAAAATGATAGAAATACCCTTCTCTTAATTTACTATATTTAATGATTGCAAACACTCCTCATTTAATTCCTGGTTGCTTACATTAATTAGTCTCAGCGCTCAGTTTACATTTATCATGACATCCTTATAAAAAAAAAAAGCTAAAATGATTTTTATAGAATGCATATTTTTAAAAAATAATTGAAGGAACAAAAATTACTATTTCTGAAAGATTTTGTGTGTGTGTGTGTGTGCATTTATACCCATAACTAGACTGTTCTCTGAGCTATGGTTATGTGCAAAATGTTTTCTGTTCTTTTTTGCTTATAACACCGGAAAACCTGTTTAGTAACAAAAAGTTGGTGCTTACCTAAGTACAATGTATGAATAACTTGTGAAGACCAAAGATAGCAAACCTAAACCAGTAGCATGTTCCAGAATGGCAATAATTCTCTCCCATAACATAATCAGTAAGAACTTCCCATCCAACTTATAATTTATAATTTCCAATAATAAAAAGAGACCACAAGAAATGATATTTAGAATTTAATTCAATAATATGATTGTTTATCTAGGATTACAGTTTAGTTTCATTAAAAAGATTTTGTTATCTCTGCTAGTAGACATTTAGATGAAAATAGTCAATATGTTTCAAACTAATATATACAGCATTTTAAGTATAAATTCATTTCTATGTAAGGCATATTTATTTACTTATTAACCTCTTCATCTTTTTTAAACTCATGATTTTATACATCAGGAAAAAATGTCTATCTTAAAAAATATTTCTGATAAGTGAGCCATAAATGGGGGTTTCAAATTCCAGACAAAGCCATAGTATCATGCCTTTTGTCTGCATATAAGCAGCTTGAATTTCATCAACTTCAATGAGGAAAGAAGAAATATCATGAGTGACCCCTTCACCACTACCTAATAGTGTCCAGTGATCTCTATAAAGTGCCAATGTGATAGAGTATGCTGCATTAGATTCTATGAGACATCCTTCTAGTTGGGCTGGCGTAATAGTTGCAAATGCTGGACATAGAAGCTTTTAGTTAATCTGTATTGTTGCCACAATCTCCTTTACATATCCCCACAGAAAAATTTACAAGTGGAGGCCACTTTAGCAGTGCTGGTGATCCATCTGATCAGAAAGGTGTCATTTTAAGAACCATTCTTCCAGTTGGGGAACAAACTACTTATTCGGCATGTGCAGATATGCTTCTTGATTACAGGAACATTTAAAAAGTATGCCTCATTAAATTGTCAGTGTTCCATTTTCTCACTAAAATAAATATGGATTGTCTTTTGGACCAGAAATAAATATTCCAGCTTTTGCTACTATAACACATCTGAATGCCTTGATAAATAACACTTTACCATGAGAAATTCTTCGTGCATCATTTCACGTGCTGCCAAATCTTGGTCATATGTATAGTTCATTCAAAAACAGTGGACACCATGGATGCACTTGCAAACCTTTTTACATGTGGTGTTGTGTTGTGGTATGAGAAATAGTATGCTCTGCTGATCTTTTGGATGAGTAGATAATGGATTCCTTCACATTTGCACATGCAATATGCTGTACTGTCTTTTTCCTGTTCAGTAATGACTATTGGTGGTGGTGGTGATTTGTAAAATCTTTCTGTGATCTCACCTGAATAATTGTTTAACCAGCATAAGTTCATTCATAGACCCAGACACCAGCTACCATCAGACATACTTCTACACTGGAGGAACCCAAGTGAGCCATTATATATTTGTCACCTGAAATAAGAGAAAAGGCAATATTCAGAATGGGCAATCCTGTATAATTTTTCTGATTAGTAGTGGGAGAAAACCCATGTGGAATGAACTGCTACAGAAGAGTAGAAATGCCACTGACTTATTACAGATGCCAAACACAGAGACTGAATCTGTGGTGCAGTTGCCATCTTTTTTTTTTATAGGTTCAAAGAAATTTTATTTAAATTTCGATTAGTAACAAAAATTGATAATTTTTTTAAAATGAAAACTTATCGTCTTAAAGGATTTTAGCCAAAATTAGTTTACATTGAGACAGCGAGCCGGCTACCCAACCCTACTCCCTCTCTCTCTCTCTGGAGGGAGGAGGAGGTAGGATTGTCCCAATGCTCTGACCAGTAGAAAGGTGTTTTCTCACCCAAAAATTTGGAGTCAAAAGAATTGTGAAACAAAAGCATATATTTATCTTATTTACTTGTAGCTCCTTTCCTCACAGCATGCGCACCTGAAAATATAAGCTTTGTAGCGCTCACGAGAAGTTACTTATTTTAAAATCGTCCATTAGTAAGGGTGGCTGGCGGCCGATCTTCCGCACATGTGGTCGGTCATCAGGAAGGTACGGGAGGGGCAGCAAGTTCACTTCACTTCAACAGTTGGCAAAGCGAGTAGCCAAACGGAACGATGGACCACTACAGTCAGTAACTTACACCAGGCATCACCAACAACCCCAGAAAAACTGTAGATAGAAGCCATAAAAAAAACAATCGGTTCATTCCCCCCCCCTAACCGGCCCCTTTCCCCATTCAGTAAGCCCAAACTTTTCAACTAAATATTCTCATGTACTCGTTGCTCGCTTCAATAACGGGATGGCCAGCACACACACACTATGTAACTTCAGCATTGCACATCCGCTGGACCACACGATCTCCGGATCGGTCCTCTTTCTATCGATCGAGGGAGCCCCGCCTTAACCTGCGAGATAAAAAACACTGCAGTGACAACCCTTACCCCCCCTCCTTTCCCCACAAATTTACATAATTTTTAGCATCTAAACTTGGCAGAGTAACTACAAAATATACTCCATATCATTCAGCTATGTTCCCTATGTTCTTTTTTTTTTGGAGGGAGTGCTTTTTTAATATGGCACCATAGTTCAGATTTATGAATGCAATTTTGGTAAAAATTTGCATGTGATGATCCAGTTTCTCCAGGAAAAAAAAAAACTATCAGATGAAAACTGCATATAAAAATATTTTTTATTTTTAACCCTAAAATAAACATGAATCACATAATGTTATAAAAAAAAATACAACCATATCTAGATGTAGTGTAAAGCTATGTTGCTACTTTTTTAAAATTCTTATAATGATAACACCTACTAGTATAACATCATACTAAAGAAAGCAAGATAACCAAGCTAAAAGAAATCGTGTTGTTTTCAAGATTTGCCGGCTACTCTTGAGAACAATGGCAATTGTTTGTTGCTCAATGCAACATGTGGATTATGTTGAAGGAACGTGTTGTGATGCTCATTTCCTTAACAACTCTTATCAAGGGTCAAAATATAACATCATAGTAGAAATGTAGCACATATGCTTAGCCATTCTTGTGCTGGCTCAACTTGATGCTGACGATTCTTGCAATCAAACTTAAGGGATGCTAGCCAGTCACAGAACTTTTAACATGTGTCTAATGTTTTTGATCTCAATATCTTGACAAAGTAGATGATAAGCATACATATTCATCATAGGCATTTTTAGTCATACAGTATATAAAATAATTCCTCCTCATCAGACTTTCCATTATTTGTGTCAAGAAGCTCCTTAAAATAAGTTTAGAATTGTCTCTTTTTTCCAGTTTGGGGATTGGTAGTTTTTTTTATACATAATTTTCAGAGATCTTGAAAGGGCCAGTGTTTCCATTATTGCAACAGACTGAGTTAAATTACATTTTTTTTAATCATAACATAATAGTGCAGAAAGTGTAACACAAAAGGATTTTGTAACCAAACTAAAATCAAGCAAACAATAAATTTACAAATTAATAGTGTAAATTCTCTTATGAAAAAAAAAATGCAGCCCAGTTTTTAATACAATATAGCCATAGGCAATCAAAACACATATGGTATATAGTACATCTGCTTAGACTATCAAGTACAGGACATCCTTATCTAGCCTAGGTAGAGAAATGTAATTCAACACTTTCTTGTTGTCCATCATCTAAACCTCTTGCTTTACCACCTTCCATATCATTGTATACATCATAAAAAAAAAACAAAAACCATGCTGATGGATTTGATATTCCAGCTGACCCTTTATCCGGGACCTTATCAAAAGTACTGCAGTATTTGGGGCAGTAAGCTAGATGTTATTTATTTAATTATTGATGTTTATGTGAGTCAGTGATGTATGTTTTAGAGCAGATTACTGTACCAAGATGTAAACAGCGTGTCCATCAAACAATATATTTTTAATCAGGCTGATAGTTTATTGTTTACTTTTTTGTTTTTTATATAGTACCGTAGCTCTCAAAACCAGATGTAAATGCTGCAGTTTCACTAGTGTGACATTTGACAATAATATTTGTTCAACTAGGTAAGCCATTTTTCCTTAAGTAATTTTTTTTTTTTCACAGTGAAAGCTGTTTTCTTTCACAGAAATATTACACAGTAATAATAAAAAAACAAAGTTACCAAACAAAAGAAAAAAAAGCATCATACATAGCTCACATTTACTTAGTTAATGTGTACAGGTTCCTGCCGGTTTTTGTAGAGTACTTGACGACAATTTGTTATACATGCAGGAAACAAAAAAAATGAGAGGGACTGGTGAAACCAGAGGTATCACCTTACTCGTTTAGGGATGCGATAAGTTATGATTTGCATAATTTAAATCCAGAGAAAAATTCAAAGTTCTTCTGTCACATTACCTTTGTGGAAACTATGGCAAAATACTGAGAGGATGTTATATGAAGTAACAACAGTGTATTGTGACACACTGAGTTGCTGTTAAATGAATGCCAGCCCTTGCTATTGTACCAAATTATAGCCCATATCATTATACCACATCCACTGTTTGGTAGTTAGTTGCACACACAAGAACTGAAGAGTTTCGCCAGGTGTTTTGTCTGTATCCATGCCTATTGATTTCTTGCAAACTGTTGGAATGTTTTAATTGTCAGAGAAAATCATACACTGCCAATACTGAAAAGGCTTTTTGGATGTTTGGTCTTTATTGGCATCTGTGACAAGAAATTTTCTTCAGAGTATTCCACTGTAGTCAAGATTATGAAAAATCTATTGAGCAGTTCACAACAACATTGATTACTGCATCTGACATCAACCATCATGAAGTTTGCATTGCTGCACATCTGGTGCATGGTGTGATGGTACATAGATTATCATCTTGACATTTTCAGCCTGCCAATCACATACATGGGGGACATCACAAGCAACAACTGTCTTCAGCATGGCAGTGCCTAATGGATATTTTTTTATTCATCTCTTTCAGAAGGTACCTCAATTATTCTGTCAAGGATCTGTATATATCCCTTAATCAAATTGTGTTTTGTTTATTCTTCATAGATGCTGGGAAAGTTCTTTACAAATCTTAACCTTTATTACAGAAGAAAAATAATACTATATGTACAATTACTCAAACAGTATGCCTCATAAAACATTTGTTATAATGCAGCATTCCTAGCAGCTTGGAGTAGAGTAAAAAAATTTTCAAGATTTAGAAAACATCAGCCATTATCATGAATTTCCCATATCGGCAGCTGTTCCTCTCAGAATAGTTTTTGTTTTTAGCAGAATCTCAATGTACCATACTGTTTCCAAAAATCACAGAAAATTATTTACAAGCTAACATTTAAACCTCTTTCCCCAAGTGCATTGACATCACTTTTTTATGGATGTATACTTTTTTTAATACCCAAATTAACTTTGTGTCACTACAATGTTATATACACATATGGAGATGATGTATGGCTATTTATGTCGACTAAACCTTCCAGGTTCTTTTTTTTATTTTAATAATTCATATGATAAAGATACCATTTACCTATAATTTTGATAATTTAGGACATATACAGTTTGGTAAATCATAGAACTAAGTTATGAAATTGTAATAAATATTCATTTTGATATTTCCAGTCATATTAATCTAAGATTGGTAGTCTTCAAAGGTGGCCTTTGTAAGATAATCAGTTAATCATCTTGGTGTTTTTTTATTTATAGAAGATACACTTTCAACTGGCTGTACAGATAGGCAAAAATAACTATATCTGACTTTACCAGTGTCTTGGGTTGGCAATTCTGGTAAAATGTCCTTTGTCAGACTCAGCAGAACTCAGCTGATTTGTCAGTAGATTTACTGGCTAGTATATCAAACTCAAACACTTCCTCAATTAGTACAGGTGGAAGAAGTGTTCAAGTTAATTATCATATGTTGCAAGAGGGTCTAGGTTCTACAAAGAAGACATTCTTCAGACTGGAAGTTTATTGACCTGCTGTACAACCCATCTATTACATCTTTTATACAGTTATTATTTCTTATCTCAATTGTCCATGAAGCTTCACTCTTCAGTTATTAACATGTGTAATTTCAGTGCCACTCTATGGTTGCTCAATACCCAGCATGATTCTTAATATAATTCCCTAGCTCATCTATTTTGTGTCTTCTGCATTGACCATTTTTCAGCATTTATTATCATATGCTTTTGCACATAAGAGATGACGACCACTACCTACGGAGTTACAGCAATACTTAAAATTTCAATTAGTTTTCATGCACTTTTCACTTGTCAGGTCACAAAAACTCATCAATGGCTTTGATTGGCTTCTTGCTTCTACTGCCACAAAACAATTTCCAGTTGTACTAACCCATCCTATGGAGCCCTTCAATAAGGTTATCTTGATACAAGATGTTGGTCCCAATAGTGATTGTCTTACCAACTCCAACATTCCACAACTCAATCTGGTGGGCTTTTTGGTGCCATTGAAGAAGAGTTATCAATACTTTATATATATATATAATGGGCTACCTCTTGAAGAGGTGATGCTACTTTCCAGGCATTCTGTCTGATCTTCGATAGTTCCAAGTCAGGATTTTATTTGCTTGGTCTTCTCTCATTCCAAAATATACTAGAAACTGACTGCCTGTATGGACATAAAATACCAGTTGCTAATCATTTTTAAATCTTCTGTTCAAACACTGTTGCTGGGTGCTTTTTTCACCTTCATTTGCCACAATTACTGAGTGGTTTTTAGCTACTTATCTATCATTCTGTTGTGAATCTGCATCAATCAATTCAGCTACGATCAATGCACTTCTTTTGCTTAGTTTTTCTTAGCTTTGGACACTGACTATTAGCCTGCCCACTGGTCCATTCCAAAAATCCTTAATTCTGATATTTCCCATCTTTTCAGACAATCAGCTGGCCTCCTCTTTCAGCTAATCCTTTCAGTCATTAAGGAACATATACTATCATCCAAAATAAATGTGACAAGGTATAAAAAATGTGACAATACATAAACCAAAATAATGAGAATCATGGTTAAACATGCACCTTATTTGTTCTAACTGTTACCCAGGTATTTAAAAGTTGTGAGTAAACAATTATCGGGGCCAAAAAAGTACGGATCTGCTGACAGCAAACCCCAAATCTACCTACATTCAGCAATAGTCTGTACACAGCAATGTATAACTAAACTATATGATGTCAGTTAAGCTAAGTAACACTGAATGTACATGACAGACAGTATAAATCTACATGTAATGAAAGAATGGGAAAAAAAAAAAAACATTACTAAAACAATTTTACTCAATTACACAGGAAGAAATAAAATTGCATATCACATGATCAAAAATGCAAATTGCCCTGGCAACATTCCTTTTCTGGGAAGGGGGGGGGGTAAAACATGAATGGGCAAAATCCAATTGCACTTAATTCTACAAAGTTTTATCAGTTATAAAACTTAGCTGCATCACTCTTTGATATCTTTGTAAACTTCTTCATGGCACTGTTGCTCTAGCTCTTCTTCCTAAACATGTCTAGTCAGTGCTTGCACTACATCTGAAACTTCACAATCGTATGAGATGAAGATTCAGAGTTATGTTCCACATCGTGTCTAGGGCATTTGATATGCCTTGAAATTTTTCTCATCACACCATCAGATGAGGAATTTCACATTTCCATGACCCACTAAAGGAAGGGGAAGTGTGGCTTTTGCTTTTTCAAGTTCCCTCTCTTCATGCCTCATCCAACGGTTTCATTTCTCTTTAATGTTTTTTTCTTCAACAACCGTTTCCAGGATTCAACTGGTGGTAAAGCTAGACATTTAATTATTCTGGATTGTTGCATTGAGCTGCAGCCACTCAGCATATGCTTGTTCATTGTCTCTTTTACTTCCTCAGTCCCATGTAGCCTAAACAAGCCTCCAACAAGAAGTTTTTGTCAAGTGTGGCAATCCCATCTTTTCATTCAGCAGGCTCATTCTGGCTAAATCTCTTGTAAGAATTGGCAAAGTGATAGTTCTAATTTCCCTTTAAAAACAATAAGGGGAAGGATAAGTGTTTCCCATCAGCCACTGCACTAAAATCATGACTGTTACTTTGTTTTTTATAGGCCTGCTTTGATTTAAAAGGTTTTATTTCCAGATGGTTGAGCAGCAGCATCCATGTTTTCAATACTGGCAGAAATACTCTGTCATTGCGATGTATCAGTGGAATGTCTCCAGCTTTTCCTCCTGGTGTTGAGGCACTTCTTGCACAACAGTTCCTTTTTTCCTTGTAGAAATGGCAGGGCACTTCATCCACTTGCAAAGCCATCTGACACTTGTGCATAAATCTCTGCCAGCTGAGAGAAAAAATTTACTGGGCCTTAAGTTTCACCTGTTTTCCACAATTTCAATGTCTCACTTTTCAACCACCCATCCATTTACTTGCTTTTTCATCTTGGCCAGGTAGGTCCTTCATCAGTTTATATCCACTCTCAAATTATTTTCTGTCCGTAACAAATTTCCTTGGTACCTCACTAACTGTTGTAGATTTTGCATAATTTGTGGAATCTAGCTTGAATTTGATTGCGTAGCTTGCCATCTTTGGTATTCTAACTATTCTACAGGCATGATACACATGCTTACTATGAGAATTTCAAATGAGTGAGTGAATGCATAGGATAAAATTGATGTAGTAGGAAGACCTAATATGTTAAAAGCAAGGCAAATGATGATCTGGCACAATCATTACTTGTGTCATTGCCCAAACAAGGAATGGTTTCCATAGTATTACCAAACAAGGCAGTAGTTAGTATCCTGTGAGTACAGGCACAACGTATGCATGTAGGTAGGGAAGTGAGTCAACAAACAATAAGCAAATACCATAAATGAACAATCTCTGTTTATTGCTGGCATGGATATTTCAGTGGTGAAAAGAACTTTGAAATCGCCCACAGATTATTCAAACTGAGATGGATGATTTTTATTTAGTATCTGCAAATGAATGATTTAGGATCATTAAGTCTATAAAGTAAAATGGTCAACTAATGATATTCATCTGCTGAAATATTCCCAAAGAACGGGGTAGACATTTCATATGGAGTTGGGAGATAGGCATTTACTGAGTTGGTGCATGGGCAACAATTAGAACCATCTGAACACCATGCATGAACCAATCAGCATAGACTGGGCATAATGCTAGATCATGTGATATCCACTTAGACTGGTTTGAGAGCTCATGTCATTTGTGTACATATCTGTCTAGGACAGGACAGGACACTGACATTGTTGACCTGGAGAAATACTTGAGGGATCCTGGTAAAAGTCAGCTGGACTTCAGACCTAGGTTCAGTATCTTTCCCATTTAGAATATCACCAATACATATTGATTGCCACTTTCAAACCTGTCTCTCCGTTGACAGTAGACATATCCTGCCATTATTACAACTGACACAGTACCAGAATATGTTAGAGGAAAACTTGTTCTATTTACTCTGCGGCTAGCATTAGCGTTTCTTGCATCATTGATATGGCCTCAGAGTAGGACCAGTGACCTCTCATTCCTCATTAGTCTGTCTATTATCTATTAATTGGGCATTGAGCCATGGTCTGGACTACATTGATGGTGGAAACACTATGATTTCTGAAATGGATAATCTGGATGTAGTTTTCTGCAGGAGTTGTAGCCCAAAGACAACTAAGCTGTCTGACCACTCTGGTTGAATTGCTGATTTAGTCTATTCATTGTGAGTGAGGTATCTGCAAGCAAATTCTTCTTGTGTTGCTCCAGTATGGATCACTTCAGGTATTTCTCTTGTTTTTCAGTGAGAATATATGAGTTAATCTGCTGTTTAACCCTTTCCATCCAGGTCACATGGAAAATGTTTGTAATGCTAGATTGCTCATGAAGTAGGCAAAAATCTTGAGATCACAAACTTAATATTTCTTAAAAGCCACATATCTTGTAATATTTATTTTGGATTCTAGTATATTTCAGATATTAAAACACAAGTTTAAATTTCTGTAGTAAAAGGTTAGGTTTTATTTCCATTTGCATAAAGCCTGCAGCAGACTGATTATCTTGTATAAACCATGTAGGAGCAAGAGGCAGCACACTGTTACAGAAACTATCAAACTTGTTCTATTGGCACATAATATTTTATTTATGAAAGTCTTTAAACTAAAGCAACCACTAGAAAGACCATTCCTGGGTACCTGTTCCATACAGAGAGTTAATGAAATTTTGTTTTTTCCCATGAGAATTATTTGTAATTAACATGCAGATTTGGCTAGCTTATTGTGTGATGTGACCTACTCAAAATTCATTAACCAAATGTTTGAAATGCCTGCCATGTCTTGCTTTGCTGTTTAAATTTGTTCTATATTAGTTGTGTTTCAGGAACACTATAGAAAAACTTTGTACTGTTTTATAAAGACTATTTGACAATACAGTAATTTTGTTTTTATTCAGATGACATTTCATTTCCAAATGATGCAGCCACTGGAACTGGAACAAAAAGCCTGCCTCCCATTCAGGAAGTGTCTGATGCCAGTTCTGAAAAGATCCATAGCAGGGGTTTGTCAAACAAACCACTCAAAAGTGGAAAGAGAGCAGAGAAAGGAAAAGTTTTGAAGAGAGAAATTGATGCTTCTAAATTAGATATGTTCAATGGCGATATGTCAGATTCCACAGTGGTGTCAGTCATCAAGAACAAAGAGAAAACTGTTGTGGACAATATTGAACTGACAGCCATAGGACACATATCAAACAGTGCTGAAGATTGTACAGATGAAGAGAAGTTCTCCCATTCAAGCCGACAGAAAGGTGTGCACTCATCCAGCAGTCTTGGTAAGGATATGAAGCTTGCTCAGACCTGGCAGTCTGGTACTGCAACCTTAAATAATGGTAGTACTGATGTTTAGGGGGTGCTTTGAGAGATTTATTTTGTTTATGTGGAACAGATATCAGTGATCATGTAATCAGGTGCTACTCTTGTTTCAGATCACTTTTTTAAACATTGAATACCTGTATAAAATCATAAGGTTTTTTTTTCTTCTACAGAGATATTAGCAAATGTTATAGTAATTATGGAAGTTTATCATCATTTAAGCAAAATAATACTTAGTTTATGATGAAACATGTTGTTCTTGCTGAGGTTTCCTTGTAATACATAAGTCACTAAAGGTTGTGCGTTTGTAAATACCAAAGCTTACTGTAACCATCAAGAAAGAAATTACAAAACTTAGATGGTTTGAGTATATAGGACTTTTATACTTGACATGTTTAAAAGGGTAAAACTTACAAGCACACTATTGTTACACAATTTACCATTATACCAGGTGGTTTCTTTACTTTGATAAAGGAGCAGCAAGAACCAAAACAGTTTAATAACATTTAAAAATCAAAAGCACTCCTGGAAGTCAAACATCGTGTTATTTAACGTATACACGTAGTTACAGTAATGGATTGTTTTTTTTTTCTACTAAAGTTTTAAAATTCAAATACAGAGACTCACTGATTTACATCACCATAACAGTTGTGTAACACTTTAGAATGATTAGATACAGTAATTAATTGGACATTTTTCTTTTCCTTAATTCCTAGTGAAGGGACTTGGTGGTTGAAGAGGAGGGTTTCAAGCTCTTCCATATGGTTGTTGAGCTCAGGATTTGTGATCCAGGGGTTGGAGTGGTGGAGGTTGCAATGGTTGATTGAACAGCTGCTTCCTGCTTTTCTTCGTAAATAATCCATCTTGAATTATCCTGCTGACTTTACCCAGTCCATCCATATTCAGATCTATCTCCTCAAGAGCAGCCAGTCCAGCATCAAACAACCTGAAGGTTTCGGATAACTGCTCTTCTTGGCCTCCAAGTGCTCCTATAAATGGCTGTCGAGTAACATTGCCACATCATCAGCCTCCAGCTGGAGTTGACAAACCAAGTCTTCAACTTTTTCAGCAGAGTTTCCATATTCATTTCCTTGACCCACTTTACTACAATGTTCCTGATGGCATGAAGGATATTGTAACCCTTTCAGATCATGCACAGCACACACCCCCTTCATCGGTAGCCTGCGCAAAAATGTGGCAGAGGTAGCAGGCCTTAAATATTGCAATGACCCCTTGGTCCATCAGCTGCAAAATGGAAATGGTATTTACCAGCATGTATACTACCTTGATGTCTCGGGTCATTATTGAGGATGACCAATATCTTGAAGAGAATATTCCTTCAACTCAGGAATCAAGTGTGCCTTTTCACCCAGGCATTGTCAATGAACTTCCAAATCGCAGGAAGGGAACCTTTACAGATGCCCTAGAACAGCTGCAGATTCTCGGTGTGGTACACTAGCAGAGGCTTGAGCTTGAGATCCTCCACTGCACTGCTGCCTTATAACCAGGCATCATCTCCTCCTCCTCCTCCTCCTCCTCTGGATAAAAAAAAATGCCAGAATGGACCTACACAAAATAATCCTGTCTCATCAACATTAGTCATTTGTTTTGGCAAATACCCTCCCTCATCAATAATTTCAGCCAAGAGAATAGGAAATTTTTTGGTCACAGGTTCATCAGCACTAGCACTTTTGCACGCACCTTGTTCAGATTAAACTATGAACCTCACTTACTCCTTTAAGTCATCTTAGAGACTTTTGGCTTGAGGCTGGGCAGACAAGCCACTAGGTTTGGTCTTCAATCCACAAAATTAGTAATTTTAAAATTTCCTCAATTAAGCCAGTGTGTTCTTTATCCTCTCCTTATCCTTCATCCCCACGGTAATGCAATGGCAATTAAACTAAGTTCACCCTCCTGTTTTTTAATAACATCCACTTTTTTCTCTTCTTCAATGCACTAGCACCTTTCACATTACTTGTACACTTGCTCATGATTTTAACAGCAAAGTTATGCTAAAAGAATGCTTATGGCTCACCAATACTCAAGATGCAGTGCAAGAGGGATGCGGGAGTCACATAGCACAGAACTACAGGTAGTACCCAAATTCGCCTATACATAAAAAATTTATGCAGCTCAGATTTTTTGGTATTTTCAATGAGCGTTACGTAACCTGAGGATTTGCTATAATAATAATTTGATAGAAGTCTCTCAAGAGTAGTGAAATACAAGCTAATTGCATTGAAGCATGGACCAAAAATATACTTTTAATGTTCTTACCCTTCATTTCCTAATACAGCAGCATTGTATCCCTTCTTTCTTGCCTGAAATTAGATTTTATTGATATTAATTTTAGGCATTTATAGCACTCAAACAAACTTACACATCAGGGAATAAATCCTTATAGCATGCATCAAGTGCGATTACTTTAGCATGTGCCTGAAAATGTCGCATTCATCTCTTATTAGTGGTCAATCCAAAGCAGCTTTCCATCTACAGTATCAGATGATTCTTGGATCTCAACTGGAAGAGTGTATGATAATTTTTTTTTATGCATTTCAGCTTTCCCTTTACTGGTCATTGGCAAGTTTAGCCAACCTGACTACAGGGTCCAGAAACACAATCCACACTCATGAAGGAATGACATTGTAGATCAGGGTATTGTTAAGATCCAGGATATCATCTTTAGCAAATTTTGTATAGTATTACAGGGGAGGGAATCAAAGGAATAGCAATTTTATACTGCTCAAGAATCTGCATTAAAGTACGGCTATACTCCTTCAATTCGGGTAGCAATGGCAGGCAAAAAAAAATTAATAAAGCTCGCTTTTTGAAACTAAGGATAATCCTGGCAGATATTTTACTTTTTTTTTTTACTCACCAGTATCTTGAGCAAATCTGTCATCTTCAATACCTGCTTAGTAAAAGGGTGTCCCATATGGCGGTTTTTTTTTTCTCTCTCCTAGGAAATGACTGCATGTCAACCAGACCGAGTAGAGTTTATCTTCTCTTCTGTGATAACACACAAGGCACCTTACCTTGTTTTCAGTGTTGCAGAATCTGGGAATATAGTTCTTAATAAAATTCTCCTTATCATCTTATGATGAAATTACTAGATGCCACTTCATAGCCTGTAGTGCTTCAGCTTGGAACAAAGGCATCCCTTTTTAACTTCATCCTTCAGCAACCATGTTGCAGTTTTTTTCTGTCTTTCATCCTTAGGGTATATAAGTGAAGCTGAAAATCCAATCTTGCTAAATGAACCTCCTTTATAGTGCAAGATGTATTTCCTAGCCAACAACCACTCATACATATTGGATGATGATACATTCTTACAGGGAACCCACACTAAGATCGCTTTCAACTTGAAGAGTATTTTGAATCCTACCACTCAAATGCTCTATACTTACGTGTAGACAATTTGATGTGAATCATCATCTGTCTGTTTCCACTACATAAGTAATCTGACTGACATATTCGTTGTTTCTATACTTGATAGCTTTTCTTCTTTCTGATTATCGCAGCCTTTAAAAAAAAATTACTTTTGTTGCTCAAACTAAAAGGTTTCCTTGCCATCAATGTAATGCAGAGGGAAAGAGGTGGTCAAAATCATGAGCAGTATATATTTTCAAAATGTCTCTAATGCTAGTAAAGCAAATACATACATGTCTCTGATGAACCTCCTCCACTCCTGCTATGAAACATTCTGACAGAATCCAGACCCCTAAATAATAAAATGAAAATTAAGGTATTGATTCATGATTACTATTAAGAATCTTATACAAAATCTGAAAGTAAAAGGGCAAATGCTCTGCTTGTTAAATAATAAATGACAGAATGCATAACAAAGCTGTTTTGTTTTGTTTTTTTTTTAATCAAAAATTCAATAATAAATAATGCTGATAGAAATGGTAATAAATGAGTACATTTAACCAATATACCCTACATCTTTTAGTCAAGAATCATACTGATGCAGATGTAGGAAGATCATTAGCATAGACTGTGTAGCCATACTTTGATCCACTGTGGGGTCAAATATTTTGTATACTGGCCTGTTCTAGGTACTCAAGTATTTTCCTACTTCTCCTAAAAGTTGTGTGGTGATTTAGCTTTCTATGGGACAGTTATTTGTATTTCAACCATAATACTACACCTTACATGATTAATAAACTATTTTCAGTTAACTGAGTGTTTTACATATTGCCATTCAAACTCATATATCATATTCTCTGCTGCAAAGAGCAATTTTTCTTCCAGCTGTTATTTGGAAAAAAATGAGCCCAATAAGTATTTTATTTCGTTCTGTTGTAATAAAAGTCAATTTCCAATTATTTGACCTTGTATCACTAATCTATAAATAAAATTATTCATGCAGTATCCAGCAATGTATCAGATCACAGCATCAATATTGTCATTATTATACAATCTAAAATCTAAGTTCAAAGAATCAGAAGAAAGTTGTCAGAATACTCCTCGGTTTTTCTAGATAAATCTGGTGGTGCCAACAAACTGACCACCATACAAATTTTGCCAAGTCAGGGCTGTTCAGAAAACATTGTAGTCATTTTAGATAAGCAAAGAAAAGGCCAGTGACCAAGATTCTTGTTGATACAGTTTTTTTTTGCATTCAAAAGGAATTGGCTGATACAAGAGTCCTAACAATTGTGCAACAAATGGTAGGTAAGGTATAATTAGCTTAAAAGGTATACATTTATTTGAAGTTCAAGATCATGTGAAACTTAAGACCGAATAGTTCTACCATAGCACTCTTGCTTGATATGAATTCTGCTCTTGGATATCAGAAATGTGTAAAATGCTGTAGTGCCATTCACAACATGGCAACTGTAACTATAAATTTAAGAAAAATAAAAAAAAAACTGATAGCAAAGAAAAAGGTTAGATGTATACTGCAAGGAAGTTCTTAAAACATTATTTCTTCATGTTAACCACCATAACTGAAATTACACATAGTGAAAAAAGGGAACCATAGAGCAAAAGCCACTGTTTGTAAGAAGATTATGGTGAAAAAAACCTAAAGGTAATACAGAAGATAATTTTATAGAAAGCCAGCATTAAAACCTCTTATTATACTAATGCCAGTACTTTAGTTCTTCAATGAAGTGCACAGAGTAATTCTGACAGATGAAGAACTTATAGGAAAGTTGGAGAAATTGAGAAATTCAATTAGTACTGAATGAGTTTATAAAAAAATTTTTTGGATGCAAAATTAAGATAAATATACATAAAATCAAATGACTACCTTTGTTTTGGCCTAGTAGAGGGCGACGCCAACAAGTCTGGAGCAATCTTTTCTCACCCCATGCTAAGAAGTGGACCTGGAGGTTTGGTTTGTTTGTTTACCTCTATCAGAAAAAGTCTGTATAAAACCATGTGACCATACAAACACAAGGGTAAAGGGGACGTGGCTGGCAGCAGCATCTCACACTGGCCACCACCCCACTTGTGGTCACACTCTGGCTCAATAACATCATCTACCACTTGGTATTCTTCACTTTCCTCCTCATCATTTTCTGCAGGGGTCAGCATACACATCCACACCATGTGAGATATCACCCTGAGAGGTTGAGGGACATGCATCATCCATGATGATTAGCAAAGTACTGAAGACCAGGAAAATTTCCCTGAACACCTCTATTATTAGCATAAATTTGTTTGGAATTTAAATAGAGGCAGAAAAAGTTAAGTCATCATGTTGCAATGGCCACCATTTAAGGGTTAAGCGAAAACACTTTGTAAATTTCCAACGTTCAACCTAAAAATAAAGTGCCTATTTTGAAGCATGATAATACTTCTTTAAAAATTTATATAAATTTTAATTCAGAAAAATCAGTGGCTATGTTGTAAACAAGATTATGCGAGACAATGGAAGTACTTTCACTTAGCATTAATGAAGGATATCATAAAATAATTATTAAATGTACAAGAAAGATGTTTTCATTGCTTATCCATTTAGGCTGACTTTTAAAACAAATATGCAAATTGTGTAATACAGATAAAGTAATAATCTTGAAAATGATTGGACAACCTATAAACTATTCAGAGAGATTTCACTAGAGCAAATAAAATGCAAAATTAGCCAGCAATATACTCAAAAAAAAAAAAAAAAAAAAAAATAGACAATGATCGTTTCAAGGCCTGCAATGCTTATATGGTACGTGAGAGAGAAGAAAATCAAAAAAGTGACACTGCATATACAACACATGATGTTACAGAAGTGAGGCAACCTTGAAAGGTCATGTGCAAATCACCTCCCTCTTAATCGGCATACATCTTTGCACATAACCTCATTGCAATTTCTTTTAGAAACTGGCCAGATGTGGGGTAAGTCAGTTTAGGAAGGACAACACAACTTCTGTTCCGTCTCAGTGCAATGCCGTTTCTAGCAGACTGGACAGTTAATGGAAAGACCTTGTTCGGATTGCCCAAGGATTACAGAAAAGAAAAGCGCCCTAATGCAATCAAGTATCGATATTTTTGGAAAGGAAAATAAAATTTAATGATGACTTTTGCTTATTTTCTGGTGTGTGGGAAAATATGAAACTGGCTGCTGAAGAGAGAGAGTACTGTTATAAAGTGCATAGTGTCAGATGCACCACCATTTTTTTTTACAGTGAAGATGCTCCTTAACAGTAATGTATATTCTAAGTAATCTGCTGCTTCAATTCTCCAAGTTGCACCATGTGCAGCAGGCAGTTACAAATGTATAAAATACAGAGAGATGGGTGATGTGATTCAACTTGTTGACTGGAATTTTAAAAGTCTATAATCATGTGTGTATCAAACAGAAACCGACCCACTTCATTTATTAAATAAATATAACAAAGTACAAAAGCACTGCATTCTAAACTGGAAGTCATCAACCCACTTACATGTTACATACTAATAAGGACTACCAGATTAACTCTCAGTGGTTTTTATTCTAAAAGATTCATTTAATAGTTTTTACATTAATTTCCCTTTTACTAGATAGTATGAACTCATTTATTCTATCTGACCTGTTGGCCTCTCTCCCACTGTATAATCAGAAGATGTGCAATAAAAGCTTTTTCTTGCAGTCTGAATGAACTTATTTTCATATTTTATCCCATTCAAATGCTTGTTACTATCACTGACTAACATACATTTTGTACATCACATGCATATGTTCATTTCTTAGACATAAGCAGAAATTCCATACTATTGTAGATAAGATGAACAAACTGTAAATTCAAAACTTCTACTGTTTATATCAACTTCTTATGAATTAACACATTCATACTCAACTTCCAACAAAAGACAAACATATATATAATAAATAACATTATGTAAACTATGTATACCTTTACTTGCATTTTAATTGCAATTACTATTTTTGGTTTTATCATTTATATAAATTTTTTTTTTAGAGTTAACAGAATGATGCTGACTATCATTTGATAAACATTAAAATTAGATTTTCCTAGAATGATATCATTGACAAATTTAAACAATTGTACATTTATTTAAATTAACTTTTATGTATATATGTTAGTATCTTAACTCTCCTTATCAGTTATGTGCTCTATTAGAGATTGAAGAATTGAGAGGATAAAATATCTTCTAATCTGTAAGGGACAATAAAAGCAATTGTAAACGTAAAATTTTTTTTTTAATATGTAAATTATAAACTTACAATGTTGCTAATTTCTCTTTGGTAAGAGAATTGTTGGTTTTCAATGCAAAGAGCCATCCTGTTAAGTGAATCAAAGCCATTTTTCCTTTCACTGTTGTAGTTTTTACAAACAGAGTTAAGTTTACTAGAATATATGACCAATCCCCTATTACCTTATATTGATGACTTCTGAATGACAAACAATAGGTTATTAATTATCAAGGGGATCTGTGTTACAAGTAAACGCTCAGAATGCAGTCAGTGGGTGCAGCTGTAATGTCGATCTGGTGAGAGCAAGAGATCAGTGAAAACATTAATGATGGTTTCCACTTGAAAAATAAAATTGGGAGAATAATGAAAATTCAGAGCAAATGGATGTCCCATTGGAACACTTTTCTGGAGTACAAAAAAAGTTAGACATTTATGAAAAAAATCAAGACAATTGACAGATCTGGTTTATGAGGACATGTGACCCTGTGCCACCACAAATATAGAGCCCTGCCAGAATAAAATAAGTACCAATGAAAATAGTGGAATAGCCCATGTTACGAGACAATAGAACTGGTAGAATGCTAAAGATGCCTCATACAGTTGGTGTTCAGAGTCACACTGTAGTTAAAGTTTGAGGCCAGCAGTACAGAATATTGGGCGCTTAAGTGAGAAGGTGCACAACATCATTGTTAATTTTCATCAGGCAAATGAAAGAGCGGCTTATGAGCAACCAGGATGGCCATCAATGGTTACAGAACAAACCAAAAGAGCCAATGTTTTCTAGGTGAGTCTGATCCACACATACATACCGATACTGTAAACATACAGCTCAAGGTTATTTGCATAAACTGGGCCACAACAGATGCAAGGCTTGGCAAAAAAAAAACCCTGCTTATGGAAGCCAGTGTAAAGTACATATTTGCACAAGCCCAGGAAATAATACAGAGACAAGGGAGTGTTAAGCATAAAAACAGTATAAGAGTTACACTTTTCTGTAATATACAGTAGCATTATTCAAGCTTCAGATTACAGATAAAATTATTTGTCCTTTCTTTCTGACTGACTTAATTATCCTTTTACAATTTTATTTGGGATAAGTTCATTTTTTTTTATTTTGGTATGATTATACAAATACAAACATAGGACTTTGTATTCATTATTGTGTAATATAATTCAAAATAAAATCTTTTTCATATTACACTATTTTTTTTTTGTTTTTACACCAGTTACAGAACCTTAAAAAATATCTGCACAGACCTATGACATTTTGTATATCTGCTCTGCTTTCTGATGAGTCTCAACTTCATCAGTCGTGATGAATTAATGACCAGGGATGTGGGGAAGGGCCAATAAAGCAAGCATTTCAGATCTGCTCACAGCCCTCAGTTCAATATGATGGTTTAGTGTCATGGCAGAGGCAGTGGTTTTGCATGCTAAAAAGACTGACCTGGTGTTCATTATGGACATCTGAATTTTACTGAATTTAAATCCATTCTCAGTTATCATTTTGTTCCCTTTTCCAACAAGAGGTTTTAAAGTTCAACATACATTTGCTTCAAAAAAGATTGTGCCATTTTTCACACCTCCAAAACCACCACTTTATGAGAGATACAATAGGGCTACATCTTCTTCCCTGGCCATGGCAGATTTTAAGGAAAAATCGACAGCTTTTGCAAAATTTTAACAATGTTATAATACAAATTCCTATTGCATCCATGCCACAATGTCTTAGCCCTTCATGAGGCATATGGTAAACCTACTAGATATTAGTCGTGGTTTCTACTACTTTGTATGACTCTTAAGTGTATACACACACCACAAATAAAAATTCCTTATGCTTCAAGATGCTCATTTTTTTCTGGCTGGGCTCTAAGTTTGGCTTACAAGGGTGAGCAGCCCTGTACCAGTGATAGTAGTTAGCATAAATATACAAAAAAGGGGAAACTAAATAACAGATTTTGGTTGTTTTTTTAATGTAAGCTTGATATGAATCTGTAGTTGCTAACTGAATGCTTTACAAATTGTTACCTCCTAGAATCAATTCTAAGTCTGCTTTTAAAACTGCTTAATACTCTATTGATTGCTAACTAACCTGCCTGTAAAAATAGAATGTTAGGCTTGACCTAAATGTGTCAGACTGCCTGTAAACAGTTCCCCTGCTATAAACACAGGCAAGAGACTTAAAACCTGCTTTTCCTAGCTTATAAGATCCACCTGCAACTAAACCAAACTCTGCTCACATCTTTCAAATTTCATAAACAGATAACCAACAACCTCTACTATATGTTACATCTACTCTCCTATTCAACTCCCCTTCCCTCGTTTCTAGCCACTTATATTTTAAATGAGCCCAGCTGATTAAAAGGAGAAAAAAAAATGAAGACTTCTAATAAGAGTTTCCCTATCAAAATCAAGTACCAGCTGGACTCTGGCAATGCTTCCTAATGAACAGCAGCAGCACTATGCTCTTTTACCAGGATTCTCTCTCTTGTAGGCATCAATCAGTGCACAACAGTCTTTATATACATTAAAAAAAAATTAAATAAATGTGAAAGTTAAAAACACTTTTAGATGGATTTTATTTTAATTTAAAGATTACTGCTTGTAAATCGAAGTCTAAAAACTTTTAGTCCTCTCCAAGTATATAAGACCAAAATTTAAAAAGATCTTTTGAAGCTAAGACAGTGCAGCACTCCTCATATAGAACTAACCAGGCGTTTCAAGGCATGGTACATTCTAACTTGTTCACACTGGGGTTGAAAAAGACCTGCCTGTTGAGGAAGTGATCCAAAACAGCATGTACCCAGCCAGCCCATTATCACTGCCACCTAGACTGACCACACACATATGGCATAAATAAGTTTAGTATTGCCTGAGTGTCATTTAATACCAAATAAAGTGGCTCAGGCTATCTGGATAGTTTAAGGTGGTGACACCACCACTGCTTTCCACTTCAAAGTTTATCACAGTGTCATTTCTATGGCACTAAGAAGATACCATCAGAATGGCCATTTCATGGAGAGGACTTGTTCAGGTTGCCCAAGCATCACATCACCTCCAGTGAGGATTGCTGTCTTATCAATTAGAAGAAAACACCTTTCAATAATATACTTTCTCCAAAAAAGGCCTACAAAGTGCAAACCAACCACTAACCAATCACCTTCCAGCAACGCCGTCAAAAGTTACGTATGCAGCGTCTGACAATATTGAAACTGGAGATTGAAGTTGGCACTATTTTCTCTTTACCAATGATGTCTAGATTCTATTTAGGCATCAATGATGGGCAGGCTGGAAAAATACATGCATGCTAATTGTTCCCTTACCTAGCACGATCAATTTTGTGTGGGCTGGCATTTATGTTGGTCTAGCAAATGATCTTATCATTATTAGGAAGGGTGTGCCAGATACAAGGATAAGATCATTATACCTGTAGTCATCCATCTGATACAACAGCAAATTCCCAACTATCTTTGTAGATGAAAATGCCCATCCGCATCATATACATGCACTGTTAGTGCTGCACTTCAGGTCCACAACATCGCTCTCACATGGTGTGCCTGAGCAATATCTAGACTTAAATCCAAACTATCACGTTTGGATTATCCTGGAGATGTGTTTGTGGTCACCGACCAGCTGGTGACCCTTGTCAAGGAATGGCGGAATATTCCATATCAATAATTCAATCATATGTACAAGTTTATGCTGCGGTCAGTGGTGATCACACATCTTATTAAAGCCTTTTCTGCCAATGTCAATTTGTCTGTGATCATTTTAAAATTGGTGTAGCTTCCATTTCGTTTTCACCAAAATTTAACTTCCAGAGAAATTAATTTTTTTTTTTTTTATTGGGAGTTCTGATCAATATGCAGGTCCTCTTCAACCAGAATGTGAACTTGTAAGAATGTACCAAGCACTACAGATAGAAATGTTTATTGGTTATTTTTTGACACACACAATTTCTGTTCAATTTAAAAAATGGCCATTTTAAAATAAAAAAAGTAATTTTAATTTTGCAATAAAAAGCAGATTTCAATTCTTTGCCCAGCTGATACTGAGGATAGTAAGACATTAGCATACCTCCATAACAAATGCAATAAAGTAGCCTGATCTGCGAGTGTGCAGCATTACTTTATAATATTTTATGCATTTGTAACAGGCTTTTCCAGTATATGTAATGTATATTCTAGGTCATCTGCTACTTTAATCCTGAGAGCAAAGTTCAGAGGATTAATATGGTGGTTGGATGAAACATTTCTCTTGATGATATGGAAACTCAATTGTGATGTTTAACCTTAAACAGCAGCCATCGTCTTCTGATGATCTGATGGAGAACAGCAGGCACCATCACATGACAATTTTAATTTTCCTGCCTATTTTTAAATTCAAAACTAATTCATGGCAACAATAGCAGAAAATTCCCCCGTCCTCAGTACCTCAATGATCATCATGGCTGATGCACGTCCCTCATCCCTCAACTTCCCAGGGTAAAACCTCACATAGTTTAGAAGTGTACACTGACTCTGCAGAAAATTTAGAACTTTACTTGTTTCTGATAGAGGCAAACAAACCAACCAAACTTCCATGCCCATCTCTTATTATGAAGTGAGGAACAACTACTCAAAACCTGTTGGTGCCACCTTCTGCTACACCTTATTCTGCACTCCACCAGGCCAAAAAAGGTAGTTATATGTTGTTTTGAAGTATTTTATGCTGGTTTTGTATATTTATTTTAATTTTGCATGCAAATTTATCATTTCATAAAGGAAAACACAAGATGCAAAGGAGTGTTGCAACCCTGAAGCAACATAGTGAAGTTTGGCTTTGTTTTCCTAGTTAAAAAAAGGATGGTTATCAAAATGAGGTATTGTTGGCATTCAGGTTTCCAGACACAGTAAAAAGATCAAGCTTACAGTCATAATATATGGATCCAATCCACAAGTAAAGGTTTCAGCAATGCTCTCTTGATTGTAAGCTTGGCCTTATTCTGTCAAGGTTTGATTTCCCCATCAACACAACAGTGCATAAAAAGAGACTTTCACATAACTAATGTGTGTACCCTCCTCCATGTCCAAAAATTCTGATAGAAATGTTGACTCAAGTCAGTTTAATATGTTTATGCCAATTTTCAAAAGCTTGGAAGTTTCACAAGTCAACGGTTATAGTAAGAAAAGTAATTCAGTCTCGTGGGCAATGTTCTGGTGTGTTGTAGGTTCTGCAGAAGGCGCCCAATGTCAGTGGCATTGGAAAAAGGGTTATGGTACATTTTATAGGGACATCCACTGTGGGCAGTGTCAGCAACAGTATAGAAAGCAGAGTTTAGAAATAAGACCACTAATGATGCAGTGCATATCAAGTTGCCTTTCTAGATCTATAGTTAATATACCAAAAGTGGTAGAAACTTACTATGAGTACATTAACACAATAGTCAAGGCAGAAAATATCAGTTTGAATAACCTGAAGTCGTTTAAATCTGATAAGGTTGCAGGACCCGATAACATTATTCTAAAAATGCTAAAGGAAACTACACAGACACTTGTAAACCTTTAACTATTTTTTTTTTTGTTTGTTTATTATTACAGAAAGTACTTCCCAGTAAATGAAGAGCTACAAATGTTACACCCATTTTTCTAAAAAGGTAAATAAAAGTGATGCTGTAAATATAAGCCAATAAATAGTATGCAAAGCTTTTAAAACCCTTTATTAAAGACAGTTCACAAAATAATCTAAGCAAAAATTATGTTCTGAAAAGTTCACAGCATGGTTTCACATTAAAATTATTTGCCTAACAAATTTAGAATTTATGGAAAACTTAACTGAATTTTTCATAGTAAAAAAACAAAATTGTCACGTTGCCTATTTAGATTTCCATAAGGATATTTTGATGAAGTTCCACATAAAAAAATAAAGGAAAAGATTAAGGGAATAGGTGAGCAGGGTGCAGATGTAGTATTAAATGGAATATCATCATGATATGGACCAGTCTTTAGTGATATTCTCAGACCTCAATATTTGATGCACTATCGTTTTTGATTTATATAAATTATACAAATAGTGTGGTAGACATTAATATTTAAAAGTCAGAATATATTAAAACACGTGCTATTTATTGTTAATATTAAAAAAGGACAGAAATAATTTTCAGATAAATTTGAATCATTCACTAAACTGATGAGCTAAGTGGAAAATAGGATTTCATACTAGAATATGTAAAGTTGTATATATAATTATAATTATTATTATACAAGTGACACTAAGAAAGAGAAATATTCAAGAAAAGGATTTGAGAGTAATTGTTAAAATAAAATTTAAACCAAATAAACTGTTAAGAGTAATTAACCAAAGGATGGAACAAAACTAAATGTGTTTTAGGTTCAGTGTATAAAATAATGCAGGTGTTGAGTCCTCGTTTGAGAAAGGATGGTGATTTATTAGAGAGTTAAGCATGGATCTAATAGGCTTCCAGGCCTTGAGTGTTTTAAAATACACTGGATGATTAGAAATAGACCTACCAACTTTGAATATGAGATATTTATGAAGACCTAACAGAGGTTTTCAACTTAATTAGGGGGTCTGAACTTTTGAACTAATACAAGGGGTCAAAGCGACAAATTAGATGAGATTCTGACAAGTAGAAATAGTTTCAGTACCAGAAGTGTTACATATGTATGTGCTGAATGCCTATGAAACAAATTCTCATGCTGCTTTTGACTTTACTTTTATTTTCTTAATGCCATGTATTATAACTCCTCTTAAATCATTTTCTTCCTCTAGCACTGATATCGCAACACAGTCAAGTTCAAATGAGTACCCAGCAATGAATTGTCTAAGGCTACAACACATCCAGAATACATTAACTGCCATCTGACATTTATTCAAACAAATCAGTTTTACTGATGAAAAATAAAAAAAATACAAAATCACCTTCAAACAAATGGTGATGCCAGGAATCATCTAGATCTTGGGATAGGTTTAAAATTTCAGTAATGATTGTTAATAGGTAGTTGACAGCACCTGTTTAAAACACAATAAACCTTTTCTTGAAACAGCCAGAACGTCTTAAAAACTTTTACATAACAATTTTGGTACACTGAAAATAGCATTTAGTCTGACCAGATACAACAATGGCGGATCCAGGGGGCTTCACTGGGTGCCCATGAACCCCCCCCCCCAACACACACACACACGTTTTTGGACATGTTATCCCAATAAGTCCAATAATACGGACTCTTCCCACCAGGAATGCCATCAAGCCTTGGGTGCGGTAAACAAAACCGTACATCAGGAAGGCTGTTAGTGGAGGACAAACAAACACACAGGACATATCACGAATGTTCAAGTACAGCATGTAGTAAGAAAACAAGAAACGAAATGAAGGGTGGAATTTGAAAACTAAGAACCATAATGTTAATGATCAAACAACACTTAGTATCAATCAATATTGAGCATGTGGACTTGATACTGTTGACCTGGAAAATAAAAAAAAGTGGGAGACAACATGAATAAGATTCCCGCTAGTAAGGCTTGGTGGTAGACATTTTTTGTGATCTGTAAACCTGAATGCCTTTAGTGAACCTCCATAAAAACAACCTGAATCCGCCCGTCTAATTAAGTCGTATACCCAAACCAACACATTTTCATCCTATCTCTAAATATTCAATTTTTTTTTTTTTTTTCAAAACTTTTACAAATTTTTCCCTTACTCTATCACTAAAAGTCTTGTTAAAAACATGGACCACTTTAAAATCGCTTAAGTTTTTTTTCCACTAATTAATTTATTCACTTTAAATCAACCTTTTTGCCAGCTTTAAACTTCTTTTACCCAAGAGAGAAACACTATACAGTCAGCACGCTCACTGCAATTCTCACTTACAGCTAATTCTCTTGTTAGACACTACAGAAAAACACCTCCTCAGTTTGTTATTTGTCAGTAATGGATAAGCAACTTTGTAACTCTAAAATATGATTAAATTCTTTGCAGATGTCTCTTAAGAAAAAAAGGGTCTTTCTCGATAACTGGCTTCCAGTTGGAATATCTTTTTTTTTAGAAAAAAGTGTATATGCAATTTAGAGACTTTTGATATCTATTTCAATTTTTTTTATTTGCTGTGTGTGCTCTGGTTTCTTCCTACTATTAGTTAGAGGAATTTTATTAGGTAATATACCTAACTCACACACACACACACTAAAGTTGGGGCCATGCCTAATCCACACTCCCACTAAAGTTGGGACTATTTGGCTGTCTTGTACATAGCTACAAAACATTTCAAAATACTGTCTTTCTTTCAAATAAATAACTGTAACATTCAATAAATTATTTATCTTAGCAGAGTTTACGTAACACGAACAGAAGAATATATGTTATAGTATTTGATAAGCTTCTTCATACTGTAACTAGCAGTCTCAGTTCTAAAGTTGCTCATCAGTTTTTAAATGGAGAAGTTTTCATGCTCAGATAACAGCCAAAAATGCATGCACAGAAGCCATGAAAATCAGTGGTCTTATTCAGTTATTTTTGAGCTGTAAATATGCCAAATTTGCTTTTCTTAATTAATCAGGAGCATACCAGTTTTTTAATTTGAATTAACCAGTTATCCCATATGCAAATTTGCATTACGAGCCACTCATTCTTGCTGGTACTGATGATGGCCATGATCCAAAAACAAATTACCAGAGAAGTGGTGACAACTAATAATACAGGAAAAATATGGGTCACTCTAAAAACTTCAGTTTAGTGAAGATTTCTCTGTTTAACATGGACATATAAAGAGTTTTTTTTGTTATTGTTGTTTAAAACTAAAAAGCTTCTTATGCTTTCCTGTGGTTAAAGAGTTAACAGATCCACAGTAACATATTTTTCTAATGTTGAAAACCATGCTACAGTTATTTATAGTCCATGTCTAATTTTGTGTAACAAGTGTTAAACCAAATAATGAACTCTTTAGATAAATCAAACTACCACTACTACTATGATTCATTGTCCAGCCAGAACATTAGGAACACTGCTGCAGTCCACAAAGTTCATGAGGTGAGATGCTGGCCAGGTAGGTTAAGCCAAGCATTTGCTGTCTGACCTAAGATGGTTGTCCTGCTAATCCAGCTAGAGAGCTCTCCTAAATGTGCTAAACACCATAAACTCCATCATGAAAAAGACCTATAACTCTTCTGATTCAAATGGGTAGAGACAACCAAGGCTAAGCTCATGGAAGAAACCACTGTAAACAAGCTAGTGAAGAGCAGAGAAACCTACACCAACTGGCTATATACCAAAAATGACCTGGAATTCATCAACAAATGAGGTAACCCACTGATCATGTGTTAGCGATCTTATTGATGTTTATGCCAAAATAAATAAAACTAATGTATTATTTTGGATGGAATTTTACTATATTGTGACAATGACATTTTTCTTCTTGACCTCTCAATATTTCAGCAAAAGCCAAAATAGTTCTGCTATCCTGTGGGTTCTGCATGGGAATTTAGGTGGGATGGCGAGACCAGATACCAAACTTCATCAACTTAGGAATATCATTTGCTAAATCCAGTATGATTGACCATCTTGAGTTTCAGCTTTGATTAAATATACAACTAATGAATAATGGCACCTACAGCACATGGTAATCCAGCTATATGACAAAGAGAAATAACTCTGTCAACACTTGTCCACTCATCAAACTGATCTCTACTTAATGCTTTAAGAGCAACACTGGAATTGAAGCACTACTGTTACAGAACATCAGAATTTTAGTTATCAACCTATATCTCAGTCTCTAGAATTACTGTAATCACATTCCTATTGCATTCCTGAGTAAGTATGACATGCAGCTGCTTGCTATATGTACTAGAGCTTTTCCCAGTGAGCCATAAGCCATCTTGCTAGATCAAAAACTCATTTTTTGAAAGAAAAGTAAAGATTTCTGTTTTAATCAGCAATTAACAAAAAAAAAAGCTATAAGCAAGATAAGTTTTATACAATCATCAATTTTTTTTTAAAAAATGAAATGGAAATTAGCTTGTTTACAAGAAAGAAAACTAAATAGACCAAAAATGTAACATGCAAATATGGCAAAATAACATTGTTAATGGTGTACTTAACAAAGAATGGTGATGGAAACAGCATTGGGGAGAAAACTGAATGTTCATTCATGTATGACTTATTCTTCATTATATATGCAGGCCTTGACACAATTATATCATTATTTCATAATCAATTAAATTAAATATTTATGGTGGGTTGGTTGGTTGGTTGGTTTGTTTTTCTGAAGGAAGTCACACATGTGTAGTCAGGTGATGAAAATCTCACTAGTACAACCGCCTGTTTTCCAGACTTACTTTATTACAGAGATGCAACTTTATTAATATTACGGTTACAAACAATACTTTTCTGCAAAATAGGAAAAAAAAAATAGATATATATACATCTGCTCCTTATAAAATTACAATTTGTACTAATAGCTTTTCGTCAGCATAGTAAATGAATTCTGAAGTAGCAAACTGTTAGAAACTGTTCAATTTAATGATAGAAACTATACACCTGTAGCTAATTGTTTTACTGTATTATTCCTAAGTAGTGGTTGCTACTGGAAGATATGATGATGTAAAAAACTGTGCCGATGGAAATATCTGCCAACATTCCTTGCTTAGAGCAACTAGATGATCAGTTTTTAGCTATTTCAACTTGTAAAATTTACTATGATTTTTTTTTAAAATTCCACTAGCTGTTTACTGGGATGGCAATTGATAAAATGCTAGTAACTTGGGACCATTCTATTTGTGACACTAGACTCACCAGCGTATTTTGCTTGCCTGTTCTGACAGAGAACGCAAAAAAAGGTTGCTAAACGATTTTTTCCTTTGACACTCTAGATTATCTAACACAGAGATCAAATCACAGTTAAAAGGCAACAAAACTTCATTTGGATCCAATCTTCAAAATACCATATACTGTTATTTTCCTTTTCCCCTGTATAACTTTCCACAGCCAACAATTTGAAATCTGTCTGATGCCTAATTGGCGGAAAATGGCAAGCTGATGGTGTGTCTGGTGTTTGACAAAGCACTGAGAGCTCAGTTAACTGGCCAGTGGAGTTATATTATTACTTTGCCTGCATGTTTCTTTGTTGTTGTTACTCTTTTTTTTTTTGGTTCAACTATCTGTCTGCTTCTCTTTAACCAAAATTACAACCATTAAAGTTGGCCACTACAGAAATATTCAGTCTTGCTCAACAACAGCATGGAAGGAATCCAATAGACAAGCTCAAATATAGACTATTTTGCTATTAGAGAGAGAGAGAGAGAGAAAGTGTGTGTGTGTGTGTGTGTTTTGCACGTGCAATGGAAATTCATTAATTTAAAAAAAGATTATCCCCTATTACCAAACATTTTAAATATTAAAACAGTACTACAAAATCTTTGGGGCAGAAAAAAAAAAGATAGTAAGTGCTCTCTCTGTTTATTCATTATAAAGTAGAAGAATTTCATCTCCAAGTGAAAGAAAGGTTCAGCTGATAGAACACGTTGAAAAAAATAGTAGTGTTTGAGATCAAGAGAACGTAGATCCAAACAATGCAATATGAAAACATGAAAATTCATTTTAATTTTCGCTCATTTGTCATCTATGAAAAACAAACTCAAGCAGGAAAAAACAAGACTTTTACAAAAATATTTTTTTAGTTTATTGAAAACTTTTTCAATTCCTGTTAACTATATTCATTTTCATAATCTTCAGGAAACATCATTTAGCTTCACTTCTACACATTTGCTGCAAAACTGAACTGCATGATTCATACATACAAGAAAAAAACTGTCCTTAAATATGCAGAAAGAATCAACTTTCAAACAGATTCTCTCTCTACAACACTGTCATAAAGTAGGTAAATGGTTTAGCTTCACAGATAATCAATTTTGCATAAATTGGCCATACCAAATTTAATGAAGATATCAGATGTTATTAATCAGAGCTTCTAGGTAGAATACAGAAAACCCCCGACTATTTGCGATGGATTCAAACAAATAAACTTGTTGAACACACACACACGCACACACACACACACGCGCACAACACACACACACACACACGTGTGCATGCACAAAATCAAATGCAAATCATAAAATTTTTATTCAGCTGGTTACTATTGAAATGGCAATGTGTAGCAAAATATATGCAAATATTGTGGCAATGATTTATCCTTACTGCTCATCTGTTTTACTTATTTTGATTGTCCTGGTGCAACTCATAGCATTTTTCACCAATCTAAACCTATTATTTTTCTATGATAAAAAGAATAAACATTTTAGAATTTCAATTTTAAAATTGTATTCTGCTCAAAAAACACAAACTTTTTGACACTTCAGTCTTCATGATATAAGGAAAATAAATGCAAAAATAAATGTGCTAAGGGTGCTACAAAATTGGAAGACCCTCGTATTACCTTTCCTAGTAAATCTCCATTGAAGTTACAAATCAATAAAGCCAAATGAGAGTCCTAAAATAAAGTCTGGAGGACTGTTGATTTTTAAAGAACTGCATCATATGTCACATATTAAAGAATTCTGAAGTTATTTTAAGTGAATATCCAAGTCTATCAATAGAAAAACTACAATAGAGTTATTCAGCAATCTTAGGGACATATACAGGCAAACCTGTCAAACGTCCCAATTTTATTGGAAACAGCCCATTTTTTTTTTTACCATAGAAAAATATCCAAACAGGACACCTATTTTAGTGACTTTTCATTATTGTCCCAATTTTCTTTTTCAAGTGATCAATGCCATTGTTATTTCCATTCATCTCTTGCACGATTGAGGTTACAGCTGCACCCACTGTCAATGTGCTTAGTGTGTGACCATAGTGTTTACCTGTATCCGTTGGGGCTACCAATACCTTAACACAGATACCTCAGATGCCATTGCTAACTAACAGTCTACTGCTTGTCAGGCAGGAGTGATCAACATAGAATTATAGGTTATCGGTTTCTTTTTTGTCAATTACTCTAGTAAACTTAACTAGAGTTTGTAGAAACTACAAAGGTGAAAGGAAAAATGGCTTGGATTCACTTAATATGATGTAAACCTACAATTTTTTAGCAGAAAGTAAACAACCATCATCATAAGTTTATAATTTCAATGTATATAATATATACATTTTTAAAAATTTAAGCATTGACAATTTTTGTTCTTCTCCCTTTCAAATCCAGTCGATTTTTCAATCTACAACTCCTTCATAATAAATAAAGTACATGACTAATAAGGAGAGTTACTTTAAATACTGACATCTATGCATATTAATTTGCTTTAAAAAGAAAAATATGTTAAATGTTTAAATTTGTCAATGATGTCATCAAAAAATTTAACTTTTGTGTTATTTTATTTAATGATTGTTAACATTCTATTATATCAACAACAAAAAAAATATTAAACAACTAGAAAATGTTTACTAATGACAAACAAAACTGTTCAGAAATAAAACCAAAAAGAACAAATGATAATTGTAATTAAAATACAAGTAAAAATGTACATAGCTTAAATAATATGATATTTATTATGTATATAATTTTTGTCTTCTGTTGGAAGTTGAGTATGAATATGCTAATTTATAAGTTGATATAAACAGTAAAAGTTTACAAAATGTACGTTAGTCACAGTGACGGCAACATGCATTTAAACAGGATAAAATCATTAACATGAAAATTAATTCATTCAGACTGTAAGCAAAATCATTCATTCAACAAAATTTAGCATCCACGTTGTGTCCTGATTTTTTGGCATTTTTGTGCTAATTTTACAAATTGTGGGGGAGTTGACATGTCTGTATAGATTAGCTTCTTCCTCTAACATCAATCTGACTGCAATAAGTCTTTTCTACTAGTTGAAGAATCTCTATGTCCTGTTTATAAAGTCCTTTTGGTGGATAGATTCCTGGTTCAATTTCTATTCTCTTAAGAATATACACATAGCAGCCTTTGTCATCATTAATAGTTGTGATGCTACTTTAGAGACACGAGTATCTCCATGTCCTATCAAGCGTATCATCACATTTTAACACCTATTAGTCCATGCTCGTGTTTTGCAGCTCTCAGCATACTAGACTTGGTCTCAGCTTCCACTGCATCTTTCCCAATATGGACAGGCACATTCAAGTCTCTCCATACTGACTCAACAGCTTGAAATCCTTTTTCCTTTTCCAAATATAGCCATGCTAAAAACAATAAGGCAGGCAGCTTATTTCAAAAGCTTTCCCAACACTTTGGGATACATAAAAGATACTTTTGAAATGGTATGCACTAAAAAAAATGGCAAGCTGACTTCTTAAGCCTTGCTTTTCTAGTATCACTTCATGAATTCCTAGTCAATTGATTTTACATCTGACACATTAAGGAACTCAGTAGGGCTGCATTCAGCACACCAATGTCAGTAAATCAAAATTTACTATCATGTATATCTCCGCAGACTTAGATGCTCTAATTTTTTTTTACCTGATACCTCCTTTGATCTCAGAAACAATCTTGGTCCAATTTTCAGAGACAGTTCTACCACTGTTTATCATTCTCCCTTTATCTGCTTTACCATCATTGCATACCATGCACAGGTTCATACACTGGTAAATCATGCCCAAATACTGCACCAGTTTTACCTTTCTTGAATCTTACAAAGTCGTTTCCTTATATCTCTTTTTCCACCCATGTTTCCATTTTATACCATCTGTAATCCAGCAAAAGTGAGAAAAATTGCAGCAGCAATTCAGAGATTTAATACAAATAGCAGACCAGTGACCATGTTAGAATTTCAAGCCAAAATCCATTGAAGCTGGCATACTACAGAGTCAAAGAACCAATCAGAATTATTCATACATCAATTTTGTTTTTAACTGTGGCTATTTGGAACTGATGCAAAAATCATGCTTTTACAATATGTCTTAACTAATTTATGATCTTTTGAATATGTATTTAGTTCAGAGTTTCTTCTTAGTTTAAAAAGGTTGACAAAAAACCTTTTTTTGTTTAGTTTAGAAATAATATCTAAGGAAGAAATCTGTATAATGACAAATGAACTGAGGTACATTTTTCAATAAAAATTTAATTTTCTTGAAATACGGCAAAAACTCCAAATTTTGGGCCAGAAACTCCTTTAAGGTCTCTTGCATCCAAACAGGTGAAAACCATACTGGCTGATGCTTTTCTCAGGGAAAGTGACAGCTCACACAGAGACGAAAAGATACCAACAACAAAATGCCAAACGATACAAACCACACAGTAACTTTATAATGGGTTCAACCAATGGAAAAAGAGAGACTATGAATCTATCGTCAAGTAACAGATAATCTATTTGACGATTCATTTGGTAGGTTAGTATCATATATACTGCGGCTTTAAAACTGACTACTTGAAATTCTGTTACATTTAAAACCTGTGTTATTTCAGGTAACAATTTAACTACCATCCTGACGGTTGCTTGTTTCTTTTTTTGTTTATTCTCTTCTCTGGAATGTATCTATGCTATTTTAAGTCATGTATTCAGTTTGTTTTCTTTTTTATTTTAGAAGTGTTGAAAATGATAAACAACTGACACTACGGTTTCTTAAAACATCAAATTACCAATCTGAAAATCTGCAACGTGCTACCATGAGTCGTAGTTGCTATACACCTCTCTATTTATATCATTTGCCAGACTGCAGCAGCTATGCAGTATATATTTACAAACTATTTTCAGTAATCTGCCTGCTCTGAATCTTACATCAGTATATTTCTAACCTGAAGCCATCAAGTTCAAGAACATTAAAGCTTACATTCAGCTGACAAATAGCAGTTATTTCCTGACTTTTTTCTTTTTTAGCAAATAACTAACTTTTCCCCAACCTGTTCAGATTTCTCTAAGACAACATCACATTGATAAAACTTAAATCCTAGAGTATTCTCCAAAACCTGTGCGCCACATTGTATATAACAGAAGACCACTGTACTTGGAAATGTATTTAGGTATTTTCTCTGTTATAACGACACTAGGTCTCTAACCTAAGTTTTACTAATTATCTTGTATTCATTTTAAAGCCAAAGCAAATTATTTACTATTGTCTGTTATTTGTTTAAAAAGGGTCTTGCATAGTTTTATACCATGAAATTGAAGGAGTTCCTCAATACAAAATTGTGCGTTCTTAATCTAACCTGGTCATAATACTGTAATGACTAATTACCAAATGCATATAAAAATTGACTAAATATTCTCATTCCAACACTTCAAAAAATGTCATCTTAAGGTTTCTTTAGCTCTTTAGAAGCAAGAGTAGATAAAAGTAGTGATCTCAAACATACAAATGCCATCTTGCAAAACTATGATTTAAAAAACTGGTCATTTTAAACACTATGCAAAGCTATGCTGCAAACAATATTCTTTATGGTTTTCTTGACAGGAAAGCTGTGCAGTTACTCATATAAATGTCTGAAAATGATTGGGTGTTATCCTTATAGCCCTGTAACTGCTAGAAATTAATTTAAAACAGAAAATGAACATTAGTTTTCCTTCAAAAGAAAAAGTACATATCTTATCCTGTTAAACCATCCAAAATTTTCATTTATTCATCAAGTTAAAGTAATAAAGACACATGTTTACAGGATATTTAAACCATGACACTGTTAGGATTCTGCCAATGAAAATAACATCAAAGAAAAATTAACAGTAAATTTTAAAATGAAAAAAAAATACAAAATCATCCACAACTTTAATATTCAGGTACCTACTCAAGCAATATAAACAGGTGTCCCTTTAAAAGTAACTTTAAGCATTAATGATATTTAGGAACATATGTAGAATAGTTGCAATAAATGAACAAAACTATTTATTATTTATTTTCTAAGTTGACAGAAAATGGTATACTACCTCACAATTTCCCTGATAAATAGTTAGGCTAGATGATTATTGCCCCTAACCCTAAAAAAAGGTTAGACATGAAACAAAATAGAAGTAACCAGAGGAATATAAGTGGAGTGTTTAATTGTACAAAAGTGGCCTCATTCTTATATTCTAATAATTATGATTATTTTTAATCAGTTTTGCTAATTCTCCAAGACAGATCAATGGTAAAAGCAAGCTCACACCATAAACTCCTTTACCTGCTCAAAATCCACCAAGATATGTAAACCAACTTTCTTTCTCACTGAACAGAAGTGGTATCTTGAGGTGCTATCAGAAAATGGTTAATAAAGAATTAATAATCACTGCTGTAATGAGGCAGTTGGTGGTTTAGGGGTTAAACTAATGGACTGCCAAGTCCAAGAGCGCAAGAGCAAGTTAGTTTGACATAGCACCCAAAGTTTCTTCTCTCTCTTCTTCACTAGTCGGCCATGTGGATTTCCTCCCACATATAAAAAGGAAGAGTTCTAGTAGTTTACTACTACCTGCTGGTCTAAAGTCCCAGGCCCTTGCTATCTAGCAAATAAACCTGGTGAAGGAGTGTAGTGCCATGGTTGTCTCCCTTGAAAATCCTGTAATGCAGATTTTCACCAGGAAATCCACAGATAAAAGAACAGCTATCTTTTATTTGTGTTAAATGATTTCTGAAAAACAGGGGGAAATCTTACTTAAGCCATGATGTTCTCTGGCCCCCTCAGTACTAGTAAACTTGGCTGGGCATTACATGTAAAAAAATAAAAAGAACAAACATAATATTGTAGTAAAAAAGTGTTTTTCAAATTTCAAAATGGTATGAAATGCTGTAAATGATAAGTCCATCCTATCAACAGAAATCTTTTCCTACTTTTATCTAAAGCCACAGTATGATTATCTTTCATCATACAAGCTAATCATCTTCAGTAATAAAAAAAATGTAATTAGATAAATAAATCAATCAATTTGGTGCTGTTAGTAATAAATTAGTTCATCCATAAAGAATACGAAACAATGGATATAGAAGTTATGAAGTCAGTAGGATATCAAGACCCTGTCAGTTATAGATCCCCTTTATAAATCATTGCTTGGAGTGCTTTCAAAATATACAGTAGACAGACAAAAAAAAAAAAGCCTGTTATTCTAAGTATCCTAATATCTGACAGAGAACATGTACTAGAATCAGTACATTCTAAAATGTGTCGGTTTGTACGAATAGTGGCTTTATATTAGTTTAGAGACTTCCTACTCTCCATAATCCTCTACAGCACAATGTTATTTACAAATTTATTTTTTTTAATTATTTAAAAAAGACAAGACTTTTGTGGGTGGGACAGGGGCAAGACTGAAATATTCTAAAATGTTTTTAGCTTCTTAATATATACATTTTTTTTTTAATTACAGTTTCCCAGGGTTAAAAAAGGCTAAATACATTAAAGGTATTTATAAAATGATGCGAGTAACCAGTGATAAAATCCAGAAAATGCTTTGTTTTTACTTTTATTTTAATAGGTAATCATCTGCCATGGTAATTTATTTACTGAAATGTCACTGTTTCAGTAGACACATTGCTGAATTACACACTAAATTCAGTTGTCTCTTAGACGCCCTACACCACAGATAGTATGTAAGACAGAAACCTAATCAAGTTCTGTTTTTGTAACCAACTGCCATATTTATGAGGTCAGATGGTATTGTTTAACCCCCCACTTCCCACAGTAACCAAGTGAGGAACCAGCCACTCTGCCAAGGTGAAGCAAGCAATTAAGCAGAAGTCCATATTATAACCCTTAAATTTCAATTATGGGAAGAAACCATAAAAGTCAATTATATTGTTAGGCTCAAACTATTGTTCCTAAATATTAAACATATTAAAATTTACAAATAATAGGTTAGTTGTTTATATTGCATTCCCATGATGCTGCCATCATTACTTCTTGAAAATTAGCATTGTTTCTTCTTTTCCTTTTGACTGGCAATTTGATTAAAATGTCTTTTGGTTTTTTGCAAACAATGCTGGTAAATTTAAAAATGAGATTTGCAAACCTGTTACTGAATTTATTTTTTTTAATTTTATTAAACTTTCAGTTAAGACTTACAAATAAGTCATGAAGACAGAACAAAATTCTTTACAAACACTGAAAGCTGCTGTCAGATTGACAATTGAGAATAAAGAATTTTAAAGTAGAAGGGTATTACCACATTTGAATAGTTTTCATTTATTATTCCAATTTTTTTTTTTAAAGGAATAGGTCATTAACCTAAGTAGTTTAGTTCATGGTACATATAAATACATTGTTCGGAAATTTAAATATAGTGGAATTAAATAAATCAAACAGACTCTGTGTCAGTGTTGGTTAACATCATCCACTGAATAAGAAAAATGTATAACTTGTAACCAGAAACACATTTGGAATGTGAAAATGGGGCAGCAAATTAGATCAAGGTTAGTAAACCCAAAAAATGTATCAAGTGTAGTCGTCAAGTAAAAAAGAGAGAGCACCATATAGATTAAAAGACATCTTCAAATACTGGTCAATGATGTTTTCAAAAATAATTTTAAATATTACATAATTATTGTTAGCATGTTAAAAAACATGAAATTTTTAATACATCATAGACGTCAAAATATTGAGAAAAAAAGTGTTTTGGTATTTTAAAAAATGTAAATAGCAATATTTTGTTCTTTTTTACAAAAGGCGTACTACATATATTCTAAATTATAAACATCTGTTTCCTCACCCAATGTCAACTGCACCTCTACTATGACTGTAACACATTTGATCAGCAGACATGTCCAAGTTCACTACTGAATACTATTCACCTAAGAGCAGACAAATTCTGTCAGTACTAACATCTGGAATTAACAAGGCATGAAATATGGGTCAAGGATCATGTTTAAAATGTCATTATTGTCTAATACTAGCCAGATATATTTCTCAAGATCAGACAATCAAACATCAGTACTGTGCCATGCTGTACTACTAATGGTTTTTTCTGTGTTAAATGATTCTACAGTTGTCTGATAATTTTTTAACCTATATCTTAGTAAATTTGAACTTCAAAAATATTATGATTATTGTACACCCTCAAAGCATAATGTGCGTATGTGCATGTGTTTTTTATAAAATGTTTGCTTTAAACTTTACTTCAAAAATATTTGCAAAGAAAGAAAATAAAAGTTCTCTTTGAACATTTTACTCATTGTAGAGTATTAAAATTCCCAGACTTAGAAAGTAGATTTTTAAATCACTAATATTTTCCTATGTGCATATCAGATTTTCTCCTGTTTAACGTTCTTTGTGCAAACTGCCCACTTACTTAATACTAAATTTTAAAAAAAAAAAAAAGTTAGTTACTAAATTGTGCAATAGAAAAGCATAATACTGTGTGCACGATATGCAGTTTCTATATTTTGACTAATTATAAGCTTAGTATGTTAGCATTGGAATGGTTTCATCTGCTAATGCTTAAATAGTTACAAAAATTGATCCAGCACTTTTTAAAGGGATAGCAAAATATGTATATCACCAAAATAGTTTTGATTTTTGCTTTCCTGGTTCCAAAAGACTATCTTATGATAATTTAACAACCTGTACTTAAATCTGATGGCTTTTCTTCTTCTTCTTCTTCCAACCCTTGCAGTTTTTATGCACTAAACTGTTCAATGAAAAACACAATTACAAAAAATTCAGAAACTCTATAGTGTGCAAATTTTCTGAGAACTTTCTATGTAATCATGCATGTCGTCTGTAGTTTAAACTCATGGCTATGCAACCTGCTGCCAGCAAGAAACTGATGAAACAGAAAACAATTTCATCATCAATCCCAGAAGTTAGTTTGTGGTTTCTGCTTCATCAGTTGCATTACAACAATGAAAAGATAGAAGTAGCCTGAAATTCTAGTGTTGTGTTATTTAGTGCTTTAAAAACCTATTTATAACAGCTGTTCTATTTGTTCAAGTAATGTTTTTGTTTGTTCAATCATTATTTTGGATAATGATAATTATTCTTGAAAAAATATATATTCCTCAAGTGAAGTTTATAAACTCAATTAAAAGATGTTTCTTGTAACTGTTTTACAATGTTTGCTTTTTATTCATTCTGTTATCTTGTTATTAGCATTGTTAGCTTCAGAAATAGTTAGTCTTAGAATAAGGGAAATAGGGAGTTTTTACATTAAAGTAGTTGACAAAGTACTTTTATATCATTTGAAAAATTCATATCAGAGGAAATAATGTGTTATAAACAATGGAAAAAAATTTGGTAGCAGTGCTGAGAAAAAGATTTCCTGCCACCTCAGGAAGATCCCACGATTTATGTCATCTACTAATTGCCCCTCCATGAGTCAAGTGCCTAGCTTCTGGTTACTGCTCTCTGTGGCTCTTTCCCCCTAGAAGTACTGCTTTCCTCTTCTCTGTCCTTTCCATGACTTTTTTCTATTTTCTGCCAAAGGCAAACAAATGGCTTATTATGACCTCATCCTCATCTGATGCCAGCACATCCTAAAATTTGTTTTTTAAGTTGAATGTTCAAATATCACCCAGATGCTGAGATGTTTTACTGTTAACTGACAGTGTAAAGATCTTTAAAATATTAAATGAAATAATACAATTGGTAAATAAATTTTACATATTTGAAATCTGTAAGGATTTTTCTTTATTTTTTACATTATAAGATTATTCTTGAAGCAAGGTTTAGCTTAGTTCTCAAAACAGCATATACTAATATTTCTGTAAAACAAACTCATTCAAGATTTAAATAGTTTTTTCCCTTTAAAAATCCTTTTTCAGTAAATATTTTCCACACCTAAAATTTGTAAATCACCATGGCATCCATTAAAAAAGCACAGACGTCACATCTTAAAATGTTGTTTTTACCATGTGATACAAGGCAGTTTCCAAAAGTTAGATAAAATGTATGTACAGATAGAGATGGGTTAACAGATTAAAGAAACAAGTTTACTTAAAACTCTAGCTATGAGAGGCAAGTGAGGGAGAATTTTTTTTAACAATAGCAAAACCTTGTTTATATAAAATAGTTGAGCATATCTGGGAAAAACAAACAGAGATGAGAAAAAGAAAAAAGTCACAACCTGCCATCAAGTTTTACTTAGCTGCTGATTATTTTATTCGGAGATATTTTCCCAGATGTAAATGTGGAAGGAAAAAAACTGTCGGTCAGAGTCAGTGCACATCACATCTGCTGTGTGGGTTGCTTACTTAGCTGATGGTTCCCTCAGGCTTTGTTTTACAAGATTGCAGAACAGGTGAGAAGTTTATCCAAACTTTTGGCACATGTTACTAATGTATGCACAGTGAAACCAGTGAAAGCTGGTACATTGGAATATCAGTATTTACTGTGCATGTGATACCCACACCCAGCATTCAATTTTAAAAGGGGAATGCTCACACAATAACATCAAATGTCACCTTACTCTATCATAAATAACTGAGATAAAGACAGTCTTTATATGGTATTCACTATTCTTTCATAGTAAATGCCATGCAAATACTACATAGGGGTAGCTTCCTTTCCTGCAGATGACAAGAGATTAATTTTATCAAAACTCTGGCTTTGTTAATTATAACTAACAAACAATAACCTGCCCACACACACACACACACACATGCATAGGATGCCACAAACAAATAAGTTTTGGGAAGGTCCAAGAAACAAGTCATTTGCAAATCACTCAATGCATTTCTAAAAAGTGCAGTACATTGAAATAAACACCATCATAACAAAATACAATTTTTTTGTAATACAGAATGAAGTAACACTTCTGAAATGCAATAAATCTGAAAGTCACAATACACCAAAAGTTTCTCTTCGTTACTCATTCCAGCAGACAAATTATGTATTACATCAGTAATGGAAATTTTCTGAGTCATATCCTTGTTGACATGAGTTACCATGGTTGAATTCAAGCATTAAGCAGCCGCTGTAGCGTGAAGATAAGTTTTAAGTCAACACAGACAAGAAAAGTTACATTCAACTGAAGGATTTGATGCAGGAATGACAAGATAAGTTTCATTAATGCACACAGTTCTGTAAACAAATAACAAGCATTACCAAACTTAATGGTTGGATTACATCAGTTACAGATTTTTGGGAATCTTCTGCAAATCAGCCATAAGGTCTCCTGAACGACCATCATCTTCATGAAATTCCACAATAACTTTGAACTAGATGGTTAAGCTGGTCAAGTTCACCAATTTTTGATGTAACTGAGTGCAGGAAAATCTCTTTGATTTTCAGCACAGCTCGAAAGCTTGGATGGCTGAATCTCTCTCTTATCCCATTTGTAGTTCCGATTTCATCTCTCTCACTGGAAGTTTTCTTAAATGACCCAAACAAGGTTGAGCAATGTCCTTTTCTTTGCCAATTGCTTTGCATTCTCAAATACTTAGTGAATTTCTTATCATTTCTGTAATGCTGCCAACTGTGAACATGGCTACCTTACAACTATCAACTGCTGTTATTTTGGATGACTTACTCACTTTGCTAAGCCTGTCTGTCTCTATAAAAACAGGAATGGCTATATTTAAAGCAAACATGAAATCAAATTACTTCATCCTTTTAAGCAGGCTGCTTGCAGCTGATGCAGTATTACTTGAATCTGATTGAAATATTTAGTAAATTGCTAACATTTTCGTGATTTTGCTGGAAACTTCAGCACATAATTTAATTCCAGTGAGGCACAGTGGAAAACAAAGACATTACTTAATCTCTTCGTAGTTCTTGTAATAATCATTCAAGTCGATGAACACATTTTGGGAGATCTCACATGAAGTTAATTGGTTTCTATTTAACTACAGACATCTTTAATCATTAAATATGTTAAAAAGCACCCTGAATAACAAGATTTAAGGTGTGTGTTGTGCAGTAAACATAAACACACCCTTTCCACAATGGCTGCAATATACCATGCAACTTCTGGCTTTATTCCAGACATTACTGACTCTACCATCATAATGACCAATAGAGTTTACAGGAAAACCCAAATGCTAAAAAGTATGTAGTATTAAAGATACTTCAACATTTGTCTCTTTAGGAGACTTAGCATCCAATAAAAATCTTCATGGACATCAAAGTCTTTAATAAATAGAGTGAGTTGCTGCTTTCTTGAAGAATGTCATTTTTTCAGCAATACTGGTGAAGTATTTCAAATTTTCAATGTTGGTGGTAATTTAATGCACGATGAAATAAAACATAATATCAAACATTTCGTTATGAACATCATGACTTATGCAGAAAATCTGACTTACATTACATCCACTGCTTATCTTGACTATCTTTCTTCCCTTAACTTCAGCAGCAGCTGCACAAATTTGTTCCCATAATCTTTTCCAAAAATCCAGAAACTGCAAACTTTCAATCATTTTTGTTAAAGTATGTCTGGTTTTGCCACTGTTTATGTTGAGCCGAACATCAATGCATCTTTTCCACAGTAAATTCTCCATTTTACAACTGCCTCCAAATGTTTGGTAGGTGACTGATCTATCTTAAATATTTTCTCTGATGTCTTTCCAGATGTGAACCTTCTTTGATAAAAGTGTATCCAACGTTTTAGTTAGTAAATGCTGTCTTAGCAAGGGTCACACAACCCTGGTGACAAAATGCTGCATCCTTTTTCCCATCCTATTCCAGCTACTTTCAGTCATCAAAACAATCCTTCTGGAAGGATAGCAATTTCTTTTGTTTAGCATTTTCCCCTCTGTATGCTTTCTTTAGATATACTGTATGTATGCTTGGTTAAAGAGGGTAAAGACAAATTTTCTTGAAATTGTGAAACAGACAGGATTTAGACCCCATAGACTAATTTTCACATGGTTTTGTAAATGTGACTCTAGATGCCATGCTTGATAAGGTGGTACCTGTACCAGCAGTAGTTATCCCACTGGTAGCTGTGGACAGGGTGAATACAATAATACATGCTGGGGTAGAATTAATGGGCAAAACTGTTGATGCGTGTGAAGTGAAAAACTGCTTTTGAAAGATTGGTTTACTGGAGGTCAGCAAAGCCATCCTAACCCGGACAACTGTAGAGCTTATCCCAAGCCAGAAATGTTGGTTAATAGAAGTATCTTTGCTGTATTTATTCCTGTATGTTTGTGATACAGCTGCTGAGCTAAGACATCATCAGCTGAAGAAGTTTTACTACCAAAACTTCATGGAACATCTTATCAACAATGAAGCTAAAATTGGTGACACTGATACTTTCCAGACGTCATACAATTTCAAGGATGCTGTGTGCAATTTTGCTGCAGATTGGGAGCATGTTTCCACTGAAACAGTATAAAAGTGTTGAAAAAAACATTGGCCAGATGCTGTCTTTAATAGTAATCCATATTCCAAGGGATTCAAAGGATTTGGCATAAGGAAACCACTGAAGCAATCAAGGCATTATTAGCACTTCAAGAGGATACATTGAAAGAGTAGACTGGCACTGATGATGATGATGCTCTTTTGATGCATGTTATTATGATCGATGAAAAAATTGCAAAGTATGTTCTTCCCTACCGCAGCACCAGAAGACCTGAATGGCGATTTTGATGGTGAAGTGGTGGCTAAAAAAAAAAAAAAAAAACCTTTTTGTGAGGTTCTACAGGATATAAGGATTTTTCTAAGTTGTGTGACTCTCACCCAAAGCTCTTTAAGCAGAAAATTTATGCCAGGTACCAAAAAGGAAGGTAAGACTCAACAAGATAGATATCAACCAATGAAACAAGTAATGTTGCAACTCTTCACAAAAGCTTTAAAATGGTCCGAGTGTTTTACCGGTCAAACACCTACACCGACTGCCACTTGGTCCAAGGCCAGGATTGTAGTCACTGGCGAGATGCTGGCCTCAGTTGATCCAGATGCTTCCACTACTAGCCAGTAATTACTTTGGAGACAAACGTGTATTTAGGAAGCAAATATTTAATGCAGCTGTATTACATTAGTTTATGTCAATAAGTCCTGTTTTGCCTGGCATAATCGTCATCAGTTATGTTAGCTTGTAAAGAGCCTCAGCCCAGCAATGTCAATAGATTTCACTTGAGAATATGTAAAATAAGACTATTTCATTCAACAACATTAAAACTGTGAACTTGTAATGTAATTTTGTATATAAGAACTGGATAACTACACCATATAAAACTTTTTTGTGGCTAATAAAGGTAAAACAGATATTTTATTATTCCGTTGTTATTCATGTACTTTGTGTTTGTTTTTTTCAGGATGATTAAGAAAAAAGTTTGGTCTGACCCCTTTCATTATAATGGGATTTCACTGTATTTAAAATAAGAAAAAATTTCTTGCTTGAAACTTCAGTAGTGGTTTTAACAATTTATTTAGAATTAATAAATTTACTAAGCTCATCACTGGACTCTCTGTAGAAATTCCACTGGACTGACTCTACATGACAAATGCTAGTAGAATCAGAGATGTATACATGAAACCTACGGAAATTTACATCTTGTTGAATGCAGACAGAGAATGTAAATGTAGTTCGGCATTTAAAAATAATGTCAAATGTGTGTTGAATCATAAAATCTGTGTACTCTTTTCCAAAAAGTACATCATTTTAGGGGTGGCCAGTGGCCAAGTGGTTAAACTAATGAAATGCTATGGTTGAGGGCCCTCACCTTGCTTGAAATGGTTTATTCTCACTTTTATTTACCAGTAGATGCATGAGTTTTCTCCCACATCTAAGCATAATGAGTTTTAGTTATGCCTTCCCAGCACAACCACCAAAGTGCTGCAATGAGCCTCAGTGACTTGGTATGGCTTACTGAGGGTCTTGATTTAAAGCTAGTATCATTACCCTCCTGTTTCTTACTAGTAACCAATACATACAACTCTGCACATCAATTCTGGGAGGATCAACATAAGCTTTTCCTACCAATTTTAATTTCTGGGAGATAGGTGGACTCATTCCATGTTCCCACTCTGTATCAGTAGCTATGCCCCTATGCTCAAGTTGACATGTCATCCTTAGATCATCTGTATTAGTTCCCTATAGAGTGCAATCAAGTGATGGAATCTTGTAGCATGTAACTAAAACTACAGTTTTGTACATGGCTACATTAAGTAATGTTAATTTACCCATTTACTAGCAGTTCAATCAATGTATTATTTTATTATCATCTATTAATCAACAATTTTATCACACCACAATTCTCCTAAAATGAAAAAAAAATAAGTACAAACTGTGAGTTGATTTAGAAAATATTAATAAGTATTTGACAAAATGTCCACAAATATAATTACAGTTGTGTTTAATTAAGATTTTAATATTAGTGTTACACTTTTGGGATTTCAAAATTTCTTATTATGGATCATCAACGCACATTTTCAATGTGTCATGGTCAACTGATCACACCAACCTGCTTTGATACTAAGCATCGATGTGAAAGTCACTGTAGCAGTAAGCTGATCAATAGAATTTGTTATTCTTTTTCTTAATTTAAGCAGCAATCATCTATTGAAATTTTACCATCTCTTAATATTTACTTAACAGTGCTGAAAGATGACAATCACCTCAGTATCTTACAATTTCAATGTCCTGGCTTAATAAGGACTGGATTTTTCTTGATGTAGGTTGGCTTTAGAATTGTATTACTCCTGGTATAAGATTAAGTTGCAAAGATATTATTATATTCTGGTGTAAGGCTACTTGACCTCATAACTGACAAAATAGCTAAATATGGGTTCATTATGTAGAAATCAATGCAGGGTTACTCCTTTGGTTTTCAACCTACACTCTGGTTGAACTTCAGAATTTCTCATAATCAGGACATACAACCTTAATTCTACATCTACCTGTAACCCAGGAAATATCACAACAAAATTTTTAAAATATTAACATTAAAAACAAAAATACAAATTGCTGGTTAAAAGAGAATAATTTCTGTCTCCTATTCAACAACGAAAACAAGTTTTTGCATAAATGAGACAGATACACAAGACTGGAAGATGGGTTTAAATTAGACATTTAGCTAATAGTATATCTTTGCAAGAATTCATTTGTTGCTGGTTTTTTTTTTTTTTTCAGTTGAAGGAATTTTGTATCCCAAAACACCTAAAATAAAAAATGTTTTAGGAAAATAACAGAATATTTTTTTAAAAAAGTTATTTCAGAGTCTAACATTCCACGGTTTCTTGCCCACCAATTTGGAAAAGGGGGCACCACGGTGTATTACTGGGAAAAACACAGGTCAGCACCTAAAACAGATGCACTTACTTATTTTCAAAGATATATCCCTGACAGGCTCTCACAAGTTCTGGGTCTTACACTGAAAGTAATATCTTGCACAAGAAAGCAAAACAGTGTGCTTATCTGGCCAGATTAATCACTTCCTGTAAAAACTATCAACAAATTTCGTGAAAAATGATTAATTAGTAATCTGGACATTTGGAGAAGAAAAAAAAGCAAGCAAGCAAGCAAATATGGTGAGCTGTAGTGAACACGGTGACAGCACGCACACCGTTACCACTCGAAATTCGGAGTAAGAGCATATTTACTGAAAAAACAAAGTTACAAGTTTTCGTTAAATTTAAGTGGTTAATTTAGTGATGAAATGCATGGTTTGAAAAACAAAAATAAGCTGGTTATTCAACTTTAATCCTCATCAAACTAATCAGTTGTGCCTTTTAATTGCTTTGCAGATTTGTGACAGTCAAGTCATCAAAGTTAAGGGTTTTACAAAATGTGTGGCCTCCAAAGTCGTCAGACTTGTAGCCTGTTAACTTTTTAATGGGATGAAACCAACAGCTGGATAAATATGACGACATCACATGGGACGCAGCTATGGTGCTACATTTTAGAATACTGTAATGCCTGATAAATGGATATTTAGGATTAACATCTTGTCAGTTGAAGAAACCCACACCAAAAAGTCACATACTGCAAAGCATGTCTGTCTTTGAGGAATGCTCTAATAATGTTCTCCACATGTTGTTCCTCTTTATCTAAGCAAGCACCTTTTCCAATCAGTTGTCTGTCTACTGGTACCATTTAGCTCTGAGTACTTAGCAGTTTACCACCACAAAATAGCTACTTGTCCAGCAGACCCAAGACACCTATTTTTTGTAGAAACAAACAATGGATTTTCTCTATTGCCATTCGGCTGTGCTGTGATTTCCTGGAGTTGAAAGTCATCTTTTCCAATTGCCTGCCGCTTTCATAAATTGCCATCTGTCCTTGACGATGTTATCTTTTGTCCTGCTTATTTTCTGTCTCAATTTACCCAGTAAGCAGTCTTTTTTTGCAATGAGTAACGGATATCAATATTCTAAATGGTTTAGCAATTTCTCTTTAAGTTATTTGCTCAGTATACAGAGGAAATACAGCAGTTTGTTTGCCCTAGTCATATCTTATACCACTTCTTGCAACGAACACATTATTTTAACATTTTGATGTAGAATGTTATTTTTACTGTCTGAAACATGGAAATTCCTTTGCTCTGTGGCTAAAAATGCATCTTTTAAAATTGGTACATAATAAAAAAATTTCATCGGCTTCATAGCCAAACTGTTCATTATCCAAAACACTCCATGCTCAACACAATACTGGATGTTACGATGTGGCTGACAGAAATTATGTTCATCCCTTGATGTGTCTGAAACAACAAAATCTACCTCTGATGGTGGATTTAGGCAAGGCATTCACTGATCAGACCAGACAAAGAGAGCAGATTATAAGAAACAATTGACTCCTAAAATAGTTTCATGGATCCTTGTTTTAAACTGTATAACATATGCTTTTACTTGTTTTCTTTCTGTAGTTTTATTTTTTTTTCTTTTTTAGTTTTTAAGATCTTTTTACATACAAATATACATGCATATAGATACAGATCTGTATGTGAACATGTAACTATGGGCATCTAAGCAAACACATGAGCAATCAGTGTTATAATATAGCCATTCATCAGGTCACAGTAACCTAGTGGATGATTGTCCAATGTTCAGGTTATTGCTTAGTTGGTTTGCCATTGTAAAGAGGGAGGAGATGGCTTTTGTCCAATAACCTTGGGCCTTCCAGGTGTGGGTGTTCCTGATGGACATGTTATAAAAAAACAAAGAGTGAAGGAGCAAATAAAAACAAATGTATGGAAAACCAACACCAGCATGAAAACAGCAGTCTTCTCCATGGTCCCAAAATAATACCAACTGCAAAACGAAGATGATGATTCAAGAAATCATCATGTATAAGTGCAATTTTAAAGATATTTTTTACCCTTTCTACTTGAACAGCTAGTGCAGAAAGGTTTTCAGCACTTCAAAGGTGAATACTTGGGTATAATTAACTATGATGAACATTTAAATGGCCCAGCTTTATTGTATGTACATACACACATTAAAGTGGAGACAAGAAATAACTGAGTGATTTTCTAGAATCAAAATCAAGAAACATTCTTTTTATTCTGTAGAACAAATCTGTTGTAGAGTTATAATAATAATAATAATAATAATAATAATAATATAATAATAATAATAATAATAATAATAATAATAATAATAATATGTTGTTAAATAAAAATTAATTAACATTTTTTTGAAAAAAATTTATATTGTGCATTTTTGTAGTGCCCCTAGAAATAAAGTGTTTTCCTTAAAATTCTGGCCTAGATCCACCCACGAGTTAGCTTGATCCCTCAGAAGCATAGTACAAAGGGTGCTAGTAACAACCCATAACAAGGGTCGTTTAGTAGTAGATCCTTAAATTATTTAAAATAAAAGCTGTTTACTGAACTAAGTAGGTATCCCTTTATATCTTATGAATTTATTGCAGTACATTTATTGATGCAATTATAAAGATTAATAATTTATTTAAAACATCTTTAAATGAATAGCATCATGTTAATCAGCATAGTTGAAAACCATTAAAAATAAAATTTCATAAAAATTCATCTAATTTTGACTGAAAAATAAGTGGTGGAGTATGGAACCAGAGTCCAGGTCATAGGTTGGTCAGATCTGGTTTAATTAACTTTGGTCATGTGTAGCATATAAATGTGGGAATTTACATCCTACAGAGATAGACATCAGAGAGTTGTCATCACCACCTACAAATCCTTTGTCTTCATTCCTGGCAACATCGGAAGATGCTCCATAAAGTTGTGAAAACAAAGATACTGCTCTGTCAGACTTTCCTCAACAGCCTTATCAGCCACAAAATACTGCTTGTATCCTTGTTTAATTACTATTTACCTGAACCATAAGGTCACAATTAGAGGGAAAGACAACAGAAAGCAATTTTCAGAACTGCAACTACCACCTGATGACAGCAACCACCTGTCTTTCTCAGAAGACAAACTTTACAAGTGGGCAGGTACAAAATTAGATACTTCAATTATTGAGCAACACTGTTCTGTGACGCTTGCATAGAAGTAGACAAAATTACCTTGCTGTTCGGTGTAATTATCAATGAAGCTCGAAATTTCCAGGAGACAAGTAGAAATCTGTGTGCAGTATACAACCAATACGTTCATAAATGAGAAGGCATTTCTGTACCTTCAACAACAACAAAGAAATTTTTATATGAAATGCTAAGAGATGCACTAATAAAACTGTAATTATCAATAAAACAACTAACATCAAAAAAATAATGGAGCAAGCATTATCGCAGGGAAATACTATGGCTGCCAGCGACTTATATGCACTGTGGTGCTCATGTGTATCACCTGATCACTTCAAAGACTAAGCCACTTCATATATAAGAGATGCACCAGGCTATGTACAGGAGCTTGGCAAACTTTAAAAGAGTAATAAAAAATGTAAGTGCACTTATCTAGATTTCTATGTCAAAGAACCTACTCTGGCATCCTCTACAGAGCTAAAGCCCATATGTTCTACACATCAGTTAACATGGTCTTCTGCTGTCAAATCAGTGTTAGATAATTATGAAGCTATCCTGGATGCTTTCCAAAAATCAAGTGAAGAATCTGGTGTGAATACTGTATCATGTGCCATGGTATCTGCACCTGCTTGTTGGCGCCAAAGAGTATTTTAAGTCTTTTCATCTCTTTACTGATTTTACATTGTCTTGAAAGTTTAATAAACTAATATATACACATGACTGTTTCAGGTATGCTACCACTAAGGAATTAATGAAGGGTCAACTCCAAATGAATCAATATAGTTCCATGAAATTGTTATTCAGACAAATTACACATTTTCTTAGTGTAACTTAAATGCCCTTTCCCTTCCAAGGAAATGTAAAACTCCAAGACGATACAACAATGTATAAGCTTCCCAAAAACACAGCCAAATCAGCTGAAGGGTTTTATTGCATTGTTCTCTTTAAATTGATTGATTATGCCCTCATTAATATTGAGTACTTCTTCACATCCATTCACCTAAAGTAACACAATAAACTAGTCACACAAGCTGAGTTACCAAGAGAATACAATCTGATATCCTACAAAGCAACCACAAGTTAGGCTCATCTCTGGAACTTAATTTCTTTAAGTGGCAGTTTTCTAAGAAAAATGCTGATGAATACAGCACAGGTTTTGTTTTAGAGAAATGACCCCAGAAGTTTGCTGCATGTTGCGACACTTCAAAGACATCTACATCTGATCTTGATGTCTCCTGCAAGTTCCGATGTGGCTAAAAGGTCTTCTAGCATGCTATGACAAATAAAAACCTGGCTTCAAAGTTCAACATCACAAAGGAGACTAAATAATCTCATGGTTTGCTATGTAAACCGATAAAGGTGCGCTGAAACTAATCTATAGGAAATCACAGATGATTTCACAAACCACTCACAGATACCCGCAGCAGTGTCTGGAGCAAATTTTATTTAGAAATCAAGTAACAATACAGTATTATCATAATTTCATTTTGAAATCTGCAACATTTTCTGACTTATCATATAGCATATCTAAAAACTTATGATTGAATAAGTAAAATGATAAGATATACATACATCTTTCAATTTAATTTCTGATGTCGCTAATTTCTAAGCCATATTCTTCTTTTATCTTTTTGCTTTACAAAATGTTTCTTTATAACCTGAGATGACAAAAACCATAAACTTTGCCTTACAAGTTCATATTTAAACAATTCAAGACAAAGCTTTGCTTTAACATTACAGATTTTATGTATAGCTGCTTTTAACTGTATATTTATTTATTTATTTATTTATTTATTGCTCAATGTGCATGGTACAGAACTTCTATTATAACTGTTATAATAAATCTCATTTTTTTCCCACTTTTGTTTTTATTCAATTTCTGGACCAGACCCCACACTGAGAAATATACACACACCACCCCCACAACTTCTCAGCAGCAAATAGCACCCAAGATAAGATGACAGTTCTTGGTGACTGCCCTTAATTCTTATGAATCCAAGATTCAAGTTAAAGTAAACAGTTTATATTTTTTGTTTTTCTTTAAATGTTTTTTTGTCTCTTTTTGATAACAAGTCAGATTAAATGAAATTCTGTAAAATTTTCTTTTTCCTTTAAAATTACTTATTTACCTCCAAACCTTTATGCGGCTGAGTTTGTGCATGCATGTTAATTAAGCCTTTAACCCAAACTTTTTTCTAATGTATGTATATACTGATCTTATTTGATTTTTTCAAAATTATCACTGAATATAACTGAAAGCACAGTACCAAAGAACCAGATTAAATTTTGTCCATTCATAGGTATTATGCAGTTTTCTACAGGAATTGATTTCTCTTCTTCTGATTCCACAAAATTTGGTTTTACCTCAACTTTTTCAACAGGCATTTAAATCAGGAGTGCATCATTATCAAAACCAAAGTAGAAAGCCATGTTAAAGTGATCCCTTAAAACCAAGAAACTGATTTCCAGAAGCTGGCTAATAAACTAATAATGAGAATTCATAAATAAAAATATTATCCAATATAAAATGAGTTTTTAATGAACAATTCTTGTTGTTGTTATCATCATTTCATAAAAATTTGTGAAACAAATATGAATAATTAAAAAGTTGGCCAACTCTTAACCATTTGTCAGGGCAGCTAAAGAAGAAAGCAGTTGTCCTTTTAAATTATATCTGCACGAGACCCCTAAAATTTGTTTTCACAGATCAACAGTATGAAAATTTAAGTCAATGTGCCCTCAAAGATGAGCAAATTTAAGTTCCCCCACTACTCTTTTGAGAAACCATCCTCCCAGCTGCTTTCACATTCTTTTAAGTAAATTTGATTTCATAGATAGTTGGCATTCTTTTATCCGAATGTAAACAGTGGCAGTACCAATGTCAGACTAACAAGAATTTAAATTTAATAAATTTCTACACATTTTTGTTGCTTTCTTTTTTTGCTATGGATTATAAGATTATAATGTTTATCCTTTCAGCAGGGCTATTATTATTATGGAAAAAAATTCTCTTTCTTTTTTTTCCTTTTAAACTTTTCCCCAGATTTCTACATTTCATTTAAAAAAGCTAGTTTTCTGACCCACTATTCTGCAGCCATACTTTCAAAAATTTTAATTTCATTTATTTATCCATGTTAAACTAACAGAACTTAAACCAAGAAATAAAACAGTTATTTAATTAACCATTGTTTCATAAGATTGTTTACTTTATGCAAACTGAAAGGGGAATAGTCGAGTGTATACACTCCACAGAAATAAGATGTGGTGACAGCGGTGTGTACAAACTTAGCAGGTATTTAAATGTCAACTGTTTAACTACTTCTCTCTAACTCTAATATATTGTTCAGCCCAATTTATGGCTATCTCATCTGTCAGGTCAGTATTGCTAAGACGTTTTTCCAAAAATATTAAACCAACAATATAGTTTCTAAGGTTGAATTACCATCTCTTGGGGAACACCATCAGAGCAATATTCTGAAGCATCAGGAGACCATTAAGCTACCAAAAGAAATAAAATGTTAATACAGGAAGCAAGAGAGTAAAAACAAATGCACTTGACAGTGTATACTGAAAACAGCTCATCATCTACTTAACACATTGACTGAAGTGCAAGGAAATATTATAATGGTTCCCATATATTTGGACATCAATATTAATAAACACTGAGGTTGCACCAACCAGGAAAGAACGTGGCTTTAAAAGTATGTATGCCAAAGCAATCATTATCACATAGGTAGGTTACATATGCATCTAATCAAAGTTACACTAAATAACAATTTTTTGAAACTTCATTATCTCAATTTCCCTTATTTTTAAATAATTTTTGCTAAAATGGCAATTTCACCAATACTTCCAATTATGGGCACCTTGTTTGCAGTTTACATAACTGACTGACTTTCTCTTTTCCATGAGCTCCCAACATGTTGCTTATATAAGATTGCATAAACAAGTAATCCATAAAAACTTCACAACAAGGTTCCGTAAGGAAAACAATGCATGGGAAAGGAAGAATATTAGTTATTCTGAGTAGCTAGTCAAAATTAAGATTCTTAGTTTTGCATACTAGTGGTTACAGGGAAGTCAAATCAAACATTTTAAATCCTAAAAATGTTAGGAATAGGCAAATAATGCATGGAACAATCTTCTGCCTTGTTGTATGGTTTTTCAGCATAAAAGTCAATACATTTGAATGTGCAATGAACAGGTGGTAATTGAAAGAGAAAGTGGCTTTACAAATGTTGAAGCAGACTACCAGTCTTTCTGAATATAATTGTATATATAATTTGAAAACAAAAATTTTTTTTCTTAAAAAAGAAATTACAACAGAACAATAGAATAGATTAAAAAATATATTTTTCGTAGTGGGGTAGTTTTTGAATAAGTTACTTAACATTGACCCTAAATAGCAAGATGTAAGCAATATGTTGTCAACAATTCTCTCTTTAGAATTTTTTTTAACTACTAAATAACTTGAAGCAAAGGAGAAAACTCTTCAAAAATATATATTTTTAATAAAGGAAAACATATTAACTACATAACTAAATGAATGAAACTTTTTACATTAAGCTCTCAGAATCTGATAATTGTTTAAAATTTGCTTTTTAAAAATTAAAGAGACTTAAGAAAAGAGGTAACAGTAAATAGAAATTATCATTTTTAAGAAAAATCTAATAACTTACTAGGCATACTGCAGATACCTAACTATCTAGCCAATGCTCAATGTTGTTTGAAATACAGTTGTCCCCCGGTATTCGCGTGAGTTACGTTCCTAGAGCACCCGTGGAGAGTTAAAAACCGCAAATATTGGACGTGGTCCATAAAAATGCCTATAAATGCCAATAAAAGCAAAATATAATTTAAAAAATTTAAGTAAATATATAATAATAATTTAATAAAAAACACAACACTCAGAGAAACACTCAGCAAAATACTTGAGATAGCTACACGCGGTAAACTGGGATGATGCTGGGATGCATCTGCCTGAGACAGCGCCTCGTGGGCAGCAGCCAATCAGCAGCGAGGAGAAATGAATAACGCTGTTTGATTGGCTAATTTCAAACCTCCAGCCAATAGCGTTTATTTTATATTGATATTTTGCTGAATTTACATTAGTATTTATATTACAAAATTAGTAAATTATATTGGTATTAATAATTTAGCGTTAAAAAGCGTGAAAAAATATATATTGCCACAAAAAAGCCATAAAAAAATCGCGGAAGATATTTGCTATTCTGCGAATATGCGGGGATTTTCACGAACAATTATTAGTTAGGTTCTAAGGAAAATTCCACGAATAACTGGGGCCGCGAATGCCGAACTGCAATTACGCGGTAGTTGAATGTATACCCAAACAATCAGTTTCCAGATTAAAATAAAGTATTAAGAAATAGACAAAAAATTAACAGAGTTTTGTTGTTAGTTGGTTTTATATCACAGTCACACCTGCCTGTACTGCATTCAACTGGAATATGCAAATTTTTAATCTGTTACAGTTCACCATTATTGCAAGTGGCATTAACATGATGTTGAATTACAGATGCTAAATGTCACTGAATAAAGACCTGTCCATGACATTCATGCATGCATGCTATACCTAATCATAAATCTAAAATTAATTATTCATACACATGTGGGCGCACACTAATTTCTTTATAGGTAAGCATGCAAATTGTAATTAACTTTAATAAATTTACACATTAATAATGTATTTATTTAATCATGAGACAATGGATCCTTTGATAAGTGTACATGGCAGACCACAAAGACATGTAGTTGTGAAACATCTTGATTTATCTGTATTCTCTATCTGCTTTATCAAAGTAGGTGCCTAGGTCATAAGGTTTGCATACAGAAATTAGTATTACCCATGTCATCTTTGTACATATTCTGCTTGGAACAGAAACTTTAAAATCACAAACAACAAAGATTCAACAGTATTCAGTTAAGCAGTACTTTATATGGAATGGTCTGGTGTTAATATATATGATGTCCTATTGTAGAAAAATAATTTTTAAAAAATTAAAAGTAAATTTATTAACTTTAAACTCTAAAAAAAAAAAGAAAAATACTTTTACAATGTTGGGAAAATAATTAGATTTAAAAAAATCAAGTAAAACTGATTTAATAAAATCACACACAGTGCCAACCCAAGAAATGCATACACACTCTCCAATGTTACAAAAAAGGCATTTTCTCTCTCAATGCTAAGACTTGTTCCATTTGGAAGCTCACAGATGATGATAATGTGCAACACAACAGCACACTCTTGGCATCAAGTGTTCTCAGCGTGTGGCATAAATGTAGGGCATTTTTGGATAAGCACTTTACCTGGAGATGGATGGGACAACACAAATAAGTTGAATACTCACCAGACTCTCCAGATCTCACACCAGCAGACTCTTTCGTTCAGGGCATATTGAAAGACAAGGTGAATTCCACAAAACCAGCAACTGCCCATAAACTCAAAAAGGAATTGTTGGTGCTACCACAGCTATTCTTGAGAAAATGAGTCACCATGTGTCGCAATGCTGTCAGACGCTGTTGTTGTTGTCGTGGACATTTTAAATGCCTACTGTAGTATGTTGTTTGAGATATCTGACATATAAAGCAAAAATTTCTATCTAGCAATGTATTTATTTACTAGGCTATAGAAGAAAGATGTATACATTTTTTTTAATGATACCCTATATGCAGCTTTAAATCTATAGTAGTGCATGGTAAATTGAGGCTACCCTACTCTACAAAATCAGATTCCATCCAGCAAAAATATCCACAATGCAAATGGGCTCAGAAGTTGCTTTGATGAAGTCATTACCCAAGCTATTTCTACTCGCATGTTTGGCATTTCATAATCGTAGTCACCTGGAAAGCTTTTGTTGTTGTCGTCATTTTTCACCAGCACCAACAGCTTTGTCCAGTGAAGCACAGGAACACAATTATTCTATTTGCCATGTTCAAAATTTGGTAAATTACTTTGGTTCAGATCACACTGTACAAAATTACCATCCAAAATCTATTTTATAAATCTGTCTGTCTGTCTGTCTGTCTGCTATGTGAGTCATCTGTGAACCTTCACAAAAACACAAAAAAATTCTTTTCTCCTCTCACTTTCTAAACCAAAAACCTTAGCACCATGTTACTAAGAGCATTTCTTTTCTTAGCCCTAATAATGTCAACAAGTACTGCGCTTAAACAAAATCTTTTATTTCTACTAATCATTTCCAGAATTACCTGCCTTGCTAATAACAATGGGTAATGTGAGTAATATTTTATATTACACAATATATATTTTATATGATAGTAATATTTTGCATTTACTGCATCTTCACAATACTACCTGGCAAAAATCTGTTGCTGAGTCATTTTAAATAAAGAGCAGAATACATGGAATACTGCTTTTCCAATATTTACCACTGAACAGTTTGTTCCATCCTATTATTTCATTCTCAGCAGGTGATAATTTTAAGTATCTATCGTACATATTCAGATGTTCTCAACATCATTAGGTTCTTTAATGTCATCTCATTCGCTCCCCCACTCACTCAATCCCTGTCTGTCTGTCCGTCTGTCTCTCTCTCTCTCTGGTGTACACAGACAGCAGCTGAGATCCACACAGCTGTAATTATTTACCCATGTCATAATATTTCAATAAACAGTCATGCAGGAAAGCTCAAAAGCCCCATTGTGGGGGGCTGAATCCTTTCCAGAACAGACTATCACATGCCACCATTCAATACTGGTCCTAAACTATTTATCAATTAAGATTTTACTTAGAGAAATTCTACCAACCCTGGGAGTGTTTAGTGGTCAGGGCCCTGACCCCAGGCATGAACCTGAACAAAACATAATATGAAAACTCATTTCATAAGAACTTCAGCACACACGGGATTTCAAATTACTGAATGCCAAATGTCACATGAATAATTATTTCAAATTAGAGACCAAAAAATTGTTTTCAAAAAATATTTATAACTTAAAAAAGGGGAGACAGATGCTTCTTGATCCAGTTTCCTAGCTGTGTTACCCATTAGCTTCCAATTTAGCTTGCCACTAAGGAGTTTGAACACACAAGGGTTAAAACCGTTGTTGCTAAAGTTACCAGAACCTTATTTAATAATGGAAAAATCAATTTTAAAAGTAAAGTTAATGAGCAGCAACAACAAAAAATAATAGAATATACATAATCATATAGCTTCAGGAAAGAAAAAAATGGCAGTTATAATGACCATGGATACTGTATATAGCAATTAAGATCTTCTGGATAAGCCAGCCAGCCACAGGATCCAGTGGTGCATGTTAGACTATAGGAAAATCCTATTAGAAGGATCAAGAAGCTTGAACCATCAAAGAAAACCTGCGCACATTCCAGGCAAAAGTGCACTATTGCCAGATACATCTAAAAACTAAGTCCCCATCAGGGGGCTAAATCAAAAGCTACTCCAGGACATGAGAGTACTTTGTGTGCTACACTAACACACTGCTCAAAGTTAGAAATTGTTTTTTAATCTATCTATTCCCCAGAAATCTTTTACATGGCATAGCAAAACTAAGAGTTATAATGGCTCCATTTCACCTGTATTAAATACTGGTTAAATGTCTATGCAACCATAAGACATGTTTAACCATATATAATAATTGTAATTTTAAAAAAATTTCTAATAAAAATAGCTGCAAAAGATGCATAATTTTAACAGCATAAATGTACTGAAGCAAGTAGTCAGTTGTTAACTGTTGTTGTTTACAGAAAAAGCAACATATTATCGTAACATTGTAACAAAGTATGCCTTAAAAAACTTTCACAAAAAAATAATAATTTGGCATCCTACTTAAATCATTAAACTAATTCATCATTTGTCTTAGGCTATGAATTTGTATTGCATTTCTTTTATTTTGCAGATATGACTAACAGAGTTTTAGAAATCTAGATATAGACTTTTTCCTCTCCAAGAGCCATAATCCACTTTTTTTTCTATTCATACAAAGCTGGTGTCTAAAGACTAATGCATTTCAGTTTGGAAATTGTTTTGTGTGAAAGTTTTCATTTGCTGATATAAGAAAGGAAGATTACAAAGCATTCAACAATGTACCTTCAGTATGCACAGACATTTTGCAATCTTTTGTAGCCATAATATCACAATGGAAAGAATGCAACCTAATCTCTAGGAAATAACCTTAACCCTGACGAGTCAAAGTATTCACAACAACTAACTAAAACAGTAATTCCATTCACCAGTTTAGCTTATAGACATGTGAGAGGAGAACAAATTTATATTAAAACAAAGTTATTTCATTTTTCTGTTGGACATAAAACCACAAATCATCTATGTCTCTATATTGATTGGGATTACTATCAGGCCATTTTTCTTTAGTACTGTAATGAATAAGACATGGGTATACCAATGAAAGACTGCTATTTTATTCACACAAAATATAAAATCAGTAGTAACCACTGCAACCAGAATTTACCATCAATGGTGTACTAAACAAACAAACATAGTTCCTCACAAAAAAGTGTACAATCCTTAAAAAAATTTGTGTGCATGAAGGGTTTTTATCAGAAAAAGTGATGCCGAAGATAAGCCACCAGGTGCTGTCTGTGACATCTAACAACAAAACATAACTGGATAAGCTGACTTAAATGCTGTTTCTTTTTACTATTTTCTGGTATTTCTATGAAATGTGATTCGGGTGCAAATAGAATCACAGATTTTTCCAAATGATATTTTTACTATAATTAGGGCTCATCACTTTCAATATGAGACTCATAAAATCTGGTGAAACTCCAGCCTAGTAATACCCACTTCACACTGAGCATTAAGCAACAAATTGCGTATAATGATGATGATCCATAAGTAATTTTTTTTACCACTAATTGGCTTTACTGTAATATCTAAAAGAAAAAGATTTTTTTATGTATTAAAGGGCATCTTTTTAAAGCCGTTTCCCACAATACAAAATACACAGCTTATGCTGCTTCAAAATCCAGAGCATCTTGTGTCTCTTATTTAGCCCTCTGACATCAACACTACTGAAGCTAAGCAATCCTATGAATTCACAACTCTTTGGCTAGAAAAAAAAAAAAAAATTTCAAAAGTCTTTAAATTATTTTTCAGCCAAGAAAGTGGTTTCTTTTCAAATGTAGATCCCCTCTAATCTCAATCATACAACTTCACTTTTTTTGTTGTTTTTTTTTTTTAATTTTAAAATGTTTGTTTGTTGTTTTTTTTCAAACTTTCTTGTCTAACTTCTCTGGGTCTGGCTTTAATGGTTACTAACGATTTTTCTCGCTTCAGGATATCCCACAATTTATTATTATTACACAATGTAAATTATCACCAATTATTCACAGATGCAATCAATAGGAACACTTGAAAACAGAACGCTAATTCACAAAGGACCAGCCTAGCTCAAGGCAAACCCCTCAACAGTTTGTATCTCATTTACCAGATGAAAAGACAATTAAAGTGTTAACCATGTGCAAGAACTTTAATTAAATGTTCATAATTGCCCCTAATTGCTCAGTGCACCAAAACATGTATTTCATCAGTTTTACCCTGCATCATTTCCCCACCATAGCTGCACCAGCTGACAGCGTTAAAAAATTTAAACAATTACAAGGTAATTTCACAAATTCTGATTATCCGTTATATTTTTAATCAATTACTATCCTTATTAAAAATACGAAGAAAAAAATAGTGGGCTAATTATTCATTTACTGATACTTTGATCTTAAAAAATAATTAACATGCTTTCTGCAAGCGTTAATTTCTTCTGAAGCATACTGTAAATTTTATTTTTTAATACAAAGACTAATTTGGCCTTTAAATAATAAAGTAATTTCTTACTTCCCAGAGCCTTTGGTATAGTGAGAAATATGCTGATTAGGGTCCTATTACCCTGGAAAAATAAAGTTCAAAAACCATTATGGACTACATTTAGAAAAGAACACTATTCATACTGATTTGAGAATCTTCTGGAAGTGTTTGAATATCACACCAATCATCAAGATGTGTATTCAAGAATAAGCTTGATTAATTTGTGGCCTGTTTATAGAGGAACATCAAATGGGCTGTCTCTATCTGCATCATCAGGCACCCTGTGAATGAGGCTCATGCTCCAGTGCCTGTGAGCAAAGAAATGATGAACAAACATGAAGTAGATTGCACCCCCCCCCAGCCCCTATAAGGATAGGGGGGATTGCCTTTCCTCAGACATCTAAAATAACTCTTTCAGTCCTTGCATGAACACTGAATGCCTTTCTGAAGCTTACTTTGTTAGTTTAAATCCTACCACTCTGATACTGACTGACCAGAGGTCATCTGCCAGTCTTCTTTTTTAGATATTACACCTTATACCCATAAAGAAATGTTACCATGATAATCACCTTTTAGTGAACTGCTATATAGAGATAGTTTCAACAGGAAGAGCAGGAAGGACTGCAGGTTTAGATCAGATTGGGCAAATTACAAATTACAAAAGGGAATGAAAAACAAGTTTTTAAATGGGAGGCAGATCATGAATGCATAAAACCCTCAAAAAAAAGACATCAGTGCAAAAGTTTCCAAAAAGAATATACTAGATTTCTGAATGCATACTGTGTATCAGCAATTGATTTGAATCTTTGAGATGATTTCCTCACAATGAGTAAAAATTTAGAGTAAAATAATATAAAACAAGTAGATGCAAGCAGACATCCAATTCCTAGTAAAAAATTATGGCATTGACAGAATTGTCCAAGATCAAATCGGTTTGATAACCGATTGATAAGAAATAACAGCAATTTTTTTCTTCTTAGTATTTTTTTTTGATTACTTCCATTTATGAGATCTGGTTTTAACATAATTAATTTAAAAGATTTTAAATGTTTTCTTCCACTAGCACATCTAAAATGCGCATTTGTAAAATACTCATCACTTTTGAAAAACAAAAATAAACGCACTTCCATGGACCCATCTCCACAGACAAACTGGTTAAACCACCTGACATAAAACCATTTACCAGTAATTCTTTCAGGTGCTTTTTTTCTTTTATCAAAACAGGACTCTTGGAATTAAAGAGAAGGTATCTATACATGCAATTAGATTTTAAATATTTGTATTGAAACTGCTGCAATTTCCATTTTCCTTGAAAAAACGCAACTTGTTTTTTTTTTTTAACTCTTTACTTTTACTCAATAGTTTTCTCCTGTGTAGTAAATTGTTTTCTTGGAATTTAAAACTACAGGCTACCATCATAGTCAAGGGCAACTACAGACAAATCTTGAAAAGATAATAAAATCCAGCATAAAGTCAGATTGCAATGTTTCATGAAATAAAGATTTTTTCATGTCTTTTTCACTGGCTTCTTGTGTAGATAAAAATGTATATAATAAATGGAATTGACATTGCATGAGAATATGCATGTGTGCAAGACATATTGTTCGATAGAATATTTTGCTTTTTTTTTTTTTTTTTACATCAGAGATACACTACAATAGGTGTTCAAAATGTCCACTATCAGCATCCAGAGAATTTCTAGGCCACAGTTAAATTCTATGATCTAATGAGGCAGACAGTGGCCTTATCTCTTCTTGTTTAAGTAATTTGTCAATAGGCAATTTTCTTGCGCTGCTGAATGATGAGAGTTGCCTCCTACCAATGAGAACTGCCATTTAAACTATAAAATGTAAATATGGCTTCAAAAATTCCTCAGAAGACACTGGCAAAACACCTAGTTTATATTTTGTAACTGAGTGTTTCTCTGTTATTATGACATTTTCTCTTTAATATGTTGCATGACCGCGTTTGTAAGCTATGTAACACATTTCCAATTGGGCAAAGCAAATTAAGTTGGATTTCTTGAGTTGCCTCAGTAAAAACATTTATAAGCAACTGAAACAATAATTACTATTTCAGTCATTAAAATTTCTTTGTTTAATTTTCATTTTAGAAATTGAAATTTAATAAATTATTCATCCAAAATATACTTTGGTTAATTGAATTCATTGATATGAATGCTTATTTTTTTAAATTTTGGGTAATGCGCATATCTTACTAATAAATAAGTCTTGGGTGTGGGAAATACGGCTACTTTTTTTTTTTTACATTTTTTACCAAAATTGAAAATTTTCATAATTTTACAAAAGTCCAAGTGCACAAACTAACTAATTCCTCACATGATCTTTTCCTAATATAATAAAGTTAAGCATTTCCATAACTTGCCAGTCAACTCAAAAATAAAGACAGTTGATTTTATTTCAACAAAAGAACAAAGTGAAACAACAGATAACTGAAACAAAACTATGCTAAGTTAACTGGAAAAGAAAATGGAGGACGACAAAATAATAAAATACAAATCTGAGATACTGTGTCTTCTCTACAATGTTGGTGCTTAGGCATCCATCAAAGGAAACATTGCGGTTCCCTAAGAGTGCAAAGGTTAGCTACACACCCCTTTAATAATTAGATAATAATAATTCTACTATTTTTTTTTTTAATTCAGTTATATTTTTAGGTTTATACACTATACTTCTGTTTTTTTTTTTCAGATTGACTAGCCTGCCTACTTTACATTTACTACTTTCAATTTCAAATTTGCTCTATACTATAATGGTTGATCAGCCACTCGTTTGTCTAACAAATTATATCCAAACATGAAGACTAATAGATTTTAATTACTAAATGAAACACAATCAAAATTATAACATTAAACATTTGTTTTTGTAATGAAATATTTCCAGTTCATTGCACACATGGTTTTCTATAATGAATGAACTACAGTTTCCTTGCACGTGTTACATTTTTAAAAATGGCTATAAAGTGCTACAGGTATATTATTATATACTGTACTAGTAAAACAATGATTTAAAGTAATTTACTATTACTAATCAACAAATTAATAGTAGTTCAAGCACGGAATTTATCAATTTACTTGTGTGGAATGTATTAATTTTCTTTTTAAAAAAAAAAAAAACGTAGCAGTTTAAAATATCTCGTTTCAACTGGTTCTTTTTCTATCTCCCTTAGACCATTCGCAAACGGAATTTTATGATAGGAAATACAAGAAGTTTTGAGAATCAATGATAAATAACACGACGCTAAAACTATTCCAACTGAAGTGAAGACATAAATCTCAGTGATGGGCCAAAGTGTGACAAATGCCAGAGTGAGTAGATAGGAGAAAAATACTAAATACTTTAGATTTGATCAATTATTTGAAAAACACAAAAGACTGAGCTTCTGCCAAGTACCTAACCAGCTGTGTAGGGGTAGAGCTAGAAGTGAGCACAGCCATGTAATCTAATCATGTTGCCATTTGTCATATCTTGAGTTTTCTGCATCATTTGAATCTCAACGACTCCTAGAGAAATTGAGGTTGTTTAGAATCCTCTATAATCAAAATTCAAAGTAATCTTGTAAATTTTCTCACTAATCTGCAGCTGAGATCTTTTTGATCAAATATCACCATCAGCAATCCACTGGTGGCGGTTAAGGAAAATGACCCGAATCAAATTGTTTCATCTTCATACTATATGCAGCTAATCTCAGAAATATCTGGTTCATACCTCCTCCATCAAGCTGCATTCTACTACATTCACTCTCTCTCTCTCTCTTCCTCAGAAGATGTATTATCTTAATCTATCTTGAAAAATTTGATTTTCTTCATTTACAAATGTCTGCCTTGTGTCAGATTAACTTTAACTGCACAGACTTTACATAGCAATGATAATAGTCAGCCCAATCTTTTTTAATTTCTAGAATTCACTATGCAAATATCCCATCCTGAAGCTAAAAAAAAACTAACTAAAAGCATAAGCAAGCATGTACATATATTACACCAAAACTACGAAATGGGTAATTTCACAGATGAGGGTGTAACTAACTCACTCACACCTCTTATGTATGTAATTCTTTAATTCTTTGTTTTCACAGATGCCTTTTGTTCTGCTAAACTTATTAAAAGATACAATTAGTTTACACGGGGATGTATAGAAAGCATATAGACTGAAACAGGTCATTAAAAAAAACATTACATTATTTGAAATGTTATTTCCATCAAGAATTTTTATTTAGATATTAAATGTTTGGAGATATTCAAACTTTAAATCAGTAATAACTTCAAATGCAGGAAATTAATTTGGAAAACTTTTGTAACAAAGCTGATTGCATGACATTCCACACACCTGTCTTTTCACACTCACTTGTTTTGTTGAGATTATAAGTTAAACTGATGAACAAAATGTGTGAATTTTCCCTAAATTGTGTGCCGTGAGCCAGCAGAGCAACAATTACTGGAGTGCCGGTAGCTTATTATTGCAAAAAACAATGAAATTACAGCTACCCAGCATGAAATCGAAATGTGATAACAAAGCTAATGGCAACAGCTGATGGGTAGCTACTTGTGTCCTTAACCCATTAATTCTAATGAACTCAAAAAATAATCAGTTTTTCAGCGTACTAACTATTAAATAAAAAAGTGCATCTTTTCAAATTAACTTGTCCGTTTGTTTACTACTTAATTTTTTTTTTTTTTCAAATTAGACCAAATTATTACCTGATCTCGAAGGAAAGAAATTTGGATAAATGAACATGAAAAGGGATTTTCTTATATAATCTTAAAAATTAACATTTTATTGTTATCCCATTATCATGGTGTTAAAAAAAAAAATATTATTTCTGATATAAATAAGATTAATACTCTTCAGAAAAGTTTTCAATTTTCTTGTGACATAGGTAATGTTTATTAATTTCCCTCTACTGGCAGAATATTACTGTATGTCGAAATAATCAGATATTAAACCAGTGACTTTGTGGCTTAATAAGGCTAAAGCCAAATGCCTCAGTATATATAACAAACACTAAATGGCTACCAAAACAATTCAGTAAAATGGCTGCCAATCTTCAAAAGGAGATCTGAAGCTAATTCTTTTGCTGTCACTCTCTTAAAGTAAATTTGTTTAGTCCTGTTTCTTTTCTTCCACCTACTATATTTATTTGATAGCTAAACATTCATAAATGATCAGAACCTGAACTATAGTCTCTGCAACATTTGGATTGTGGAAAAGTTTTCAAAGTTAACAGCAGATTTTTAAAGAGAGAGATTCAGACTGCATGCATGACTGCCTGCCATGCTGAATGAACAAGTAGAAGATAATAGTAAAGAAATCCAATTTCGAAACATCAGTGGCAATTAATCAAAGTGACAAATTTCTAAAACTGGGGTAAAACTGAAGCTAGACATCGGGGATTTTAAAGTTTAAAAAATTTCAGAAACAGAACAAATGTTGTCTCCAACTGGCCAACAGGAGCTGCTAGCCTGACAAGGCAATCTGTGATTGTGCATTCTCGTTAATTGAAAAGTCTACTTTTTGCTGATGAAATTTCCCTTCATAGTCACGGAGAAAAGAAGAAAAACAACTTTTCGAGAGCTTGTGCAAAGAGACGTTCCATGCAAAAATTATCATTAAAATTCTGACAGGCTCTTTCAGTCAACACCTTGAAAACCCACTTTTATGTCCAGGCTTTAGTGTATCAGAGAGAGGGGGAGAGATGATGATTACACAGCTGTTTTCACTGATTAATTGTTGATCATAACCATAAAATTAGCCAAAATAAAAATGCTAAAACAAATGCTTAAGAATTTAAGGAAAAATCCACTATGCTATTGTTCTCTAAACATTTATTATTATAGTTTTAATAGTCTTAAATATTTTATTTAAAAAACTCTAAAGACTGAACAGGCTATTTGGTTATAGTCACCCCGTTCCCTGCTTGCTGCTTTTATTCCACACTTAAAGCTGACTAACCATCTTAAAATTAATAAATACCATAAAAAAATCAAAAATTAACCCCCTCCTGTGAGTTTGAGCACTACCATAGTTTCCCCCCCTTAACAGGACATTTCAATAGTCTTATCATGAGCTTTTACCCTTTGGCCTTTGACCAGTTGAATGTGCTGTAAAAGGAAAGATCAGCATTTCAACTGCAAAATTAAATGAACATTCCAAAAATACCGTGCTAACTGATACTCTAGGCTATTACAGACACTGTTTCTGAAAAGATGTTTTTTCCCAGGCAAAGTGCTGTTTGAAAGTTTTTTTTTAATTGTTGTTTCAACCGGCATGGCTTGATTTCTCCTCCAACTTTAAAGCAAAGAATGGGTACAGGAGGGGGGGGGGTCAAACCTGAAACTCTCTTTCTTCTGCTGCCAGTAACACAGTAAGAAACTCCTGGATGCATCATAAAGTCTCTGACACATTTTTCAGCGGAAGCTGTTTAGTAGAATTCTACAATTTCTGAGCTGATTGTTTGCTTTTGCAATGAACTGCATTGCAGGAATGTTTCTTTACTTCTCAGCAACAGACACCTGAGTTTCCACATACCTCCAGTTTAATACTTCTGGAAATGGTCAATGCTCAGTAATTCACCAAGGCAGAACAAAAATATTTCAGCTGCCCTTTCTTTTTCAAACATAATGGTTTTAACACTATTGACTGCTGATGCTTTCGGTCCCCATCTGTGGCCTACACATGACTGCTCTTCAAAGCTAGAGACCATAAATATGAAGATTGTTCATTTGTATTCATCTAACCATAAAGTGGCTTTTCTTATGAAATAACAAAAATGGCAATTAAATTCAGCTTAACAGGCTTAATTTGTTTAAAATATCTGAAATATCTGCTTACATTTTTAAGAGATAGATTGAAAGAGGAGAGAAGGGTATGAACATGCATCTCTTACCTCTATTCAAGTGTTGCATCCCTGTTTTATTAATGGACCTGAATGCAGAATCCTCACCAGATGCATAGTAATCATTCCTAATAGAAATACTCAATGGAATAGCCTGCAAAAAAGTAAAATAAACTTTAAAAAACTAATATTTTATCACACACACATGTACATATAAATGCATTTCTTTTACTAAAAGAAACTATGAAGATATTTTTTCCAAGTTTATGAATTAAGATACAAGTATTGAATACAAAGAGTAAGAAAACATCACACAAGCAAGGTGTGTGTGTGTAGGTGGGTGTGGGCTGTTGAGAAAAGAATTTCATATAGTTTAAAAGTGTAAATTTCTTACTTCAAATTTTACACGCCATAAAAGTGGGTTTTATTAAACATCTATTATTTTCTTTACAAAAAAAAAATGTTTTTCTTACTAAATTGCTACAATTTAGAATAATAGGGCAGAGCTGAAACAACAAAGTGAGCTAAAGAAATATCCATCTGTATCCAGCTGTGATCACAGGAGTCCTTCACATGGTCATCCATTGTTTGTTTTTAAAGAAAAAACACCATTATCAGTAATCATACAACCTTAGGTTGGCCCAGGTGAATATTTATGAAAATTTTCTATCATAAATTCCAAGTCTTACCAGTTTCCCTGTGTAGCCACCAAGACACAAATAAATATGAAAGAAATCTAATCAAGCTAACAGATCCTGCAAAAGTTCTTGTAAGCAAAGAAAAACGAAGTCAACGGCTGAATACCAGAAAACATGACAAAGTGTTTTTACACAAATCCTAGTCTCATATCACTGATTATCTTTCCTTTTAGCGATCATGTGTCTTACACGTGCAATTAGGAAGTTATTTTCAAAAGTTTTCTTTTAAAAACTTATTCAGAGGAAATACTACAACCCAATTGTTAATATGATGTGAATTTTGTTATGCCAGATTAAGGGTATATACATAATGTGCTCATGGAGCTAGCTATCTGGAAAGTCTCATACAAGTATATTGCACTAGGTACCAGGACACATTGGTCTGCCATGCAGGAAATGTTACCAAAGCTGCTACTAATTACATCTAGCTTGTATTGACTTCTCAAACAAGAAAGCATATCAACCAAAAATTTAAGGATTTATGTAGAGTTGAATCCAACAAAAACATATTTTGATCTGAGGAAATTAGAATCAACAAGTGAGCAGAGAGATTTCCACATGTTACTCAGGGGGTGTACAAATACAAATTAGCTACCATTAACCCTTCAAAATGCCCAAGCATAGAAGTGTCCACTCCAAAAATATGCTCCAATATTTCAGAGAATGTCTAAAAATAAGCTCAGGACAGAAAAATCTGTTGACGACACCACTGTCGAGATGCCTTTTAAAAACCATTAAGCCATCAAGACTGTTATTTAAGGCTGAATCAACATTTCTTGGGAGGACCATGAGAATAATACTCTAAACATCAGGAGGGGGATCAGTAAGCAAGTGGGAAAGATATAACTAAAATCTGCTTGAATGTTTTTCTTTCTATATTATTAATTTGATGGGAATTTCAGTAGATTCAAACTTCTGAGACTTTTCAAACAAGCGGGCAACACCATAACTTTTTACAAGAAGGCGTAAATGTATGTAGTTTTTTTTTTGATACTATGCTGCCACACAAGTCTGACCTGACTACTTATCCTACTTCAAAAAATCCTGCAAAAACAGACACACACAAATAGCCACAAGACAGCAACATTAGAGATTATTTCTTATATGCATGTGGTAATTTGAGTAATAATTTTAGCATTGAAACCAAATCATTAGTGATATAATGTGAAACTGTGCACACTTAAACATTACTTTAAATGAGCACCTGTTACTGTTGACAAAGGGATTATAGTAGTGGTGGATGATATATGGTGAAACTGTGTAGACTACAACTTTACTTTAACTGAGCATTTGTTACTGTTGAAGAGAATGGGAGAAGGGATTTGCCAGCTAGACCTTACAAATAAATGTCAGTAGTATTAGAACACATGGCCTTTTCTCTTTATTCCCAGTATATACGCCCTTACTTCTGAGTCAGTCCTGGTTCAGAGGAAAGAATATGAAAAATGGTAACGTTAGAAAAGAAAAAAATTGCTGAACATAACAGGAAGCCAAAGCAGGTAGAATATTGACATTTATATAGCAGTCACATAATAATGGGAGGCAAAATGAAATTAATGGTGTACCCATTGAGATTGTTTCCTCCCAGGAAATAACAAGCCTCACAACTGAACAATGTATGACTGATGACTGCCCACAGTTTACCTACATAGTTGACAGCTTTCACTGGAAGAGAAGCTATTGGGTGGTCATTACCACAGTTTGTAGACATAACAGGGATAATAAGCAAAAACTGCTATGCCTCCCATAGTCATGAGATCTTCAATGGGAATATATGGCGTGTCTTTTTTCTAAAAAAAAAAAGAAACTTAAATAGTTTTTGCCAGAAATTAGCACTTTGTTTGTTTTTTTAATACCCAGTAGAAAATTGAGTGATTGAAACGGAATCGTAAGGAGCATATCAAAACATAGATTTTGAATTATTCCAACTATCAAAAAATCTGCAGGCTTACCTATATTTCTTAAATTTCAAAATATTTTGACTTTTCTTCATCACATTTTGATAATTTTCTCTCTTTCATAGAGAGCATTCCTTCCCTGCAAGTTGTGAGCCTTGTTTCCAGTGTAAAACTATAGAGATACAGGTCAAATCCCCTTCTATCATGAACTAATTAGAAATGGAAGCAACATGTCTGCTTTTGTAGAGGAAATCATTACCAATAGTGATAACACAACTATTTCTGAAATTTAATTTTTGGATTGGTGTATAAAATGGGCAATGAAGATTTAATGTAGTTACAAAAATTGAAAATAATAAGTTAGTTTATTTTATAACTAGTTCATTCACAAATGCCTAAGTTTTGCCGAGATTTTTTCATCAGTTTGTTATTAAAGAAGCATTTATATGCATATACACACACTCTGTATTCAGCACTTTCCATGGAGAGAGACCGATATTCAGTTGTCACAGCTACTAAGTCAGCCAGATTTAATAGTTAAAAATCAAATCAACAAACAGAAAAATATTGCCAGATATGACAAATTTATCAGCAGCTGTCTGTCATCGCATGTGTAACTCAACCACAACAATATGCAGTCTACATATCCCACATTCAGATGTCAAATAAGTAGGTAGTTCACTGTTCCTGCTTTCAGAATCCCTGCAGAAATGGGATATCGAACATCTCGCTTTTCATGTCAGACTGAAGGCAAAATATTTGGACCTAGAAATGTTGTCTGGGCATTGTGTTGCTGCAGGCATGACACCCACATAACTCCTACATAACAGATTTCTGCAGATAACACTTCACATTAGCTTCCATTCATTGTTAATTCTAAAAAAAAAATTTTTTTAAAAATCAATTAAAGGGAGCTAATCTACCAACGAAACCTTTGAATATTTTTTCTTTGATACATCCATCAGAAACTATCTGCATGTATTTTTTGTTGCAAAGGATGAAATGCAGATATGCTACTTTTTAATTTGTTGAAACTAGATTATTTGTGCGAATATTATGCACTAATTGCAAAGAAAGGCTGTTTAATCATACCTAAATTGTCTCCTTTAACTTAAAAAAAAAAATGGTGAGCTATTATCCATTACCAATCTCCAGCATCATCTTAATAGCAGCCGAATCATTGAGGCAGTACTACCATATTTATTTTTTTAAGCATGTTAGTTAAAACTGTTATCCTTAAATCTGTATAACAGTCATTGATGAAACACTAAATGCTATTATCCAGAAAAAATTCTTTCTACTTCAAAGAAAAATCTTTTGATTCCTTGACCTCTGAAATATCTCGAAAATGCACATTTCTACATATCCATGATTAAATCATCTGTAGTATGGCAACAGTGGTTCTTTAGTATCTGGTACAACAAAAATTCATTTTTGCTTTTCTGTTTTTTTTTTTCCCAGCAGCAAGAGTTGTCTGACTTGTTTCAAAATGTTTCTCTCAGCTGTGGAATGTTCCATTGTGAAGATCTGGCCAGTTAAATGCTAAATTCTAAACCTAACTAATATTGTGACTCCAACCTAACCCAGAGTTTTTTTGTTTTTTTTTCCTTTTCCAAATTTTGTATGGTTTCTCCCTGAAACCTTAGATGGCAATCACAGAAACATTAACACAACATAAACCAGAGATTTACTTTTTTTTTTTTTTTTTACTAAAATATTGGAAGGGGAACCTTTTTTTGTAAGGAGGGGGTAATAAAGGATAGTCTTACATGATTTCTATTAGAGTATAGAGTCCTTACACACAGTTAAGAAAGAGAAAAAAATGATTATAATATCACAGATTTAAAATTAAAAAAATGTTGATGGCTCCTGTATTTTGAAGATTAACTTAGAAAAATGATCTGTTTTATCACTTGTGGAATAACAATAATTTTTTTTAAAAATTGATTAATCTTATAAAATTCTTCATAATTTTACCTGAAATAATTTTGATATTATACTGCTGTCATTACTGCTATTAAAATCAACAAATACTAGTTTGTTAATGTAAAAGAAATGAAGAATAATTTTTATATGTTAATGGGTACGAGGTGGTCAAAAGCCATCCAAGCTCATATGAGATCACCAGGTCTGAGAAGTTTTCATTCACCCGGATCTGAAACCTAGATGCACACAACGACCAAACTAGTAAGTAGACCATTTCATGTCAGTAACACCCCCCACCCACCACCAAAAGTAAAGAAAACACTTTCTAATATTCAGGCTAAGTTTCATCAATTTAATGTCCTGATGATTCATTCTTCAAAGCCTAAAAATAATCTACATAATTTAGCTGCTTACATATGGCTTTCAACAGCAGATAAATTGATATTTTTCTTTTTTTTTAGGTTTGAAGAATCATTAGGACATTAAATTGATTAAGCTTAGCCGTTATTGATTTTAAATCTCTCAATACAACCCTCTCATGATATCAAAAGATCAAACCAGTTGTGCAATTTTAAATGTCTTAAGACTATGTTAAAAAACCCTAAGAATCTGTTATGGAGAATCAGTTTTCTAATATTTAAATATCTCATTTTGAGGCCTGCACAACATATTCTAAGTTGGAAAGAACTAAAGTTCTGTACATAGATCATGATATTTCTGAGGCACTATCATCTAATTCTAACTACAAAAATTTTTGTTTTGCAGGCAGAGAAATTGAAAATAAAGCATATAGAAACATATGTACACGATCACACCCACCCATTAAAACTCAAGTCAGGGTCATATCAACAGCTAATACAGTTTTTGTTTGTTTGTTTTCTTATCTTCTAAATAATTCATGGTGCTTTACTGCCACAACTTTTATATTTTTTTTCTCTTCTTTTAATCTGACAGCCATATAACTTATTTTTTCCTGCTACCATCTTCTTATTCTGTGCAAATAACTAAGAAATAAAAAAATGATTAAACAACTTTGGTAAACAAGTACTTTCTTACAATGCCCACCAAAATATTGAGGAGAAACACTTTTTGGCATATCCTCCTAAAAATCACCTTGTCAATGTACAGGTCTAACAGAATTGCCAGATCATGAAACTATTTAGCAGTAAAAATGTATTCGTTTTTGCATACAGTTTTTAAAAACTAAAAATAAATGCATATAGATTGATTCTTTGCTACCATACCAGTAATTTCCACAAGTTACACTAGTTGGACCATTTATTAGGACCTATACTTAATAACTGGCTGGGCTACCTTTTGCCCAAATAACAGCCATGACAACATGGCATAGAATCCACAAGATGCTGAAAGGTGTCCTGAGGGATATTTCCCTATTCAGTCATTGATATTATACACAATGTACAGAGTGAGGTTGGCAGAACATCGAGATGGAAAATGCATATTTTAAATTCATCCCAAAGATGCCATTTTGGATTAAGATTCAGGGATTTTGCTGTCCATGAAATTTTCATCATGTTCCTCAAATGATAAACACACAATGTGAGCACTGTGAATGGGAACATTATAATCTTAGAAGCAGCCATCCCTATCAGGATTCACTTAAATTATCACTGGATCCACTTGATCCAAAATGTTGCAAAAGTAAGCTTTGACATTCATTCTGTCTTCTAAAGGGACCAAGAGCATACCAGCAAAACATGCCAAACCATGACTCCACCACCAGAAGTGCAAACAACTGAGACCACACAAAAGGAATTGGGTGATTTATGTAATGTTCTCCAAATCCATCTTCTCCCATCTATGTGCGAAAAAAGGTGCAGTGACTCATCAAACCACATCACTTTTTGCCATCCAATGTTAACAATCTTTATACCATACAAGATCTATTTTTATGTTAGTAACTGTGATCTGTGGTTTACACAATGGTCCCCATACTGTTAAAGTTCATTCCTTGTGACATTCTTTACAAGATACAGTGAAGATGGGTGAGATGTTTCACACTGAATGTCTGTCAGTTGGTCTGTTTGATAACATTTTGACTTTATTATCCTGCCTAATCAGTTTTTCTCTTTCTTTCACTACATGCTTCACAATACATACAACCACCATTTTCTTCATATTTCACCATTGTTGATAAACTCAAAAACTAATGTCTTCTAGCAGCTTACCAATGAAACTGTTTTGGCCACTGTAGCACACCAGACAAGCAAACACTAGCATACCTCTTTCAAACACCGTCTCTTTGCCTGTCCCCATATCTGATACTGACCATAAATGTGCTTGTCCAAATCTGTCACATGGATTAGCTATTATATCATGTAGTCAACTTCATTTGCATCTGCAGCTCACGTTTGGCATAAATCTGAAAAGGTACATAGATCCTAAAAACGTGGCCAGCCAGTCCATATAAGAAATGTTCTCAATTAGTCATTACATTAAGAAAATATTTTTTAATAATGGTTTAGTATCTGTCTGGAATGCTTTACCAAATCACATATGAAATCAATATTTTTTTTTTTAAACAGATTAAATGCTAGCACACCATTTGGAAAAATGGGGTTTATGCCCTTCTATACACGCATTATTTAATTATGCATGTTATTTCCTACTTTGTCAATGTACTATGAAATCTTGTTCACTGAGGTATTTCCAATGTATTTCTGGAAATGGCAACATCTGCAGAAAATTCCACCCCTGCTAGAAAACACATTTTCGGTCCAGTCGGATTTAGCTGGATCCCACAAATGTTCACAATGATGGATGTTCTGTTGCGTGACGGACTGACTCTTTGGTCGTTCAGCAGCCGATAAAGACACCCCCCCCCATAGCTAGTAGTGTATCTTCTAGATATCTTGCAAGGACGTTCATTCTTTTTGAAATTTTCAGCCTATAATGATAAATTCACCTAAGTATACATGGAGAGACAGGTAAAATTATAAGCGATTTTCCTCTCGTTTCTTTCTCTTGCTGTTCAATAGCTACGTAATAGGGATTTTACTAGGTTTGCTGCTCGCATCATCTGCTATCAATTTAATCCCAGTTGATTCATAAGGAGCATCACTTATTAATAATAACCATAACGCGAAATTCTCCAGCAGAGTGAGAGACTTGCATCTGGGGCGAGGGTGGGGGCCCAGCCCCCAGGTCTCCCTGGCGGCGATAATGGCAGAACTACGGGAAAGACTCCGGGGGGAGGGAGTCAAACCAGGGGCCTTACCCAACCCGTTTAATATTAGGACGATCAGTCAGTCAGTCAGTCGCATAAGATAGAGTACGAACGGCTGGCGTCGGGCGAGAGGTCCAAAAATCAACAGGGCAATGCGTTGGGTTAGCACCGTCCAGGCGACGGGAATATAGAGGGAGACTTTGTGGTTTATTATTATTATTATTATTATAAGACCGTGTCTCTGTGTGTGTGTGTGCGTGTGTTATTCTTGCTACAGCAGTCCATTCGGTGACGAATGGCTGTTATTCATTAGGTGCAAGAGGAAAGCGAAACCGAAGTGTTGCAATGCCGACGGTGTGTGTGTGTGTCTGTTCCCGCTGTCGAGCAGGACCCGCACGTCTGCCACTTACCCTGACAACAAGCCAGTGTGCCAAACCCCAAGCCGTAAATATCCCGTTCTCTCATTAACCGAAACCAGACCCCGCGGTCTCCAATATGCCGGTTTGCCAAAGAAACGAATACTCTGTATTTGCATACTGCCGGCCCAACCTCCTCCGACCGCGACAAAACCAGAGGTAGCAAAGGGAAGTAAATCGTACGCGCCTCACCACACCGATAGGTGGAGGGGTGGGGTGGGGGTGTGTGATGGTTTGGGAGGGCGTTCTTGCTGATGGACCCCGCAAACTATAATGGAGGGTAATATACGAGAATAAAGCACCTTAAGGTATTATAAAATAATAACTGAGCTTCCGATGGTGTCGGGATGTTGCTAACCAACACCTGGAGGGTTTCAAGAATTTAAAGGCAACACACACAGCAAGCAGGTGGTTCGGCATCGATAAATCGTTATACCAAGCTATTACAAAGGGGGTAATTATCTCAGTACGTCAGATACAATTTACTATTACTTAATTACGTGACTGTGCGTGTAGCATCTGTTCTGGTGATTGGGTTTATCTGAAGGAAACTTTCCCCTCTCTCTTTTTCTGTACTACGAGAGATGCAGGGTTAATTTGGAAACTGTCGGGATCAGGGCCACTAGCGCCGTATTCTCTTTCTTCTCTTCGTTCTCGAGATTTAGGAACAGAGTTCAGTAATATATACAGTTGTCCCCCTCCCCCCGGTATTCGAGGGGGTTACGTCCCTTGAGCACCCGCGAATATTGGACGTGGTCCATAAAAACGCCTATAAACGTCAAAATATAACGTAAAATATAAGTAAATATATAATAATAATTTAATTAAAAAACACAGCACTCGAGACAGCTACACGCGGTAAACTGGGATGATGCGGGGCTGCATCTGCCTGAGACAGAGCCTCGTGGGCAGCAGCCAATCAGCAGCGAGGAGAAATGAATAACGCTCTCGGATTGGCTACTTTCAAACCTCCAGCCAATAACGTTTATTTTATATTGATATTTTGCTGAATTTACGTTAGTATTTATATTACAAAATTAGTAAATTATATTGTTATTAATAATTTAGAGTTAAAAAGCGTGAAAAAATATATATTGCCACGAAAAAAGCCATAAAAAAATCGCGGAAGATATTTGCGATTCCGCGAATATGCGGGGGTTTCCACGAACAATTATTAGTTAGGTTCTAAGGAAGATACCGCGAATAACCGGGGCCGCGATTACGCAGGGGGGGGAGGGGTCGACTGTACAGGATTTTTTAAAATTATTATTCCAGCCATAATGCCGGGTAAGTTTGTACCGAACGGAGCTGCGCAAGAATGGATTATCGACTGATGAATTCGTACGTCAATTAAAGATTCTGCTGAAAGATTTGGATAGAAAAATGCCTTGCAGTAGAAAGAAGAAGAAGAAAAGATGCCGGTCACCAAGTTCTTAACCGACAGATATTTTCCATGGAAATGGAAAAGCTAACTTAGCGATTACTCGTTGACGGCATCAGGATTGTTTCGCGGCCTGACTCCAACTGCTCTAAGGATGCGCGGTCGTGAATACGCGACACGAAAAATCGTCGAAAATTTTTTTTTCTCCTGGGAAAGAAAGAAAAAAGTAGTTGAAAAATGTGTCTGACAAGTGAAGTCCCGAGGAAATAAGGAAGTCAGTTACAATGGTAAGAATAGTTTGCGCGAAGGGAAATGCATTTCCTCCCGTATTTGTTTTCCCAGAGTTCGGTTTGATGCGAACCGGATGCTGAAGAGTCCCCTAGAAGATGCTCTTCGGCTGGTAGACCAGTCTGGATGGAGGACAGATGGAAACGTCGCTTTGGTGTTCAATTATTTAGTGAAACAAACGAGATGCACCGAAAAAAAAACGAATGAATAATAATCATGACTCACATCCATAGAACATGATACAGTAATCATTGTCGTTCCGCTTCATAAAATAAACCACAAAAACCACCACAGCCTTCCTACTCATTTAAAACTTCTTCTTCTTTTTTTTTTTTTAAATGTCGGCGCAGATGCATGGGAGGTATAAGGTTTTAGACGTAACCGTCAGGGTATCGGCATACAACATAAAACCTACCGGCTTTCTCTCTCGCGTGCGCGGAATAATGCCGTTTGGCGAAAGTATCTTCGAGGACAGACCAAACAAATCAGCTGAAAACCCACCACTCTCTTCCCATACTTAAGAAATTCTGCAAGGATATTTAAAAAAGAAAACGAAGAGGACTACAAGTCCCAGATCAAAAGGCAAAATTACAAAAGAATTTGTTTTAATGTTGAGAGTGACGAGGAAGTAGTTAGTTTCACGTTGTACGAAGAGATTACTGCCGTGTTGCAGCGACTGGATGGCGACGTAGATGATCTGCTGCTAGACAGTGCTGTACATCTATTATTTGATGATGAAACAGCTGGTAAAGGTGATGATTACGTCCTTGCTGGATTTTCTAGAAGTATTTAGCAAGCTTATATTTGCAAAAGTTGATGAAATAAACAATAATTTCCTCCGGAGAATTGTTAGAAATTGTCAGCAGCTCTACTTTTCTTTGTGTGGGTGATACTGCCTCGGTTTTAGCTGGAGATATAGAAACAGATTTTCTCCGCTCAAAAAGGAAATCGCTTGGCTGGTTTATTGCATTTTATGTTAGCATTGGTAACTTAAACATTCGTAAAAATCTTTCATTTCAATTCGTTTGATTTGGGTTGTTCAAGGGCTTAGACCTACTCCAAATTGTCGTAATAGCTTATAAAGTGCTTAACCGTGTACAGAGTTTAATTCTAGAATTTATCAGAAAACTTAATATGAAGCAACAATAAATGCAATTCGAATTATCCCCAATTCTTGTTAAGTGAAACCCACACCATGAGGCTGCTTCGGAAAGGTCAGAGTTCACATTCCCTCCAACTACCTTATAATTAATTATATTTGATCACAAAATAATACAGCTCTATTTTCCTGCATGATGCAAGTACGAAACAGTACAAAGTTGATATCTTTGCTAACTAAACCTTATTGTCAGCCATTAAATACTGAAATATCGTGTGAAGCGAATCTCGTCTACCCTACTATTGTTCCTTAATATCCACTATTAGTAGCAGGTGTAAATGCTCTACAATAGGGTGTTTATCTTCCTTCCTTCCTTCAGAGAGAAGTTATTGTGATCATATAAATTCTACGTGGTCTGGTTTCGGTCACTCGTGGTCAATCGTAACCATAGAGATTCCACGAGTTTACCTATAAGAAACCACGTATAGTTACCAGGTAAATGCACTGATTCTTTAAATTTAAAGTAAAATAAGTATATAATTATTTTATGACAAAAGGTTTCGTTCCTTTGCTCTACACACGTAAGATTTAGTCAGTAATTAGCACAGTATACCGATGGTAGATATTCTGACTTGGCACCCAGCTTAAAATTGGTTCTGATTCGCGATACAGAGAGATGTGTATATCGAGCCTCTGACACCAGGTTCATTTATAAATTTCGCAGTCGTCGCTTCGGGAATCCGGGCCCAAAAAAAAACCAAATTATTTACAGGCCGGTTGCCGGCCAAGAGGTGAAAATAATTTAATTTCCTTTCATCTGGCTGCGGTGCCAGCAAAATGTATAATTGAACGCGGTGGTCCAATGTTCTCGTCATTGCTCTGTGATGCAATTCCAGTTCTTCATCCGTGAGGCCGGAGTTTTCGTCCTTTTCACTCGCTGCTAATGCATTTCTGTGATATACATCAAAGACTCTGGCTGCTGAAGCTGAACAGATTAAAGATAACCGGAAAGCTATTCGGAAGAAATGGTATATCTATATTTTGAGTTTAGACTTTGTAGGTATGGTACGCACCAGCTGTCGGTGCCGCGGTATGGTTATTAAGTGAGATGGTCTCGAGGTAAACTGCGGGAGCTCGTGAGATCAGTCTGAAGTTAATTCCCGATAAGTAGCGCGCACGTGATGGTTTATTTCTGGCTGATGTCGAACGCCTCGACAGAGTTGTCGAAATCCCTGAGCTAAGCTACAATTTACCAAACCTGCTTCGCTCTGTTGTCGTCGTTGTTTTACGTTATTGTTTTCGAACTTTGTTCTTTCCCCACAGAAATTCTGCTCGTCGCCGATTTAAGAATCTAAGGCGATTGCATTGTTTCGTTTCGTTTTTTTTTAGAGAAGCGGAACCGATTCTGGAAACCCCGCGGGGGAAAATGGCGGCAAGGGATCGATGCCCTGAGAACCTGTCAGGACAAAGGAGAAAGAGAGAAATTGCGCCGTTAAGACCGTAACATAAACCTTTCAAGTCAGGGAGCACCTGTTGTCTCTTTGCTTCCGTTAGCATCTTATCCTGAAGAAAGCTAAACTTTTATTGGTCTGGGGAAATGGAGAAGTCCACAGCTAAAGTCGCTAACTCACCAAGTGCATGTATAAATAAGTAGACGAATATTCTCGTGTCGACGCGCGGTCATCTTTCGCTTCTGGATCCTTTCGAGGCAGGAGTATGGATTAGGGAGCGGCGCGCGATCCGATGGAAATACAGCAATGACGCGCAGAAAAG